>VWZX01010542.1:0-110962 GCA_013399015.1 Galbula dea
AAAGTGTTTATAGCCATCCATAGTGGCACTCCAGTCAGAAGTTGTCTTCTCTGATTTTTGCCTCTTCCAACTCCCTCAAAAATGTCAAGTGCATTGTCATCTTCCTTTCACACTCTTCTTAAGACCTGCTCTCTCATAAGCAGAGAAATAACATCTCTTGAACATTTTGTTTTAATGTTTGCAAATAACCAACTGGAATATCTTAAAGTTCATAGCGTGGTCATCAGTGGAAACTGAATCTTTTAAGCATATTTTTTCCTACATTTGACTGTACATAATCCTCCTATAAATATGAAAGCAGCAGTAGTGAAAGCAACTTCTTGATTCCTTTTTTGCTGTAATAATAATAAATAGACTTTATGTTGACTTGGATTGTTTAATGGGACTCTTTTCAAAGTCTGCTTGGAAAAATGGTATATACAGGTTCACAAACTTTCAGGACCAAAACTTTCTATAAGTCTTCAGTGACTATGATGGTGGGCAAGCCCACAGTTATAAAACCTGTGAATGTGCTGAATGATAAATACTTTTCACCAGCAGTGTGAAGTTACAGTTACAAAGCAGTAATAAAAACAGAAGTACTCATAGCAGTCAGTGGGAGGTTTGGAACTAGAACCACTTAAGCCTTTAACTTACTATGAAAACAGAATGTTCTTCAGCAAGGACAAAAATGGTATTATTTTATAGCAAAACTATATAGATTACACCTGTTGAACATCAGTAAGCTCACAAAATCTGGTTAATCTTGTTTTGTGCTTTCACCGTTGTCATAAAATCTGCAGACTGTCTTCAGAAAACCATGAGGTAATGCAACTTTAAATTCAGGAAAAACCTGGAGGCAAGGCTCTTGAAAAGAGTATTCAAGACATCCGTGAATTGTGAAATGCAAGACCACCAGAGTTTGTTTCACTATTTCCTTTCTTATATATGCTTGCTTGCTTGCTAGAAGCTTGGATATTTTGCCCTTATTCCTTTTTCCTTTTTATTTCTTTTTTTTTAAATTTAAAATACATAATATAGTGCATATAGTAATGTACAATAGCATTAATATAGTTCTGTATATTAAAATACGCAATTATATTGTGTTTATTATTATTGTATTCATATGTGTATAGTGAAATCTCAATACACATTTTAATATATTAATAATTTTATTGTATATATAGAAAATGTGTATGTGGTATTTAAAGAGAATTGAATAATTATGAAATTTTTGTTATTTCACAAATAGAAAAATATGAGCAATGTTACAAGTTTAGGTGAATTTTGCAGGAAACATGCTGGATAGGATATTTCAGGTTGCCTTAATTCAGTGGCCTCTCTGAAAGGGTGATGGCAGAACACTGTGACAAATCCTTCTCTTTCCCTATTTAGAATCATTATTTCAAATATCACTAAAATTTAATCTTTATCTTCCTTACATCTACCTCTCATTTTCTCTTTTTTTTGAGGAAATGAAAAAATATTTTGACGTACAAATAATTGGCATGTCTAAACACAGCACTATTTTAATTTCTGTGTCATAAAACAATCTGCAAGTAGATATAATAATACAAAGCTGGTGGATATGTGACTGAGAGAGAAAATGTAATAACAATAAATGTACAAGAGGCAGTACTCAGAAAGAGTATCACTCCCACTAGGATGAAAGTAGATATTGAGAGAAGATAGAGTAAGTTACAGAAGAAAAGAAAGCATTTCACAAAAACATTTAAAGAGCCAAACCCACAACAAATATCACAATACCTGTTATCATATCCCAGCTACTTAGGAAAAACCTGCCCCAGTATTTCGCTTTCTACACTGGAGAAAGTATAAAACACAACCCTGTGAGCCTAACCTTAAATATCACATACATTCATCAACAAAGGCTTTATGGTGTGTGAGTAAACACAAAAATATGCACAAGACTCAGAAGGTCTTCCTGAGGATATGAAAAAAAGTCCAAGGCCTGGGTTGTACTAAACAACCATGAAATGGATTGTCATCTGAAACAAATACTAATGGCCCTGAATAGTCAAGTAAAGCCATTTTGTTATATAACCAAACATAAATGCAGATTGTAGTGGGTCCTTTAAGGAATTGTGCTTACATTTCCTTTAAGCAAAAGTACTTATGTTGCTACAGAAAAGTATTCAAAAGAACATGTAGGATTATATAATACCATGGAGAAATTATAGGGTTTTTAACATAACACTTTCTATTAAGTGATAGGGAAAGAAACATGGAAAAAACATAAAGGCTGTGTAAATGGTGGAGACTGAGACAAGGATTTTTAATTAGAAGTTGAACAAAAAAAATCAGAACTTGAAACTATAGACTAAAAAAATAAATACTACCATTTATTTGGTCGTTTATATTACTCCAACTTCATAGTGTTTAATTTTCAGAATTAATCTTCCTAAGAAGGCAGTATAAATGGGACACAACTGTCATTGTGAGTGTATATCTTTAGGCAAAAACTAAAGGAGAGGAGCTTAAAGTGAGTAAAATGTAGATGGGTTCGTTCACATACTTAGGAAAATATGTGTAAGTGTTATTTAAAAACCCAAGTTTTTAAGGTACATTTTTCATTGCTTTATTCATAGAATCATAGAATTATCAGGGTTGGAAGGGACCTTAGAGGTCATCTAATCCAACCCCCCTGCAGTGAGTAGGCACATCTCTAACTAAATCAGGTTGCCACGCACCCTGTCCAGCCTCACCTTGAACACCTCCAGGGACGGGGCCTCAACCAATGTTCCTCTACCCTCATGGTAAGGAACTTTTTCTTAATATCTAATCTAAACCTACTCTTCCCTAATTTAAATCCATTACCCCTTGTCCTATCACTACAGGCCTTTGTAAACAGGCCCTCCCCAGACTTTCTATATGATCCCTTCAGGTACTGGAGGTGACTATTAGGTCCCCCCGAAGCCTTCTTCTTTATTAAGTAGACGTTGTTGAGACATCCTTTGCTATGGCCTGGAGAAATGAAAGAACTTTCTCTCCCACAGCATAGACAGTTGCCGTGTTTTCCCAACTGTCCCAAGTTTTTCCATTGTTCATTGCTCAAAAACACTTTGCACAACTTCCCTCTTTCCCCATAATCTTGTTTTACTGCTTGAAGGAAAGCAGTAAATCTTGTAATCAATACATTTTATTCAGTTAGTTGATTTACTGTTATTATTATAATTATTTGTATTATCCTATTATCTTATCCTATTTGCACTAGCCTAATTAACTATTATCCACAAAATTAATATGGACATATTGTAAGCTCTTTCTTCCCTCCAGTGTCCTCTTTTCCCCTTGCCCAAAACTTTACATGACAGGGAAACTTCAGTAATACAAATAACAGCCAAATGATTGAGAAAATAAATAGGAAGCAGGATAGTAGGTAGACTTTCTTCAACTGCAGTTGTTAAAAGGCCACTTTGTTTCTCTATTCATCAAGTTTAACAAATATTTCCAACAATTATTATTTTATAGGTGCTTTTATGGTATCTCAAGCAAGCTATCCAGTAAATAAATTGCAGGATCATCACTGACTGCTTTAATGTTTTGTCTGTCAGCATAGCTTTATGAGACAAACAAGACAGATCTACTATGTACCACCATTCATGCATTTCCTTCATTAGTGCCTCCTCTCACAGGTCACCAGCTCTTCACTGTATTTCATAAAGGCAGGGTTAAGTGTGCATTTGCCTCCATGAATCATCCAACTGCTCTAAAAAAATATTGATGAATATGTCAAGCTATTTAAAGAAGTACTAAATGAAGATTCGCCTGTTCAAGGCCAATCATCAAGAACTGGAGCATCATACACAAATAAGCAAATACTTTTAAAAGGTGCTATAGAAAATTAGACCACATTTTTAGCCATGAAAGTATGTAACTGTCCCTACAGGATCACACACTCTTTCTCAATATGAAGAGTGTGCAATATATAAAAAGTCTAGATTTTATTTGAAGAATGAAAGCACTTTTCTGCATAAACTCCTCGAGTATGTTTTCTGGAGTGAACATTTTGTTCTATCAAGGACGGTGCACTAACTTTGGGTACAGAGAAAATTGCATGTGTTCTTCAAAATCTGTTTTCTCCACGGATGATAGAGATGTGAAATAATGTTGTAAGTCATGAATGAGATATGTGTACATGACACAATCCTCAAGTGACTAGTAGAAGTGGTAAAATATATCAGTGAAGTGGGAAAAGAAAATAATGAGAAAAAACCTGCAGTATTCCCTTTTGTATATAATCTACTTCTTATCACCCCTTTCACTTTTTATAACAATGAAAGAAATGTAAGTTTTCGTTTTTCTTCCTTAAGAAAGATGAAAAATATATTCAAACACATTCTGACATAGTATAACACATGGATTTATCGATATACATTTACCACTAAATGCCTAAACTGGATTTTGTCCAGACATGTGTTTAGCAGGAAAGCCTAAAATGTGTAATATGAATCAGTATTACAAAGCAACTTGTATAGTGATCTAATCACAGATCCTACCCTGTGAAAAAGTCAGTGATGTTGTTGGAAGAAGACTACAAATTGGAATACTAAAAGAAGTATAAAGAAGGAAAGTTAAGCTGTTTTAAAATATCCTTGTAAACACATAACACCTTTTATGGCTAAATTTTATTCTGACTTAATTAGGATTTAATAATCTGGTGTAAGAATCATTCTCAACAGCACAATACTGTATTGACCAGGCAGGAGAAAAGACAAAGAACTGGAATGTTCACATATGGCATCTACAGAAAGGGTGGTAACTCATCAGGGTCCTTCCCTTTGTCTCATCCAGACAACAATTCATCTTCTGTTGATATGCAAGACTGCTATAATTGATAATGGGTTTCAAATGACTGACAGACATTTAATCAGTATACTCTTTTTATTTACTGAGCCTTTTATCTTATTTAGTACAGCCTTACAATCTGCCTAATAACAAATTCTGTTGTGAGAATTTTAGTGACAGTAGAAACTATTGAAATCTGAGAAAAAGAAAGAATGAGAATCAAGCCTAACTCAATTGATTTGTATGTGACATATATTCTTAAGGTTAAGAAATTTTTCTCTAAGTTGAATAGAGTCAGGTCCTTAGTGAATTTCCCAGGTACACAATGAGTTGTTCAGGTCTGCCTTCTTTACCATTAATTTAAAATGGCATTACATATCCAGGTAGGAAGTGTCATCATGGCTTCTCCAGGGGGAAGTCGTAAGTGTCCATAGTAGTAATTGGTAAAATCCAAGCTGATATACTTGATAATTTTTTACTGGTCTAGTAGATGAAAGGAGAAAAGTGAGTATTGTCTACCTGGACTTCAGGAAGGCCTTTGACACAGTCTCGTACAACAACCTCATAGGGAAGCGGTTGATATTTGAGCTGACAGTGAGGTGGGTGGAAAACTGACGGAATGGCTGGGCCCAGAGTGTGGTTATCAGTGGCACAATTTCTTGTTGGAGGCCAGCAACCAGTGGTTACTCAGTCCAGTCCTATTCAACCTCTTCATTAATAATGGTACAATGGGGCAGAGTGTACCCTCAACAAATGACACAATGGTAGAGGATTGTGCTGGCATCCAGGGTAACCTCAACAGGCTGGTGAAATCGACTGGCAGCAACTTCATGCAGTTCAACATTGAGAAGTGCAAAGTCCTACAAGTGGGGAGGAACAACCCCATGCACAGATAGATATATGCTAGGGATCAAGCAGCTGGAAAGCAGCTTTGTAGAAAACCTGTGGGTAGTGGTGGACACCAACTTGAATATTAGCCAGAAATGTTCTTTGACATAATAAAACTAATGGTATCCTGGGCTCCATTAGACAAACTATTGCCTGCAGATGGAGGGGCATAGTATTTTCCCTCTACACAGCTATGATAAAGCCATAACTGGAGTATTGCATGGCTCCTCGATACGAAAGACATAGATATACTGGAGAGTTCAGTGTAGGTCCATAAAGATTAAGGTACTGGAACATTTACCCTGTGAAGAAAGGCTGAGAAAGTTGGGACTGTTTAGCTTGGAGAAGAGAAGGTTCGGGGGAGGCTGTTGTCCAAGTGCACAAATACCTAAAGGGAGGGTGCAAAGAGGATGAAATCAGGTTCTTTTCATTGGTATGCAGTGGTAAAACGAAAGGCAATGGACACAAACTGAAACACAGGAGGTTCCCTGTGAACATCTAAAAATTATGAGTGTGACAGGACACTTGCACAGGTTGCCCAGATATGTTGTGGAGTGTCCATCATTGGAGATTTTCAGGAATTGTCTGGATTCGGTCTTAGGCAAGAGGCTTTAGGTGACCCTGCTTGAGCAGGGGAGTTGGACCTCTAGAGGTATCTTTCAACCTTAACCATGTTATGATTCTGTGATTCTGCTTTACACCAAAGGTAAATTTTGAGAGGGAATAGTGTTGTAGCAGCATTTTTACAGAAGACATAAAAATCTATATGCCTCTGGAAAAATGCCTAGAGCTAAAAGATGTATTTCTCATAGATTGGGATTAACCTGCTCCACTTTATTATTAATGTTATGCCAAATGAAAGAAACCAGTCTGTATTTTTATCTTCTGATTCATTTTTTTGAATTGTATATAAAAGAAAATAAATTACATGCACCCAAAAAGACTTTTCAAGGGCAAATATAATATATTGACACAGTGCTCAAGAAAAAGAAAAAATGAATCTTAATAAAATACGTCATTTATTGCAAAAAAGTAATGTGTATCTTTGCTTAGGTGGTACTGACATTTTACTAGTGTGGAACCTTAAATAGTTCCCTATTGGGAAAAATTACTTATGCTTTTTCTTGTAAAAGATCAGAGGAAAAAAATGAAAGCCTGTCACTCCAATAAAAGCCATTAGTTTGTTGGGAAAATTCCAGGCCAAAGCTGCTTTACCTTTGCTACAGCAGAAGCTTCACACTGAGACTAGAGGTGTCTGATTGACCCATCATCTCTGCTGGAAGCCTCTACTCTTCTGCTAGCCTTGAGTCAAGCGACCTCAAAATAAGTGCTGATATTTTACAATTCATGACACGAAGGAAAAGTGAAAATGGAATATATGATTAGGAATATAATTTTCAGTCACCAGTGTCTCCTGAATACTTTGACTCCTGGTACCAGCACTTTGAAAGTACTTATATATTATGCTGGAATCCTTCTTTCTGCTAAAAGAAACTAATGAGAACCTGGATTTAAGCCATTATTTTTTGTCTTTAAATGACATGTAAAATGAAAATAAAAAAAAATAATCTAAGTGTCAAATATGAGTACTTGTCCTCCAACAGCCAGTAGGGAATTTAATTAATATATTGCAAAGATCTTTACCAGGTGTGACATCATTCCACTATCACTACTGGAATCCTACTGCATTTACACTGGTTTGCTACAGCTGAGTATCAGGTTTAATTTTGAATAAGCATGTGTATAAAACAGAAAATTATTGCAGCGAGTGTTGGAATTTTATTCGGTCTTAGATTTATGAAGTGTAGTGAAATAGATCAATGAGTAGATTATGTGTGCTTTTTACCAATTATCATAAAAAAATAAAATGCTGTACTATACTCCACTTTAAGGATTACTTTGCTTACCATGCCTGTGTAACATCTGATAAGTACTGTGAGATTGCTTTAGAAAAAACAGTACTAAGGATGTTATTGTTTCAGACAAACAAGTGCGTTCTTAAACATCAGCGATCTCTGAAACAGCTGTTTCTGTGACCAGTCGTTCTCATCAGTATTCAGGTTCAGTCTCTTCTCAGTGCTCTACCATAAGTAAAGAAGTTTATCTGACTAATCCTGGCTACCAGGAAATGTCTTTCCTGCTCAGGCTACTCAGTTACAAATATCTAATTCCTCTCTCTCACCATTCTGCGGAGTGCATCCATTGATTTTTTGGAGAACCTATTTAGAAGGTATGTCGGGACACTGAAACTCCAAGTGTGTTCCTGTAAAGGTAAAGATAGCACAGCTATACAGGTTTAGTAAAGCTGTCCTGTAGGGATGGATAACTTTGTGCTTAAAAAAGCCTTACTTTATAGTCACCCACTGAATGCTGGCCACTTACCTTGAAATCTTTCTGGACTCGTACCAAAAGCTTTGTAAAATATGAAGCTACAAAACCAACATTAAAATTATGCCTCTTTCTTTGTACTATTTTGCTGAGTTCCAAGGGGTTTTTTGTTTGTTTGGTTGAGGTTTTTTTTTTTTTTCATAGTGGTCATTACAGCACTAGAATTTAAGAACTCAGTATCCAGTTCCAAATAACAATACAAAATATCTTATGGCTGCACACATGAAAAGATCAGGATTTGGTATGTTTTTCCCTTTAGTATCCAAATCATAGCTGAGATATCATTGAAATTAGGGTTTTTTTCCCATCTTTTTCCCTATTCTCTTTACCTTTAATATTACCACCTTCCTTGATGTGGAACAGAAAGAATTCTTGGATCTTTATCAGAATGCGAAGCAAATTGATAACCTATGTTGAGGGGCGTTATACTGAGACAGAATTTAAATCCCAGAGTGAAATTTCCATCTATATAGATATATTATTTGCATTTCATATAAACACATAACCAGATCGATGTATGTCTGCATTACTAGCTCTCTTCTGGAAATCAAAAGTTATATACAAATATAATTATATTTATGTATTTCATAGTAACTTAGTTTATTAGTGCTAACAAATTTGAAGAAGTTTGATTAGCAAACCTATTGTGAAGGGTATTGTTCTCGCTTTTCTATTTTTTTTCCCTTTCCAATCACATTTTCCTTTTGAAAGAGAAAAAAAAAATCCTAAATATTTTCCTCCCTCTCTTGATGTACATATTATTGTGAATAAAGTATTATTCCAGAGACTAAATAGAAATACTGATTCTAAATATAATTCTCCTAAGGGCTTTTAATATTAGAGTGAAGTGAAATACAAGACTGAAGCGAGAACCAGAAGCCAACATACGATTTCCTGTCTAGAGGCATTCAGATGCATTCAATTGGTCCAGACAAATTTCAGGATTCTTTTATTATTTAGTTTAATTTACCTTAATGCATCAATTTGAATTTAGTTTTTTTCTAGCTAGAAGTGTCTGTCTGGATCTGTCTATTTTAGCATAAAATCTTTTTTTTTTCTCTGCTGTGAAATTTGATTAAAATTTTTTTATCCTTTCAGCCTTCACTACTAACTGTACCTAAGAAATGAACTCTTCAATCACAACTCATTTCTGTCACTATAGATAAAATTTGAGACCACGTCCCCATATTTCTGGAGGGCTGATTGTTGCTTAAAGGAGCCGATATTCATTTCAAGTCTACTTCAGACATGGGTTTATATTTCACTAAATATTGTGATAAAAGTTCTATTCATCACAGTTATTATCTGAATTATTCTGGACCAATAAGCCTAGCACATGTCAATAAAACACACAAAAAAATGTATTTTACTTTCTGTTTAACAATCACATCCAGAAATAAAGCATGTTGTTATCTGTCTTAGCACTAGTAGACAACACTTTGCTTATTTGTATGCTCTGATTAAATTTCTTCATGCCATAAGGGACTCCTTGCTGCATCATAGTTTCCGGAGGTCATTTAAGTTCCACTTATGTTCAGCTTTACAACTTCCCTGTCCCTGTTGTCATACTCATAACCTCCTGACATCTTAGAATATATTAAACTCTAATGTACAATATAATGGTCATTCTCAGGGTCATGGCATGTATCTTGCTCAGGTTGACTAGGCAAAGCAAAACCCAGGGCAGTTAACTACTGGAGACAGCTGCTTTCTATGTGTATATACTAGACTGACTGATGCTAGCAGGCAAGAATGAAAGTTTGAAGGTTTGAAGCATAATCCAGTGACAACAGCAGTAGGTCATCATAGAGACATGAGTTATTACCATTATGCCCAAAGAAAGAAGATATCTTTTGCAAGCTCTGTGATTACCTTCTGCTCATTCGATTGAATATGTGTCATTTTCCATTGGAGCAGCAGCCAGGTTCTGGGACTCACTCCTTAATATTCAGTGACTCTCCAAACTACATTTTGCATTAATGTCCCATAAGCCCTGGGCTTTGTATGATTGTCCCCAGGTTATGACTAACAGATCATGTCATAATGATTTGTGCAAACTAACCTTCTGTATCTATGGAACCAGTGTGCACTTGCAGCCCTGAAGGCCAACTGTATCCTGGGCTGTATCAAGAGGAGCATGGCCAGGAGGTCGAGGGAGGTGATTCTTCCCCTCTGCTCTACTCTCACAAGACCCTACCTGGAATATTGCATCCAGTTCTGGAGCCCCTATAACAAGAGGGATATGGGGGTGCTGGAGAGAGTCCAGAGAAGGGCCACAAGAATGATCAGAGGACTGGAGCACCTCTCCTACAAGGACAGACTGAGAGAGTTAGGGTTCAGTCTGGAGAAGAGAAGGCTCTAAGGAGACCTTAACTGTGACCTTCCAGTATATAAAGGGGACCTACAGGAAAGCTGGTGAGGGACTTTTTAGGATGTCAGGTAGTGAGAGAACCAGGGGAAATGGATGCAAACTAGAGGGGGGTAGATTTAGATGAGACATTAGGAGGAAGTCCTTTACTGTTAGGGTTGTTAGACAGTGGAACAGGTTGCCGAGAGAGGTTGTGGAAGCCTCATCCCTGGAAGCTTTTAAGGGCGGTCTTGATGGGGCTCCAGGCAACCTGATCCAATGGAAGGTGTCACTGCCTATGGCAGGGGGGTTGGAACTAGATGATCTTTAAGGTCCCTTCCATCTCTGACAATTCTATGATTCTATTATTCTATGGACAAATATAATTTTCTCTTGAAATAGTGGAACTTGTTTTTCTATCAGGCACTGAAAAATTAGTCTTCATTCTGAGTTTAACCTTGCATCAAATATTCTTGATTCCATGCACATGTCAATGCTCACATGTGCTCTTTTGTCTCTACTACTATAGAAAGTAGTAGGTTCAATATTAAAAGAAAAAAAATTTCCTTGGTGAATTTGATGTCTGTAAAAATCAGTCATTATTAATTTCACTAGTTTTTTAATTATAATTTTTTGCTTTACTCCTTTCTTCCTTTTGAGTTTTTCTGCCTCTAGGTCTCCTTTCTGAAAACAGAGATTTGAGGATTAATTGTTGACTGTCTACTGTGACCATGTGTAACAGGAAGCGCCAAAACTGATGTGACAAAACTGTCTTTCCAAACCCCACTGTAGCATGTAAATATTTTATATACCCTGTTCAGGCAACACAAAACAATGTAAAGTACTTTCACTTGATGGTTGTGAATTATGAAACAGTTCCCATTTTTCCTGAAACCTTAGGTGAAATCTAAAGATGCTTGCCAAGATATGTCTCTTAAATATATCGGCTCTACCTATACAAGGAGAAGAACTCAGACAGATGGCCATTTAGAAGTCACTGTTTCACTGGGGAGACAAAGGCATGAAAATGGAGAAAGGAAAAGACCGTATTGGGGCAAATCTTATGACAAAATAAGTAATTTTACTTTATTTAATGCACCATTAACTGAAAGTGCTGACTGAAAGAGGAAGATAGACATTCCTAGCTATGATATTAAAAATTCTGTTAATAATTACAGTGACATTTGATGTATTCATAGTAACAAGATGATGGATTCTTTGTAACAAAGCCAGCTAATATGCAGCAGTGCACTCTAGATGCATTCAAGCGCTGGAACAGGCTGCCCAGGGAAGTGATGAAGTCTCCATCCCTGGAAGTGTTCAAAAACACTGTGATTATGGTACTTGGGAACATGGTTTAGTGGTGAGCATGGTAGTGTAAGGTTAGCAGTTGGACTTGATGTTTTCAGGGGTCTTTTCCAACCATAATGATCCAGTGATTTGATTCTATGGTACTATAAAACCTTTCTGTAGACTGGCAAACTAGTTTCAGCAGCTGCTTGCCCACCCTTATTGGGTGAAGTCTTACATGCTGTACTAATTAAAGAGGTATGATATATAAAATATATATTCCTTGAAAGACTTGAGCAAAAATGACTTCTCATTCTCTTCCTACATGTTCTCATGAAGGCAGAGGCTACCATCTCATTTGAGAACTCCACTGCAAAAAGGATTTTTCCAGATGATGGAGTAGTTGAATTCTCAAATCATCCATATAAATGGAAGAGGAATGAAAAGAATTGATTTTTGGTAGATATATTTAAAGGAAAGAATCCAAACTCCTGGATACTTTTGTCCATATTTCCTCACAAGGTATGGTATATATGGAAAAACTTTTTCCAGTACTTCATATAAAACATAGTACAAAAATCATTTTTTGCTAAGTCATATCTTACTAGGCTGACTTCCCATAACAATTTTTTGGATGTTACTGGTTTTCCCTGCAGCATCTTTCCAGTTGGCAACTCACCTGAAAGGGAGTCATAATTGAGTCCAAAGGACTCTTCTTTCTACTGAATTGCACTGAGATAATTTTTGCATACATCTACCTGGCTTGATGTGTTATTAGAACTCATGACACTGTGTACTATCACAGCATGTTTACACATCTTGCCCAAGGACCAGAACTTTTTTTCAGAGATACATTTAGAGAACAGTTCCAGAAAATATTAGGACATGTGAACTCCCAAGTCTACTTACTGAATGTAACTTGTATTCCCAAATTAGTTAAATAATTANTCTTACTGATCAGACGATAGACTTCCTAATCAGCTTTCTTTTCATAAAATTAGAAACATACATTCTTTCTTACTCACTAATGTTCTGGCTATCTCTCATGAAAATCTGTAACAAAACATACACAAGGTCCAAATTGCTCCCCTTCAATCAAAGTGTGGTTCCCTGTAACAATATTACATCACTAGAGTTATTTTGAGAGTAGCATAGAGACCATTAAATCAGTGGAAATACTGTGAAAAATTAGCACAGATGGCATTTTCCAAAATCTCTGTAAAAATAGACAACAAAACCATAGGAAAATGATGTAGGGAAAGAAAGAGAACATGAATTAGCTTATTTACTTTCAAGAATCATGAATGAAACTGTGGAAATGTACTTTTGTGAACCAGCCATAGCTCTTCAGGACTTACATTTTCTGCAGTTGCTACAAAAGGTTAATATTTCTTTTAAGGATAAATACAGAAAGTGTTGTTATTTCTACGTTTGTTTTTGCACATCTGTAAAATATTCTTTGTTGTTGTTAAAGGCGATTGTTTCTTGTAAATGCTTTTGTCTTTCCCAGAGAAATATTATGCAGATACATAGAGCATATCTAATTGTATGGCTCGTAATCAGTCCTCCTGGTAAGTACTTAGAGACAGAAATTTAGTAGAGGTCTGTAGTCCCCTTTGACAGGGGCTCTTGGTTTATGGAGAACTGGATCTTTTTCTTTTCATTTCCTTGTGGCCTTATTACTTCTGATAAAACAGTCTGTGGCAGAAAAAATATTTCCCAAACTTGTATACAGATCCACAGGTATGTATATATACACCTAAATATGGAAGTAAAATATTTGTCATGGTTTTTTCCATAACACTAAATACACAATTTTTTGTATCTCCATATTTAAATATTCCTATTTTTACACTCTGAAATATTATGGCATCAGATAAGTAACTTAAAAGTAATTAAAACAAGATATTGATATAAGATGATTAATATAGTAATTAATATAGGAAATGAATCTTTATTTCTAAAGTATTTGAATATGAATATGGAATTTCCAGAGCAGCTCTCTTATTTAACATATAAATAAGTGTGTCATAATTTCATTTGTGAGGTTACATTCTTCTCCCCTGGGGAACGTAAAGTTTTGAAGAAAAAAGACATTATTTAAAACAAAGTTGTCTTTAACATCTAAAATAGTCTAACTTTCAGAACCAACATAGTAATGATGTAATATCATGTCCCAAAGACTACCTTTCATCACATCAATGTTTCCATCCTACAGAATGAATGAAGCATTCCAAAACAAGTCTCTCACTTTTTAAGGGACAGATGAATGTCTTGTCTCTTGATGGCACTTTAAAAGAGCTGGCAGAAGCAGCCATTCTTAGTTATGCGAATTCTAAATAGTCCTTCACCTGACTGATACATGCAGTGGAATGTTATAAGGAATGTTGTC
Organism: Galbula dea; assembly: GCA_013399015.1. NCBI lineage: Eukaryota > Metazoa > Chordata > Aves > Piciformes > Galbulidae > Galbula > Galbula dea. The sequence continues at coordinate 14,094 of VWZX01010542.1, forward strand.
TCCATTTCAAAATGCACCCCAAAACATGGTTGGTTGTATTCCAAGGCTATTCACTGCTCCTGCATACAATTTATCATCACCACCACCCCAACCTTAAAAAAAAAATCTGATGAAACAAACAGAAAACCCTCAAACAAACAGAAACCAAAAAACACCTAATAACAAGAGATGTAGTTAATGTAATAAATGAAAACTTTTCTCTTCTTAGGATTAGATTTGTTTGTAGGGAATGTCACAGAACCCTGGGATGTCAGAGATAATCTGGGTGTAATAAAAGGCTTCCAGCTTTGATTTTCTGTTCATCAGATTTCCAGTTTATCTTCAAATTAGAAAGACACTGAAATATTGCATTTTCTTATCTTTAACTTGTAAATCTTAGTCTTCTCATACTGCTCAGTTTTTTCTTACAGTAAAATCCTATTACAGTATCGTAGTGAGTACCTAGTATTTCTCCTAAGAGTGAATCATCAAAACAGCTTGAAAAGGTATAAAATGAAATAAAATACTACCATGTCTTAAGATTACATTCACTGCCTTTCATTTTTATTTCCTTAACATTTTAATAATCTTATATATACTAGATGATCTTTCGAGGTCACTTCCAACTCCTAATATTCTGTGATTCTGTGATATATTTTGCTTATTTTGTCTTTTTAGTTAAACTTTGATTATGATAATATTTTTTAATTTTTATTTTCAGTGAAATGTTATGTTTATAATATTATACTAGCAGGGAGTCAACCAGACAAGTACAAGAACATTCAACCCACTCAATTTAGGCAATCTTTTCACTAAGTTTCTTCCACAGATAATGGAAACAGCCAGACCTTTCCAGGGAACAGTACAGCCAACCTAAGATTTGAGTCATGCTTCTTAGGGCACCTCTCTGTACCTTAATTATATAAATATGTAAAAAGGAAACCTCAAGTGATATCACCCCTATTTAAGTTACCTTTAGTTAAAAAATACCAAAAAATATACATGATGATACAGTTACATGTGTACAGGTTTTTTAAAGAATCTAACAACAGAAGACAGAGAATGGAAATACATTTTATTTCATGTTACTTTTGATTAGAATAGAATCATATAATAGTTTAGGTTGGAAAAAATCTTAAAGATAATTGAGCCCAAGCATAAATATAGCACTTCCAAGTCCACCACTAAAGTGTGTCTAAGAGTCGTTTAAATACCTCCAGAGATGGTGACTCCACCACTTCCCTAAGCAGCCTGTACCAGGGCTTGACAACCCTTTTGGTGAATAAATATTTCCTAGTCTCCAACCTAAACCTCCCTTCTTGCAACTTGAGGCCACTTCCTCTTGTCCTGTCACTGGTTGCATGGGAGAAGAGATTGACACCTCACTACAAACCTCCTTTCAGGTTGTTGTAGAGACAAAGAAGGTCTCCCCTGAACTTCTTTTTCTCCAGGCTAAACAACCCAAGTTCTCTTAGCTATTCCTCTTAAGACTTGTTCTCTAGACTCTTCATGAGCTTTGTTGTTCCTCTCTGGACACACTCCAGCAGCAGCTTCTCTTCTTACAATAACAAAAAAGTTATATATAACAATAGCAAAAAAACTGGCTGGCTTTTTTTTTTCTCTTCACGTTGACTAGCAGATCAGACATTTGAATACTGATAGGTAGCTAATGAAGTGGTGAGATGAAAAATTTGTATATACACATAGATTAATTTTTCCTATGCACTAATCCATATTTTAACAGTTATTCCATAAAAATTCAGTGAGTTTAAGAAATTGAATAAGTGATCTTTCAGCTAGATATAAATATTTGACAACTTTTTTAGATATAAATCCTTTTCATTCTATTACACTTAAACTTTTTGTATAGCTTATGTTGTTTTGCTGTACAAAGCAAGCTTATAGATTAAACAAACATATGCCAGGAAAAGTAATGACATTCCTCTCATGTAAAGTGTCAGATGCCAAATAGACACATTATGAAAGCAGAAATATCAGAATGAAATTTCATTGGAGAAACCACACAGAAATAGGCACAATGCAAGTTTTTTTAATGTCATTTAATATATTCTCTTTCACTTTGACCTTTAGGAACTCTTCCTACATTGAAAGAGTAACACAGTATTAATACAAATTAATTCATTGGCTTTTATGGCAAAAGTATATCTAGTAGCAGTTGTTCTGAGACTGTAATTTTTTATAAATGGTACACCACCACATAGCCATTGTGAATAATGTAAGGTGCCTAATTGCCTAAGCTGAACTTATTGCAATGTCCTATGAGGCAGGAGAAGGTCCTGTATTTCTCTGAAATGATTCATCTTAAATGTCTGACATCTCTCCCTCTGCATGTGTTATGCATGCAAGGATATACACATGTATTATTATTTATTGATTTCACCACAAAAAAATGTATTCTCAAGGGTTTTTCTAATGTTAAGTCATGCAATCTGAAAGTTAATGTGGCAAAGGCAGTTTAATTTGAGTGGGAGTTTGTCACTGAAATGAACTTATTCACTTCATAAGATCTAAGGTGAGTTTTATAAAATAAACAGAAAATGAGGACAGTCATAAACAAACAACAATTCAGAGAAGGAAAGCCATCAAGCAGATGACTCCCAAAATGCAATTCTCTGTTTATTGCATTCTGTATATTCAAAATTAATAATTTAAAGACTGGACACTTTTCAAGAAGGAAATCTTAAAGGCTTTGGAACAGTTCGTCCCCATGTGCAGAAAAATGAGCCAGTGAGGAAAAAGACTGGCCTAGCTGAAAAGAGAGATTGTGTTAGAACTGAGTGGAAAAAAAAAAAAAAAAAGAGAGCTTATGGCATGTGGAAGAAGGGGCAGACAACTCAGGAGGACTACAAGGATGTTGTCAGGCTGTGCAGGGAGAAAACCAGAAAGGCAAAAACCCAGATAGAAATTAATCTGGCTGCTGCAGGAAAGGATAACAAAAAATGTTTTTACATATATATTAGTGACAAAATGAGGACTGGGGAGAATCTCCAGCCCTTACTTGATGTGGGGGAAACATTGCCATAAAAGATGAAGAAAAGGTTGAGGTATTAATGCCTTCTTTGCCTCAGTCTTTAATAGGCAGACCAGTTTTCCTTAGGGTACTCAGACCCCTGAGATGGGTGACAGAGATGAGACACTTAATGAAGTCCCCATAATACAGGAAGAAATAGCAACCTTCTGCTTCATGTAGACTCACAGAAGTCTATGAGGCCAGATGGGATCCATCCAACAGTACTGACAGAACTGGTGAAAGATCTTGCCAAGCCACTTTCAATCATTTATCAGTGGTCCTGGTTAACTGGGGAGGACCCAGAAGACTGGAGACTACACAGTGCAAATTCATATGACATCATGCTCAGCAATAAAAGCTGAAAGGAGAAGAAAAAAGGTGGGAATGTTCAGAGTTATGGAGTTTGTCAAGTCACCGTTATACGTGATGGAGTCCTGGTTTCCTGGAGGTGGCTGAACACCTGTCTGCTGATGGGAAGCTGTGAATGAATTCCTTGCTTTGCTTTGCTTGCACATGCAGCTTTTACTTTACCTATTAAATTGTCTTTATTGCAGCCCACAAGTTTTCTCACTTTTACATTTCTGATTCTCTTTCCATCCAGCTGCAGGGGGAATGAGTGAGCAGCTGTGTGGGTCTGAGCTGCTTAGCAGGGTTTAGCACTGATATCTAGGAAAAAAAAAAATCATAATATTGCAAAGATATCCAATGTCCTTACCGTTTGTCTACTAAATAGCTGGGATTAGTTCCAAAGCCAGTCTTTGTGTATATATTAGACAATGATAAAAAAGAGTAGATGTTTACTAGCAGCTGCCAATGCATACACAGACATAAATAGAAAAAAGACAATACAATCGTTTCCCACTATATAGAAATCTCTGGCTAATAGGTACTTACATGAAGAAGGGTTGTCTCTGTGCTGTGCTACGACTAAATCCAGACTGAAAAAGTTGAATGATAATGTTGTGTGGGAGGTAGTTGAGGGCTAGAGAATGGTTACTTTCTCAAATATTGTTATGTGAAATTGAAAAGTGATAGAAAAGGTCAAAATAGGATCAGTATCAAGTTTAAAATGAGGTTTTCTAAGATAGCAGCAAATTGGTTAACATGTTTTAGAGAGCTAAGGAATGTACCTTGGAAACAAATAGAGAAGAAATAACTATTCTAACTAAATTTCTAATGAAAAGGATTAACAGAAATGTTAATCATGTCTGACATGCTTAACAAATGTTCTAAACATAATTTTATGTGCTCATTTAAGTACTCTATTTAATCTCTGAAGTACTAGCAATGATAACAGTAATAAGGCTACGCCATGTATTTTCATTAACTAGCTCTATTTTTAAATGATTCCACAAAGAAGCACATATTACTTTCTGTAATCATTACATCTGATACAAATGAGATAGATAAATAGATAAAGATATAGACAGAATTATCTTAGAAAAAAAAAAGTCTGCTTATAGTATTTCTCTTAAAAAGAAATGTTTTGCTTTCTTTGGAAATATGTTTTCCTTTCTTTAGAACTGTTAACAGCATGTTTCATTCACAACTTTCACATTCATTTCACACCACAGTGCTCATCTGGGACTTTCCATAAAAACAAATTTTCCAGCAGATGCAACACCTTGATGTATGCATCAGATATCCCATATTAACTTCTAACTGAATAGTACTCAACTAACATTATGTAGACTGGTAATATTTTCCCCATGTCACATTTCCTATGTGCAGTGTATTTCAGCATATTTCAAGTTTAATCTAATGTCATTTCAGTGCCTATGGTCTTTGCAGTTCTTGGCATTCTGGCTCAATATGGCAATCACTGTAAAGGGTGATGCTGAGCTCTTATGAGAATATGAGGATTTGTATTTTATGAGGATTTGCAGCTTACAAGACCCGTCTGAGGTAGGAATCTCCATTATCCATTGGATCCTAGGTGAATTCATTCTCTACTGAATAAAACCAGATTCTAATGAATGATCAAGAGGTAAAAGACTCATAAGATTATAAAGGTGTCTGATGTTTTCAAAATAAATGATGTCTTGAGGAATAGAGCTTGCTGTTTGTCCAGAGGAACAATAAACATTTTTGCAGCATTTCATTTTTCGCCTTTATACCTACAATGTCATCCAAGAATAGTTCTTAGTTCTCTGCAAACAGCACTTGTGTATACACTAACAGGATAAATGATAGAGTACCAACTGGATCACTTTCTAGCTGTAGCATGAGGATTAAATTAGGATTAGGAATGGAATAATGTTATTATGTTGATTGTATTTCTTGGAGTACAAAAAAAAAAGACAGTTGAGCAAAAAGGCTGGGATTAGGTCTGCCTTTTAAGTATGCCTTTTTAGTGTGTGGGTAGCCATAGCTTTAAAGATATGTCAAAGGGAGTTAGAGCCACCTCTGTGACAGCTCTGCCTGTCATTCCCAACAACCTATGAACAGCCCCCATCAAGATGTAATTAATTTTAGTCAAAACGCTCTTGATTATCTTAAACAGTTTTAAAATCATAAGTTTTGCTTCTGATTCAAAGTGCAAGTGGTCACAGTAGTCACAGCAGCAGTAGTTTTGGAGGAGTACAGAAAGGGATAGCCTTCTGTAGAACAGCAATTTCTGTCAACCCAAAATAGGCCATTGTTCTTTATTGCAATTGCAGGGTTCATATATGTCTTCAGATGTACATTTTGCCAATGTCTATAAATTCTGAGCATCATTAGATGATGTTCAGGAAACATAAACTCTTTTGATGCTTTATTTCTGTTTGCTTCTTTGTCATAGTTTTTGTTGTTGTTGTTGTTCCCCTTCCTTCCTATATATCTTCCCTAATCCCACTAGCAATACAGAGGAAAACCCAGTATTTTCCTTAGGCCTTTACATGCAATTGATTTTTTAACTAGTGTTTCTATATATTCTGGCAAAATGTGAAATAAAAATACTTCTAAAGCTCCTCAAAGCAGAACAACGTATTCAAAAATTTCATTCAATTCTTCACTTACATTAAAAAAAATGTAGTGAGTGTTAGCTCTTTATGTTTAATATGGTTTTAATTCTTTCAAGAAAACATTTACTGTATCATTTGGTAAAACAATTTATGTTTTCTTTTGTCACCACAGAAAAGATAGATCTATAAATGTAATAAATCTCTAAGTGCTTCAAAACCTTACAAAGTCTTTATATGTTGAAAGATAATCAATAATTATGGCAGAAAAACTGCATGTGATTCATCTTTCAAATCAACTTGCTTCTTTAGGACACAAAGCCAATAGATGAGAATGTAAATGTCATGAACAATTTTCCTCATAAAAATACCTGGACTTGAAAGGCTATTCATAAGAATTACTTTCCTAGGCACAATAAACACTACATGGATCTTCCATATTCACTACACCTCACACGCTGTCAAATTGTACTATCCAATTGTATATTCTTTGCTGTTCAGTGCAAAGTACTTTTGACTGAAAATTTAGCTGCATTTATAGCTTTATTCTGACAGTGTTTTCTATTTCTAATTCCATAGCGTGAGTGAGTGCTAGTGAGGGTTTCTCTACCCAATGTAATCAATTATTGTTGAATAATTCAAGAGATTGAATTTTATTTCATACAAGCAGGTTTTGGTTTCTGAAATTAATATATCTCAATGTTTTAGACTGTTCTTGCTGAATCAGTGTGCTTGAGCTCAGACAGCCATCAAGATGTTTGTTGTCCTAATGACATCCTTCACAGTATCACTTCAGGAAATGTAAATAGCCAAGCAGTCACGAATTTAAATTTCCCCATACAAGTATAAAATCATAAAGGACTATCTGAATCAGGTTTTTTATTTTCACTAGTATTTTTTTGCTGTTGCTTATTCTGGCCTGTAAATATGAACAAAATATAATATAAATGATGTTGACAATTATTGCTGGGGTTCTTTTTTCTTCTCCCCCCAACCCCCTTGAATTACTGAGAACTACACTGACAGCACTACGTGAAATGTCACTCCCTACTTCTCACTTGGGAAGAGGAATTTGCTCTAGCTACTTAAAACTCTCATTGCCTGAAGCTATTGCAGTTTTGGCCTGATACTGCTACTCCATCTAATGTAAAAATTCTGCCACCATGATAAGTGAATTGCTGAACAGCTAAATTGTGACTTAATTTTAACCAGAAAAATGATCAGTCCCATTGGACATAGGCACACTTATTAATTGTGCCTGAGGTAGTGAAAGGAAAACGGACACCGAAACCTGATTTACAAAGTCAAAATTTGTTTCAGAATAAGACTGTCAAGGCTACAGATTATAGGATAATTATGTTCTGACCATCATACTCTGTATTGAACAGTTTAAAATACAATGTAATTATGTTTTGAAAAATTTCTGTTCTGCTTTTTCTTTAATAGAGTGTATAAGAAGACAAGCAGTTTTCCATTCTAATTTTTTAAGCACATAGAGGTAAACTATTTAGGAATGTTGCATTAAATTAATATGTTGTTTATGCTCATGTGCAATTAAATATATATTTAATGCACTTTCTTTTTTTATCATTTCTTACTTTAGATTTCATATTCTGTGTACAATAAATTACAGAGAGTGTGAACTATAGCAAAACATAACCTTAATAGATGCTGCTAATTTGAGGTATTAATTTAATAAGTATTTGTTCAGAGTTCAACAATGCATGCTAGGTACCTTAGAGACTGGATTGGCACTACTAAAGAGATGTCAGGATTATATATTCTCACATACATTATTTTATTATTAAATTGTTATAGATTATTAGTACGTTTTGGGAAGGAAAGAAAGGAAATTAAAACAATATATGAAAAAGCTTCTGATGAAATTTGAGACTGTGTTAAAGTACCAGTATTTACATCAGTTGAAGGAACTGCTGGAAAGAGTCCAGCGCAGAACCACAAAGATGATGAAGGGGCTGGAACATCTTCCTTCTCAGGAAAGGCTGAGGGAGCTGGGTCTCTTGAGCTTGGAGAAAAGGAGGATGAGGGGTGACCTCATCTATGCTTTTAAATATGTGAAGGGTGTGTGTCGGGAGGATGGGGTCAGGCTCTTCTCAGTGAAGCCCAATGACAGGACAAGAGGCAATGGCTGTAAGCTGAAGCATAGGAGATTCCGTGTAAACACACGTAGAAATTTTTTCCCAGTTCAGGTGCCAGAGCACTGGAACAGACTGCCCAGAGAGGTTGTGGAGTCTCCTTCTCTGGAGATATTCAAGACCCATCTGGATGCACTTCTGCGTGACCTGGTCTAGGGAATCCTAACTAGATGATCTTTCAAGCTCACTTCCAACTCCTAACATTCTGTGATTCTGTGTGAATCTGTGATCTCAATTCCAATAGACATGATGCTAGACACAGTAACAACTGTTCTTCCTAGCTTAAGAGGCAATGGTAGTGGACTGAAGCATAGGAGGTTCCGTGTGAATACAAGGAAAAATTTTTTCACAGTGAGGGTGAAGGAGGGCTGGAACAGACTGCCCAGAGAGGTTTGGAGTCTCCTTCTATGGAGATATCCAAGACCTGTCTGGACTCTTTTCTGGGTGACCTGGTCTAAGGAATCCTGCTGTGGCAGGGGAGTTGGGCTAGATCATCTTTCAGGGTCCCTTCCAACTCCTAACATTCTATGATTCTGTGTAACTGAGATACACAAAATATCCTAACTTCAGTTTAACTCTCATGGGAGAAGGAGAAAGCTGTTATAAACTTTGAGGCTGGTATTTTCACAGTCTGCATCTAGATATATCTGTTGGTACATAATGTACTTCTCAGATGATTTCTTCCAATTAACCAAACTAGTACCTGTTCAAAACTTACCACAGTGACTGTTTTATTGGAAACAAAGGCACGGGTGCTGATAAGTAAGGGGAGGAAGAGTATTGGTCCACCTTTGTTTTTTGTTGTGGTGTGGGGCTGAGTCATCTGAGGTTCAGCCTATATCCAGATGTGGTACCCTTGGCGTGAGTTGTGTGAGGTAGCACAAATGCAAACATGTAAGCTAGTAGAAGGTGTATGTCCAACTCTTGCTGCAGTTCAACAGATCTGAGTATTAAGTTTTTTAAGATACTTTGAAAATTGCAGTCCTTCTGAACTCATTTTTTACCAACTTCTCCCATGTTAAGTAAGACCTATCCTACAATGAAAATAATGTGGTACATCTATTAATATCACAGTATAAAGCTTAGAGGTAGAAATTACCTTGTGACAGATAGTCAGTGTAACTTAATACAGTCCAGAAGCAAGACAATCTACTATAGGTATTATAAATATCTGGAGATATAAATTCTTCATTAGAGTTTTAGAGTAATACTGACAAGTATTCATATAAAACTCCTCTGTTAAAATGTGTGCACTGCATGACAGTATTTAATCTCCTTGGACAGATACCATGACAAAAATGTTTTTCAGTACATTACAAAATAAACATAACATCCCACACTTTAGACTAAACCAATCTTTATACAATACTAAGTCTTTCCAGTTCAAATAATTAGTATATCTTGACATTTTATTGAGCTTAGTAAAAGCTTCCCCTACTGATATAACCCCTTAAGACTGTTGAGAAAGGACACGTATTAATACCACAGTATAAAGTCATCTTGTAATGGAAAGCTGAAATACACAATAGCTCAAGTTATGGGGTAAAGAAGTGTATTAAAACAAAAAGATGATGAGGGGGCTGGAACATCTTCCTTATGAGGAAAGGCTGAGGGAGCTGGGTCTCTTGAGCTTGGAGAAAAGGAAGCTAAGGGGTGACCTCATCTATGCTTTTAAATGTGAAGGGTGTGTGTTGGGTGGATGGGGTCAGGCTCTTCTCAGTGAAGCCCAGTGGCAGGACAAGAGGCAATGGCTGTAGGCTGAAGCATAGGAGATTCCGTGTAAACACACGTAGAAATTTTTTCCCAGTTCAGGTACCAGAGCACTGGAACAGACTGCCCAGAGAGGTTGTGGAGTATCCTTCTCTGGAGATATTCAAAACCCGTCTGGACGCGCTTCTGTGTGACCTGGTCTAGGCAATCCTCCTGTGGCAGGGGGGTTGGACTAGATGATCTTTTGAGGTCCCTTCCAACTCCTAATATTCTGTGATTCTGTGATTGTGTGAAATTGACAGTATATTAAGAATTTGGTATGACAAAATGAAAAGTCATATAGAGAAGAAATTTAGAATGAGATGGAGAAGAAATTTAGTGATCTGATTTATGCCATTTTGCACTATGAAATAGGCCACAGTGCCAAAATAAGCATACTTCACTCTGTTCAGATGTGCAGTCCCATTGATCTTTGTCCAGAATGATTTTTTTTCAATTAATTTACAAAACACATAAATACCATATCCAATGGTAAATACCATATCAATGGATTTGAAAATCTCTATGCTGGCTATGCCATTCAGAGAATAAAAAAACAAAAAAAGAATAATTATTCTTTGCCTCATTATCATTACTTAGTTGTTATAACAAAATAAAACAAAAGGCAGATGAACATAATATCTTCTTCCTTAAGTGTCTGGTTTTAGCTGTTTTGAAATATTTTTAAAATTCAATTGAATGATTGACAAGAAAAAAGGAAGATTCCCTTTTTTGTATGTGAAAGGGCTTAAAGAGTCATGCTACACCTTAGAACAGCAGTATCTGTTGAAGTAATTAGTATTTAGCTTTTGGGGGTCCCTACTTATTCAAATGATAGTTACTTTCTATTTCACAAAATGAATTTAAATGGTTTCATAGATATTGTTGGGATGACAGCTATTTATTTGAACAGTTTTTTACTCTGAAGTGCTTTAAAATCATGATATATTTAAAAATTTTTGTTCTTCATGTTAAAAGTAAGAACTACTGCTATAAATCAACATGAAAAATTTCCCCATGATGGTGAACTAGCCAAGTATTCTCTGATCACACTGAATAAAATATGAGGTATTGGTGTAAAGTTTAATCATCCTGTTTCCTCAATTTCCTTCTTTCCTTTCAGCAGCAGCCACTAGGGAAACAATTCACTTTTCTGCTTTGTGGAAAGCTCAAGCTAAGGGTATTCTGAGCTCTTTTAATTACTGAGTTTAAGCTAGAGATGCCAAAGGACCCACTATGTAACAATAAGGAATAATGACTTATGCATGGAATATTGAAAAGTGTTCATCTTGGTAGAGCAAAGTAGAATAAAACAGAACAACAGGCAAGTAAAATTGAAACTACAGAAGGTGAGCTATATAGATGTGAAAAGCAATCTATAGCTGCAAATAAGAAACTATGCATTAAATTCGTTTTTAGCTCTTTTGAGGAATCTAAAGTCACAAGGGTAGTTCAGCCTAGTGTACATACTTAATAGATTATTGATTTTCAAAGAAAAGATGGTAGAACAATTTTCATGTATAGCAGAGGTATCAAATTCACATACCAGGTATTTTACATTCCTTCCATTTTGCCTTTTTTGCTTAATCATCTGCTATCGTACTTTGTTTTAGTATTAAGATAACGAATTTATGATTGCTTTCAGGAAGCATTTCACAGACATATACTTTAAATGTCTAAATGAAATCCTGAGTAAAACTTTTGTAATCTTGCAAAAAGACATTGAGGAATGGTAAGATTTTCCTGTAGTTGGAAAATTATTTGAGAATATGACTGATAACTCAGTGTTTTAGTCTTTTTTGCTACCTCAACCTTCCTGCAAAACCTGGAAAAAACCTCCCTTGGTTTCAAGTTGTCATCTGTGGAAGTAAGGGTAATAATGAGAATAGAGTGAGGTTTAGAAGTTCATGATACACTAATGGGATCACTAACTATGACAAGCTAATTTAGGTCCTCACTGAAATTAACATTTTTTTATGGATTTCACTCTATGGTATATGTCTATGTATGCGTCTTAAGTTCATTACTTGCTGAGATTTTTTGAACTTTTTAAGGTTTGGCATAGTCATTTTCTCAAGCATTAAAGAGAATAGTTATAGCTTGATCACTAAAACCCTAAAATGGAAGAAGGCTCCAAGGAGATGGAAACAAAAAGTGTATTCATGAGGTACAGGGAAGAATGCATGCAATGACTGATTATGGCTGTTACAAATCAAGCTGAATTCATCTCTAAGCAAAGGGGGCTGAAGGGTTGCACTTTTTATAAGTAAACTGCTACATAAATAGAGTATAAAGAAAAAACAGAATATAAAAAATAGAGTACGAAAACTAACCAAAACCCAAAAGAACACTGAAAAATGAAGTGGAATTTGGCTCGTTTCTACTCACTTACTCCTCTGTTGTTTCTGGGTGTGCCTAAGATCATGAGAAAGGACATATTACAGAGGCTGGAAATGAGCATCATATTTGTATTCTATTGTAAATTACAACTGCCATATACTGGTAAGTGCGATACATACTCGTATTGCCATTTAACTGTACAGTTGTATCCCTTACTACGTCAAAATTTGGTATAGAGTCAAATGCATCTCAGTAAGAAAATTTGATACTAATCATTAAACCCTTCACATGCAGAATATCTAAAAGAACATGAGAATGTTTTCAACTCTGTCACTCAGAATAGCTGTATCTTAGAATAGTTTGGACTGGAACAGACCTAAAATAATCTAGCTCCAACCTCCCTGACATGGGCAAGGATGCCTCCTACTAGTTCAGATTGTTCAAAGACACATTCAACCTGGCCTTGAATATTCCCAGGGAAGGGGAATACACAACTTCACTAATAAGCTTTTTCTCATCATAAAATATTTCCTCCTTAAACCTACCCTCTTTTAGTTTAAAACCATTACCCCTTGTCCTGTCACTACAGACCATGGCTCTGCTCTTACTCAAAACTCTACTCACTTTCTGTGCTCTATAAAAAGTAGGCATTGGCACAGACAGACTGAAGCATTACATTTTACATTAATTAAGGGAATGAATGAAATTGACTACTTACTATTACCATATTGATAAAAATAGGAGATAATGTTGAATATAGTACAATTCCCCTGCTTTTAAGTTAAATTACCTGGAAAACAAGAAATTTTTTGTTGGTTGGTTTGTTTTTTGTTGTTATTTTGGGCTTTTTTATTGTTATAGACAGTAATTAAAAATACCCTTGAAGTCCATGTATGTCTGGAATCCACACAGTATCAAGAATCTTTAAAATATTTTCAGCTGTGAATAAAGAATACAATACTTACTATTAGGAACTTATGATTAAATTGTTGCTTCTTCAAGTTAGCTTATCTACTCTTAAAATAGGTATAAAATATTTTTTCAGTTTCCACTTTCCCACTTCTTAGTAGTATTTATTTATTCACATCAATGGACAATTAAATTTTATCTGATAAAAATTTCTGTTTTCTACTGAAAATGTGTTCATGCAGTACATACAGGAACATTTAATAAAATATTTTTCAACATCCAAAATGTATTTGGTACTTCAAAATAACTCTAATATAAAATCATTTTGCCCAAATGTCCTTCAGTATTTCCAGGAATGGTGTTTGTGTTGTTATTTTTAATAGTATTAATCCCTGGCATTGTCATTTTTTCTGATATTTATCGGTATAGACATAGTTTTATCTCTCTTCTTTATCCAATAATCTTATGTTTGGAAATCTTCTACCAGTTTAAAGAGTACAGTAAAGGATATCCTCTTGCAAGCTGTTTCCAAACAAGTGAAACTATCAAATTAGTCAGTAAAAGTGGTAAAAGTTAAGATTTTCTCAGTAAAATCTTCAAAGCCAGTGGCTATAGTTAGTAATAACATAGCAACCTGTGAGAAGAGTGCTTGCACAGTTTGGAGATATATTTTCATCATCTTAAAAATCAATTGAACGAAAGAATGCTAGAATAGATAGCTTAGCTATATAAAAACATCTATTCTGTATTAAACTATCGCCTATACAAAACAAATTGTTTTGAAAATTGTGAGAAAACAGTACTGTATTATCTTAGACAAATCTAATTAGTTGTACTTTCTACACAGACAAAAATCTGTCAGTTTGAAGTATTGCTATTTTTTCCCATGTTCCATATTTCTTACAGTCTTCATTTTCAGTGTACTTTTCCCTGGATGGTGGAGTGCTATAATTCTTATTATTCATTTCCGTAAAATAAAGATGTTTCATATATTGCAATGGTTTTTTTTCTTTCTTTTTTATCTGGTTTATATCATACATTCTTTTTTTTTTTTTTTTTTTAGCTTAGTAAGCAAATCTTAAATGTTGTATCAGTCTATCTCAGTTATAAATAAATTAAATGCAACGATTGTACCATGCTGTGAGAATACTCACATTTGGAAATTATGTCTCAGCATACAGCCCAAAAAACTTTAGGGCTTTTTGAGGGGACTAGATAGTTATTTTCCTTTTAGTGAAGGGCTTTTAAACAACAATAGGGCTTTTGAGCCCCAAAGCTAGTTCTGATTTGAGTAAAAACTACATCAAAGAGTTTTTTTAAAAACACAGAAAGCTCAAAGTAACCAGAAACTATAAAGCAGAAATGAAAGGGTGACCCAGAGACCAGCAACAAGGAGAAGACAACATACAGGTTTTGCTTCTTGCTTTCTGACATGCATTCACATCGTTTTTAAGGGAATAAAATCTACAGCTCATAATAAGCTATCGATAAAACAGATTACATATGTAAAAATCTTTAGCTTGTCTCAGAGTTTAGAACTGCTTAATTTGAACGTAGGAATCAGTCATTGTATTAACTTGGTTGCTAAGCTCATCACAGACACTCTACATTTAAAAGAAATTTGACATGCCACTACTTGTAGAATAGCTGGTGACAAGTAAAGGACTTTGCATACAAGTCTGTAGATATTTGCACAGAAAATGAATTCTGTTGATGACAGAAATTGAAGTGTCATTCTTAGAAACACAGAGAAGAAATACCCAATATGCTTATTTTATTGGGGATCTTTTTGTGTTTTGGTTTGGTTTAGGCTTTTTATGTTTGTTTGTTTGTTTTCTGTTTCCAATGGACAGAATGTTCAATCATGGCTCAACAGAAAGGTCTAAAAAGTTTGCATTGTCAATGAAGCATGGTACTTACCCTTTATAAAAAACTACACTTCTCACAGTCAAAGCTGTTTTCTGTTTCTAATATCATATCCCAGAACAAAAAAATCTGTACTGTTTCTTAATCTGTTAATGTTAGTCTTTTTGCCCTCTACTATGTATTCCAAAAGTCATGGCAGTCTGGTGAAGTCCCAAGTGACTGGAAAAGGGGAAACATAAGCCCCATTTTTGAAAAGGGAAAGAAGGATGACCCAGTGAACTATAGGCCAGTCAGTCTCACCTCCATGACCAGTAAGATCATGGAACAGATCCTCCTGGAAACATTGCTGAGGCAGAAGAATAATGAAGAGGTGATTTGGTACAATACACAACTTCACCACAGGTAAATGGTTCCTGGTGAATCTGGTGGCCTTCTCTGAAAAGGTCACAATATCAATAGACCGGGGAAGAGCAACTTACATCATTTACCTGGACCTGAGCAAAGCCTTTGACACTGCCTTGCACAACATCCTAGTCTCCAAGCCCGTGGAATGTGGGTTTGATGGGTGGACCACTCTGTGGACAAAGAACTGGCTTGACGGCTGCACCCAAAGAGTGGCTGTCAATAGCGTCCATGTCCCAGTGGAGGCCAGTGACAAGTGGAGACCCTCAAGGATCTGTACTGGGATCAGTCTTGTTTAACATCTTCATTGGTGACATGGACAGTGGCATTGACTGTACCCTCAGCAAGTTTGCCAACAACACAAAGCTCTGTGATGCGGTTGACATGCTGGAGGGGAGGGATGCCATCGAGAGGGACCTGGACAAGCAGGAGAGGTGGGCCCATGCCAACCTCATGAAGTTCAACAAGACCAAGTGCAAGGTCCCACCCCTGTGTCAGGACAATCCCAAGCACCAATATAGGCTGGGCAGGGACTAACTTGAGAGCAGCCCTGAGGAAAGAGACTTGGAGGTGCTGGAGGATGAGAAGCTCAACATGAGCCACCAATGTGCACTTGCAGCCCTGAAGGCCAACTGTATCCTGGGCTGTATCAAGAGGAGCATGGCCAGGAGGTCGAGGGAGGTGATTCTTCCCCTCTGCTCTGCTCTCACAAGACCCCACCTGGAATATTGCATCCAGTTCTGGAGCCCCTATGACAAGAGGGATATGGAGGTGCTGGAGAGAGTCCAGAGAAGGGCCACAAGAATGATCAGAGGACTGGAGCACCTCTCCTACAAGGACAGACTGAGAGAGTTAGGGTTCAGTCTGGAGAAGAGAAGGCTCTAAGGAGACCTTACTGTGACCTTCCAGTATCTAAAGGGGGCCAACAGGAAAGTTGGTGAGGGACTTTTAGGATGTCAGGTAGTGAGAGAACCAGGGGAAATGGATGCAAACTAGAGGGGGGTAGATTTAGATGAGACATTAGGAGGAAGTCCTTTACTGTTAGGGTTGTTAGACAGTGGAACAGGTTGCCGAGAGAGGTTGTGGAAGCCTCATCCCTGGAAGCTTTTAAGGCTGGTCTTGATGGGGCTCTGGGCAACCTGATCCAGTGGAAGGTGTCACTGCCTATGGCAGGGGAGTTGGAACTAGAAGATCCTTAAGGTCCCTTCCAACTCTGACAATTCTATGATTCTGTGACTGTGCAAAGAATCAAGAAGAAGTGTGTGTATCATTATATTTTAATGAAAACCAAAACATCATTTTCTAAATTTGACTCGTCGTTCTTCAGATCTTTCACATCTCAAGGGGATAGAAGCTAATTAAAATAGCAACTAGTTTTCATAAAAATATATTACATGGAATAATGTTCCAGAAGAACACTTCATTTTCTTTATACATGTATAAAATACATAATATAGGTGTAATTCTATTTTTTACTGTTAAAATTTAAAAGTGCAAATCAGCTTGTGGATAAGACTTCAGCCTTTGTAGTGTTCTTAATAACTTGTTCTACAAGATTCTCTGAAGTATAAAACTGTGAAATTAAATAATTTTACAATAAATATACTTCAAATAACTCTTCGAGGATTAGATCATAAACCTTTCACTCACTTTCATATAAAGATATTTGAGATCAGTCACATTAAATCAAATTATTTTAGTAACAACAAATAATTACTATTAATATTATCACTGCTTGTTTTTAATAATCTTAATTACATTGAAATTATTGTTTTTATGTCAATTCCAGTGTGTTGTCTCTCTTACCCTTTCCCACTGCTAGGCATATCCACCCCTGTTTAGGGGTTCATCTGTTCATTTTTCCTTGTTCTCAGCTTGAAGATATAAACCTACCTTTGTGACATAATAAACATATCCAAGGAAGATACTATGAGACTTCAAAGTGATTACATCTCAAGGTGATAAATAAGCAACAGAAGCAGATAAGCACAGATTTTGTTTACATGCAAATGTGCTTTATAGTAAACAAGGGAAGAGAACTGCACAAAATGTGAATGTTCTAAAGTAACTCTAAATGGATTGACTTTTGAAGATTTTCATGTGTCCTTGATGGGTCTTTAAAATATCTGTTAGTGACAATTAACTTAAATGAAAAGAAGACCTCACTGACTATATTTCAGATATAAAAGTATTTCACAAGAATAAGAATCAGCTAAATTAATTTAAACACCAGAGAATAATTAAAAGTACATATTAAAACTGGCAATATTCTGAAGAGACACACATACAACTAGAGAGTTTAAAAAGACATTTCTCCTGCATTTCCAAGGCCAAATTGTCATAGTTTAATCAGGAATCGAATTATGCTAGGTAATTCAATGAAAGCTGAATACAGCAAAAGCTTTATCTAAATTCAGTCCCAGCTCTGTTCCAAGTGGAGAGAAACTGCACTGCCTTTCAGAGTATCTCACACAACCTTCAAAGACGAAGGTGCTCTCAGGAGAAGATACCTTACAGTGACATTCAGAGCTACAGTATCCTCTCTAACACGCTCTATGGGTACTTCATTTGGAAAAACCTTAGCAAATTTTACATCTGCCTTATCACAGTAAATATCGCTGGAGAGAATAAGCAGCAGCAAAGCCACTTGCCAATCTTAAGGGTGAACAGCCCTTAGGGATGCAGGATGAAAAAGTGATGCAAGGGGCGAAATTTATTAATCTTAATACTAGCTTCATTCAATTTGGTATAGTCTGCTAAAGGGACAACCACCATGTATCTTAGTGAAAACAAATGAATCTTGTACAAATTTTAATCAGGATGACATAAGAAGCTCAGACACTGTAGTATAATTTTTTAAAATACCATTCTAATGAAAGCTGTGTGGTTGAGGGACTTTCTTTTAATATTTTCAAGGGCTTCGAAGTATCTGCACAGAATGTTAAAGTAGATCTTAGCCTTCATGTACTTCATTTCAACTAAGGGAAAAATTTAAAACTTCTAGATGCAAGTGCTTTAAGGGAAAATTAAATCAGCTTTGGAAAGAATGATATTGAACCTTTGCTGCTGATTCACCTAAAAAAGTCTATGGAGTCTTGTGGCATTATGGCCCGGTTTTCTCTATGAAAGAAATGCAGATTGATTTAGTGTGCTTCATGAGAAAGGTTGAGTAGCATACAACCAAGAAATTTTTATGTTATCTTTGTGAATGGGATCTGCAAAGCTGGCCTGCCAGGTGGAGGAAGGAGAGAGTCTTATGAAGATAAACCAGCCCTGTTTTAGCTAAAACTGATGAGGTAAGGCCAAAGTAACAAAACACGCAGCTTCAAAACAGATTCCAAAGGCAGTAGTGACCAAAATGAGACCTTTGCCTACTTGACTGCAATTTTAATATTAAATTTGACACTCCTCTATATGCTAATAAGCCAAACTGAGTACATGCTATATTTATATGACTATGTTACTCAACTTTCCACCCAAATCATACTAAACATCACCTAGAAGGCAAAGACTGTTGGAGTTAGGATATAAAAAGCCAAGAGAGAAACATTTCCTGATTTTGGGGTGGACAGTCTGAAGATTTTGGGATTAACTGTAACAGAGGATGACCAATAGGCCACTCTTTGTCCTCTGACCCCAGGAAGGGATTCTTTCTTGGTAAGAATTGTGCATATCAACATATGGCCTAACATTGTTGCTGACATTTCTATTATATGTTAGGACTATTTAAAATATTTTACTTTTCCAACTTTGTCAGATTCTTCCCCAGGAGTATAATTTCAGCTTGAGCTCAAATTCCTTGCAGTTACTCAACTTACTACTGACCATCCTCAGTCTATTAGCTGTTACTTCAATAAATTAAACCAAACATTAATTTAACTTGTCCAGAATATTTCAGAGAGAAAGTCCATATCAGGCACTATTAGGCAATTTTGTCTGACGAGTGTCTATTAAGGTCTGAAACACTGTCACAAGCAGACTGCCTGGTCAGGGTCTTGCCTGTTAACATGACAAATAGTCAAGCAAAATTCCTTCACTTTTTTTCTTTTTTTTGTTTTCTTTTTTTTTTTTTTTTTAATAAATAGAAGTAAAGGATCAAAGAAAATCTTATTTTCTATTCAGTACCAACCCCTAAAATGTTGAGCAATAGTGTTGGACCTTAAAAGTGCATTTATGATAAGAACTTACCTCATGAATGCACTATAGAATGCAATTGCATTTGAAAAATATTATACAATTCCTCCATTAACATTTCTGAAAGATGCCAATGAAACCTGCATGATAGCAAGTGAAATACCCTCTGAATTTTAACACAGCTGAAATGAGCAAGCTACATGTCTATGAAGCAGGTGTTCATGTACTAATGGAAGGCATAAAATGGTTACTACCCATACAAATTTACATCTAAGTCCTTTTTACACTTCATTAACTCACACAATGGATGACATCTCCATCCTTTTCTTATAAGGCTAAGTGTGCTAGTAGAAGTCCCTCTGAAGCTGGAGACCAACATAGATGTGCAAACTAAAACCACTTCTCTAACCTACTAGTTTTCTGTATCCTTTGGACAGTGAATGC
Source organism: Galbula dea (assembly GCA_013399015.1). Classification (NCBI taxonomy): domain Eukaryota; kingdom Metazoa; phylum Chordata; class Aves; order Piciformes; family Galbulidae; genus Galbula; species Galbula dea. The sequence goes on from VWZX01010542.1 coordinate 34,046, forward strand.
TTTGGCAATGGGAATATTTCCATAGTATATCTACTAATTTTCTCTGCATGGAATTGTGATGCATAACATCACTCCTTCACAGTGCTACTATGTCACTAAACATAGGTGACACTGAGGATTATCATAGGTTTCAAGCACTGGCATTATTCAAGTGTGCAACTCTACACTGTCTAATCCTGCTTTGACTCCAAAACTACCTCCATCCCTTCCTCAGAGCTCCTTCCAGAGATTTTGTAATCCAGGAATAGAGGGAGCAGATGGAGAGGGACTAGACTTTGTCCTTTCCTTTTCCGCAGTGCGACTTTTACATTAGTAGGCAAGGACTGTCTATGCTGTGCATGTAAGAAAATGGAGCACCAACACTTCCATGAAGTAAAGACATCAAACATGGGGAAAGAGCATCTCCTGCTGTGATTGAAGTCACCTGTAGGGACTTTCTTAGTAGTCATTTTCCCCAGGTTTTGCAGACGAAAAAGGAAAAGTTCTTAGAAATAGCATGCAAAAAACATGCCCTGTCCTGAGACGATTGCCTGAGGGACAGATTCCAGCCTCCTGAAATATAGCTGCTAAAAGATGGAGGTCAAAAAGTTGAAGGTTAAACTCAAGCTTGAATCTGCAATGAATTTTATCCTAACTTTTAATAGGTTCTTTCAAGGTTATTACTTGTTGCGTACATCAGAGCTGTGAAAGATTCATATGGTACTGTACACTAGCATGAACATAATTAATAAACATGTAAATCAAGTTTTTTTAAGTTTGTCTGTCTCTGGAAAAATAAAGTCCCCAATGCTGGCATCTTTCTGAGAGTGCTGCTAGAGAGCAAAGAGGTTTTTATAAAAGTATTATATTATTGTTGAAGCTCTCTTAATATTGTCAGAGGGCTGATTCCCAGAGAATGCTGAACCACCTCTTCCCATAATGGGTAATGTCTAAAGTCTTGTAAACCAAGAATTCAAAAAAAATTCTAGTTAGTTACAGGAACCTTGATATATAAAATACATTAAAATAACTTTGATCTTGTCTGCAATATAATGGTCAGTTTGGCAGAGTCATTGCGAGTTGTTCAGATAATTTTGGAACTATTTCAAAGTGAAAAGTAGGAGTCTTGGTGAAATATTAGAAAGGATCTAAATCACATTCTGACGAAATTTTTTCTAATTTGAAAAAGAAAAGTTACTAAAACTGTTAACACAAGGACATCCAGACTATTTAAACACCGCAGGAGAGCAGGGATCTGTGAGTCTCCTTCTCTAGAGATATTCAAAACCCATCTGGATACATTTCTGTACTTTGTACTGTAGAGAATCCTGCTCTGGCACGGGGCATTGGACTAGATGGTCTTTTGAGATCCCTTCCAACTCCTAACATTCTGTGATTCTGTGATCATGTGACTAGGTTTAAAAATAACAATAAGTTATGCTATGTTGCTAGTATCTTCCTGCAATATCATTCCTGCTAAGCTGAAACCCATAAAGTTAAAAAAGTATTCTCACATCAATACTAATATTAAAAGTTTTAACTCCAATTCATGTGCTGACAATGTACACTGAACAGAATTAGACTAATATTAATAAACAGATGAGGATGTCAAAGCACTGAAATATTTTCCTACTGTTTCAAAACAGCTAGTGACTGCATCTCTACAGCTAAAATTGTTCTTTGTTGTCTTGTCTTTGTATTCTACTCTTTTTTTTCTTAATTTCTAAAAAAAATCTAGACCTTGCTATGTCGTGTTTGAGGTAATTGCTAAAAGTATACAAACCTAATAGTTAAAGTTGATCTCACAATGAGAAAACCAATATAAAATGTGTTTAAAAATGTTCTTGGAAATGAATTCTGATATGACAAACTTTCTTCCTTCAGATAAGAGTGGAAAGCATCTAACTAACTCTCTAATGAGTTTAGTCAGTATATTTGAAACCTTTTCCTTGTTTATAATATACATAACTTCTGTGAATTTACTCATTGTACACAGCAAGCCTATCATCTCTACTTTTTTAAATAACTACAGATTCAATACTGAAATGCTTAACATCAAATAACTGAAGTATTAAGGATGTTCTTACATCTTTACAGTTTTGAAGGTTTAATGTTGATACTGAATAGTAAGTAAATACCAAATTCTTGGCCAAATGTAGTCAATGTGAAATTATTGTTGTCTTTTCTATATGTATGCATTTTTATTGTTATTTCTCAGTATTTTGTGTCTGTTACTTTTGATAAAATTAATAAGATGATTTCTCATTAAGATACTGTTCCAGAATGAAATGAATGTAAATTCTGAAGGATATAAACATTTTCAGCTCTAGATTCTATAAATGCTGCAGGTATAATTTCAAAATATTTTAGAGCACATTCTTAATTCCAGTTTAAAAAAGAACAATATATATATATAAAAATAATAACTTGTCCTTTAATCTAAATAATTTTCGATATTTTTTCTGATTTTTTAAATTTTGGCCTTAATTTCAGAAGGGTGTGTGAATGAGATACTACCTTGATATATATGAATGACCCTATTAAAATGTGCATTTAAAATTAAGAATACACATTAGTATTAACTGCCTGTTTTACTACAGCTTTATGAAGTACACAACAGTTACTGAAATTGTTTATAAACACCATAATATGCAGAAACTCACTCGGTATAGTGTTAGTGAGATCTGTGAAAGGTAACCTTTCCATCCACTTGAATATGCATTGTTCCCCAGTAATATCTCTGCCCTTAGTCTTAAAGTTTATCACCGTCACTTCTTTATCACTCTCGTACTGCACAAATAGCCTCTGTGTCCTTTATGCAAATGCCAAGCTTTACAAACATTCATGACTTTCAGATACACGAGAAAAAATAAACACACAAAGCACAATGCTAGGTTACTATGTATGATAGAATGCCATTATAATCTGGGAAAAGCACTTTGTTGATCTCTCTGGATATTAATTAATCCCCCTGACTTTGTTAAAGGACCTCTGTATGATGCTGCCTGTTCATGAGGCATAAAAAAAAACATGAAGGAGGATGATGCTAAAATAAGAAATTTCACATTTTCTATTTCAGTAACTTCACTAATACCAATAGATTAGTAGACAGCAAGTTCAAAAGTGCAAGTTCTATTCACAACACTAAAATTAACGTGCTCAACAACATAAAGAAAACCCTACCAACTATCAGTTTCTTATTTCTAAGTGAAGATTTTGACACATATTTTTTGTAGTGATTTGATAAATTCAAAGCACTGTAAAAAACCAACTGTCAGGTTTTTTTGGGGGGAACTACATACAACTATCTTCAACAGAACAAATGTGAAGAAATAGAAGCATTATGGACTTCTGTTCTCAATACATAACTGATGACAATAGTATGCATCTCATCCATCACTAAGCTATGACTGCATTCGATTAACTTAATATGGTGTTAATGCAATATGAGAGAGGTAGCATTCATTCATCATGTTGTATTATAGCAGTAATATAGTAGTATTGTATTAGACTGATGTAATAAAGTTCTTAATAGAAGGCAACAAACCTATTATCAGAAAACTGTCATTAATACCTGGGATTTTTAAAGGCCTTTTCTGTTGTGCTTGTAAATATTTCACTCGCCCAGATGTAATAACAAAGATCCTCTGAGACTGCAGAAGCATTTGAGTATGTGGCATTATGAATGTGCTATTTTTAGCCTTGTGATGGTGGAGCACATCACATAGTACCTAATAAATCTATGCTGGGAGTTATAAAGCATATTTTTCTGCTGAACAGTCATCTCTCATACAGTAGAGATATAAAAGCTCATGACAAGCTCTAAATATTTATTTTTTTGTCTATTGCATCAAGACCAAGTACTTTTGTTATCCAAAAAAGGGTTTTTTTCTCTTTATTAGTTAATAGATTAGACATAATAGATTAATCAAAAATCTTTGTATAATCTGTGACTTCATTCCAAAAAGAAGCAGCCTATATTATGGCATGGTACATGCTTTATGTTTGTTAAATAAACTTAGGTTAAACAAATGAGATTTATATTCAGGGGACCAAGACCAACTAATTGCTTTCATTACCAAAATGTTCTGTAAAGGTGGAATTTCAAATCATCTCTCATTTGTCTTCAGAAAGACACATTATCCTTATCCTTCTGGTTACTTTTGTTTGATGGTGTTGTTTTTATTTTTCCCCATGCCGGCTGACAGAGATTTATAGTGCAACATAAGCTTGTGTAGGTAAGATATTTTTATTAAATCATATTGTTTTCATTCAAGAACCTAAATTTTGTATCATGACTGCATTAACCTTACATAATTTAGTCTCATATGACAGTATGTAATATACAAAATTTATGTTAATTTTATCAGGAGTGTGAATATTGTACTTGTATGTTAAAAATATGCAGAGCAATAGTCAGCTATGTATTTCAGCTTCAGCTAATGCAACAACAATCACTTTAAAAAAGCATGAAATTTAGTGTTCCAGATAGAGCAATTGCCTCTGCATAGTGTTGACCCAGGGTTGATTGAATGCCAATTAAAAAAGGGAATATTTTTATAGTGCTGGTGAATTCCTATCTCTATCTTTTCTTTCCTAACAGTAATGATACCATAAGGTAGTGCTCATATTCCTCGCTAGGTTCATAGGTCTAGATAGCACTGTTGTGCAAAATGATCTTTTTTCAATTTCAATCTGCTAAGAACTTCATACAAAAGAAAAGGGTCACTACCTATATTCTGTTCCCACTAGCTTGGATTATTGAATGCCCAGATTCCCTGTGGTATAGTATAGAGTACTGGTGTCTTTGTTTTCTTCAGAGTTGGATCCAAAAGAATTTCTTTTATATTTTAAGTCTCTGGTTCCAATGTTCAAAGTAAAAAATAATTACATCAAATCATGTTAATTGTTACAATGACAAAAGTATGCTGGTAAAAAGAAATGCAAGTTTCAGAGTAAAATCAAAGATGCTGAAGTGTTCTTCGAGATATTCCACACCCTCTCCCCTAAAAAAGCACCCAAAATACAAACAAAAACCTTCCAAAATGATCTGCAAAATCCAGTAAGGGTGACAGAGCACTGGCACAGACTGCCCAGAGAGGTTGTGGAGTCTCCTTCTATGGAGATATTCAAAACCTGTCTGGATGCGCTTCTGTGTGACCTGGTCTAGGGAATCCTGCTGTGGCAGTGGGGTTGGACTAGATGATCTTTCGAGGCCCCTTCCAACTCCTAATAATCTATGATTCTATGATTCTATGAAGATTAGACAAATAAATAAAATTATATATCACTTCTTTAAGAATCTCTTTTTAACATTACATAATGCTCATATTCCATTTATTTTCAATGTTTTCCACCTCAGAAATATAACAAAATATATCCCACCAAAATCACATTTCTGCTATAAACAATAGAAATCCTACAGTTTCCATAGATCTGTCTAAAGGCTAAGCTTGTGATATTAGGCTGATAAGTACTGTAGAGAAAAAATATTTTTGCATTGTGACAGAGGATATTTTCTGAATGCATTTATCATAAAACCAGAAAATATGGTAAATGTTCAAGAAAACCATATTCAGCATAATCCTTTGTATATTCTCTTCACCAGTTGATATAGCTCACCTAGCTGGAATACCAAATATGTGCTCATGCTTTCCTGTTATGTAAGATGTGTTTATGAAAACGATTTTGCATATTGATTCAGAAATGCCCTACCTTCATGATATAGAGACCAAACTCAATGAATGCAGTAGTATATGCTGCTTTCTGCACTGTGAAAGTAACAGCATCAGTATTACTTCCCTTGCCTTACTATGGAGCAGCTCTGGATAAAAAAATTGTCCTTTCATTGTCTGTTGAATCTGTTGAATAAAACAATGCATAATTGTAGAAAGACATCTCAAAGAATTTCACCTAAGATCCTGATGTGAAGGTCTTCAAGGTCAGAAGCGTACGTGTGTGTTTGCTTATGTGTGCTCTCACACGTACATTTTACAGTTTGAGAATTATTGTACTTAAATCTCTCAGTGAGGCCAAGAGAAAAACTCAGCAACCTTGGCCTTGATACAGGAACACATTTAAGTTCATATCTATTCATGGAAGGGACACAAGCGTGCACTTACCCTAAAGAAGTGCCTCAGCCCTTCCTAAATAACTTTGGGATTTGAGTTAAGATTAAATGTTATCTGGAATCAGAACCAAATAGATCAATCTGCAGTATCCAGGCCAGCCTGAAGCATATGGATTGTATGTAGAGAAAGTGGGAATGAATCTAAATGTAAAAGCAAATAAACACAATACATTTTGACAGAAAGGGACTTCAAGGTATATGTTGCTTTTTATTCACCACAATTAAGACTAAATTGACAATGGAAAATCTGCTGGTATCCCAACTTGTTCAATGGTGGTTGGTTGAGATAGAAGAAATTGAAAATAAATACATAAAATAATAAATAATAAGTAGTAAATAATAATTTCAAGACCTACAAGCTTCAATTTATTTCTCCTGGAGATTATACCATTCATTGCTGGAAATAACTAATAGTGAGGAAGAATCTTAGGATTTTTTTTTTTTCTGGTAGCCAGGAATAAGAAGTAACTTTATAAAAAAAAGACATTTCATTAAAACAAAGATTAATTTTTTTTTTACAGTCCATTGCTAAAGTAATTCAAATATTGGATTCTCATTTATATAATTTTTAGGTGGTTAACAAAAAAAAAAAAGTTAAATAAACCAAAGAGAAGTGGCTTGATCCAAAAATACTTTTTGCTGTGCTGAAAATCTAGAGGTTCTCTAAAAACTCTTTCTTCCATACTCCTTGTGATCATGATAATATTTACAGTATCTTAGTTTTTGTTCTCCTATTTAAATATTCTGTATATTCTCATGGTAAAATATTCTGTATATTCTCATGGTAAAATAACATAACACTACTACAATGTAATGTTCTTGTAAAAGCACAGGCTTCACTGAAAACCATCCTTTCTGTGAAACAAAACTGTAAACACTTAACTTTCTGATTCATTTCACAACTCATAACTTGAAGCTTCTTTGCGTGCATGCAATGTGTCTAGTGATAAACTAATGGTAGCTCAGGTGCTATTTTTCTTTTCTAGAATCTTAATTGCACTGTTTCAAAGAGAGTCTCTCCTCTTCTATATCGTATTCTGTAACAGCTGCAGAGAAACCTTTGTAATTAATCATCCTCTCTTATTTCATTCGACTTGATGCTATTGGAGCTCAAGCCATATTCTTTGCTGTTTGGCAGAATAGGTTTTAATACGCCTTGGATTAGTTCAAGAATAATCCTATTATTTTAGGTATTAGTAGCTCACAAAATTGTCATTGTTTTCAGAGATACTTCATAGCTTAGTGTATATATTGATATTTTTCTGAATCTGAGCTGCAAAGTACATACAGAGGAGAAAAATTGCAAACACCACTGCCTCCCTCAGACTCAGCATATTATGATGCAAACCACGTTGTTTCATAATATGCAAAACATTATTGTCTAAAAAAAAATGAAAAAAAGTTGCACACAAGAATCACTAAATTCATGCTTATATTTTAAAAACATAAAAATAAACCAAATAAATAATTTATCTTGTTATTAGATGGAAATATTGCATCCCCCATCTACTTACTGTTATGTTTAATCTTCATAGGTCTCTTTATTTGATATTTTCCCCTGTATATCTTTTCCCCAGTTGCCCTTTTACTTTTCACTTTCATAATTTGTTCTTTACCTTGAAAAATATTTTTTCTTAGAGACTTTGATTCAGGAATTCAGAATTATAATTCAGAATCTGATCAAAAAGCACACTGAAGTCATCTGTGATAATCTTTGGACTGACTCCAGGTAGGCAATATTGGACAGGGTTAAAGATTAATACAGATGAACATTTCTGTTCAATCTCTATTACATAAGATAAATATGTATAAAAAAATAAAATAAAAAAGAAGAATTTAAGGAAGCATTTTTTCCCCAAATTGGGTTTGAACTGGCAAAGATGTTTTGTTTAAAAACATGGGCTCATTTATTTATTTATTTGTTTGTCCATTTCATATCTGGAAAGTCAGAGCCTTTTTTTAAATTTATTTTAGAAACAAAACACAGTGCCCTTTTTGCCCAAACTGGATTTGCATTTAAGTTGAAACATATTTTAAAAAGGTAGAATAAAGACAATAAAAGTAACTTTGAAAATCAACAAAATGTTTGTCTTGTAATAAATCTGTTTGGATAGTTTCCAGCTAAAATTTACTGGCTTTGCAGCTGCAGTCAAGAATATATTTGTGGCCTACTGAGTAGGGAATACTTTGTCTTTGCCTTTTCAATACACAGCCTTGCTTCTCATCTCAGTCTAGCCCAAGTGAAAGGAAGATTAAAGTGGAGAAAAAGCACCTGCTTAACTCTCACTGCTTCTCTTCGCATGTGTGTGCATATTATACAAGTATCTACTGGGTCTGGCTGAGATAGAGTTGACTTTCATCATACCAGCTCATATAGTCCTATGTTTTTGATCTGTGACAAAACCGATGTTGATAATTCAGGGATGGTTTCTTTATTGCTGAACAGTGTTTACACAAAGTCAAGGCCTTTCTTGTTCCTCACCCCACCCCACCAGCAAGGAGGCTGGGGCTGCACAAGAAGATGGGAAGGAGCACTGCTGGAACAGATGACTCCAAATGACCAAAGGGACATCCGATACCATAGGAGTTCATACTCAGCAATAAAACCTGTGGTGAATTGGAAAGAGGAAAGGAGGGATGTTCAGAGTTAGGGCATTTGTCTTCCCAAGTCACTGTTAAACATGAAGGGCTCTGATTTCATTAAGAGGACTGAGCACCTGCCTGCCAATGGGAATGGTGAAAGAATTCCTTTTTTTGCTTTGCTTGGGTGTGCAGCTTTTATTTTTCATATTAAACTGTCTTTGTCTCAACCCACAAGTTGTCTCACTTATATCCTTATGATTCTCTCCTCTATCCCACTGAGGGGGACTGAGTGAGTGGCCTTGTGGGGCTGATCTGCCAGCTGAGGTTAAGCCACAGTAGAATTATACCTACACATTAGTTGCCTTTTCAACAGTTAGTGTAACGATGCTGAGAGAACTGTAACTTTTTCCTTGGTTTACCAAAAAGTACTAACATTATGTTGTTATTCAGGATTCTTCATTGGCTCACTAGTCCCTATTTGTCACTGAAGAGAAAAGCAACAAACACTACGGAGCAATAGGCTTAACTCAGCCAGATTCAGGTAATAAAATAGACAAACCCATCAAAATTTGCAGAAAGGAGACCTAAAGGACTGTCTGTTATCAGTTTGTTCTTCTGTTGGTTGGTTGGTTGGTTCTTTTCAGATATTGGACTCCACATTTGAATGTTGTCCCTGACCAGAATGCATGAGAACAAGGCTCTATTGAGTGATATTGTTCAAACAAAAAGACAACTAAACATTTGAAATTTGTTTGAAGTGACAAGTAATGAAGGTAATATATCATAAAATGTAATTCATCACCACTGAATGTAGAAGGGATAAGTAATGCACCTTTCTCTGTCTGTTAGCTGCATCTATCTGTCCATCCGTCCATCCATCCATCTATCCAAGACATGTTTATTTTGTCAGATCTTGTGTCTGGTATTTTGGTTTTTCATTCATCAGTGGACATAGGTCAGCAAATAATTGCTATTAATAATCTGTATATTTAAGATTTTGAAGAAGTCTTGTCCAAACAAAATGTAACAGCTTCTTTCCTTTTTTTAAGTTTTTATTTTGTTGTTATTGTTAAGGATTTGTCTTGTTGCTTGTCCAGACATTATGTGTTCTTTGGGGATATATGGTCTTTTCAGCTGCATGATATACTTGACAATTCAGAGCCCCTGTTACAGGCAATGGTTTCTAAGCCAACAGAAGGTTTTACTTATGAAATACATTTTTTTTCCCCTAGTGTTTATGTTTTGGTATAAATATCTGACGTAGTATAGGCATTTTACTAATACGATAGTATAATATCAAATATTTCTTGTGGTTTTGAACCACAAGATATTTCTGTAATATCATGCCATGCTTTTTAAAGAAAAACTCCCCTGAACTTTACTCTGATGATATCTTTACAGACAGACCATGAGAAATAAATTTTTTAAAGCGTCTGATAAATATTTATGTAGATCTAATTATAACCATTTCTGTACCAGACTGTCAGGGCCTAAACTGAAGTTCCAAACTAGAGGTTTTCCACTGACCTCTAGGAAGGAGTTTACTACCTTTAAGTTACTTCTTTCAGCTCCATTTTATGCAAAAGTCACAAAGTCCTGGGTTCTGCTGCCCTCTGAATCACTCTGAGGCCAGGAGACAAGCAGTCCCTAGATCTCTTCTAGCTAAAGGCAGTGTAAGTTAAGTACAATGCTGCAATATGCTAGTATTTCTGCCAGCAGAGCACAGTATTTCAGTCACTATTCTATGCTTCAGCTAATTTGAAGTGCTACTGATATTACTTCTGATGAAGTGAGAGGAAGCAATACTGGTACAAAACATGGCAGCATAACTTAATAATAGTTTACAAAATATTTAACACATGCTTTGTAAGGCTCTGCTTTATGACCAGTGTATGCACCAAACTAGCCATATGAGGCTTTACATAAACCTTCATTAAAAAAAATAATAACCCTAAACCAGTCTGAAAGTATACAGATGCAAAATTGTTACAAAACAGTCTTTATTCAGGCTAGTGTAATGACAAAAATTCGAATGTACAATTAACAGCTTTATTTTCATTAACGTCCTTCTTGTGAGACCTTAAGACTCTTAGTTCCATGTTGTTTGTGCTTAGTTAAATGATCAAAGGAGTGACTTTTAATTTGGTGCAGCTGCAGTAGAGTACATAGCAAAGACCTCTGAACAGTTAATGCTACCTTTTATCCTTTATCGTTTTCTTTTATGAGCTAAGGGATTGTTAATTCAAATTCCTCTAATCCTCATAATATCTTGGCCATTATTACAAATCCTAGTTTTTCAGATAGCATCTAATTTCTTAAGAATCTCATGGGTACTGAAGTAGTCTTGTTAAATGAAAATGGAGGCATCACTTTTAGCCTATGATTTCATTTATAATTCAGTACTTTAAGTACCAAAATATAGAGATGATTAGCTGCAAATTCAGCTTTCATACTCTAGTTATAAACTTTTTATTTTTGCAGATACTTTTCATATGCCAATGTCCAGAACAAGAAGCAACAGGCAGCATAATATTAATTATTAAATAAACATTTCATTCTGGCAAAGATCTTCATGAACTAAAAACTATATTGCAATACAGCAGTTAGTGTTATAAGCAATCTTTATTATTTCCTTGTACTCACAATACAGAATGTTCAGTAATATTTTTTTAGTAATTTTAACTTAGCAATTGTCCTGGTTTGGGCTAGAATGTCCTGGTTTGGGTTAGAACAGAAGTAGTTCTGTTCAGTGACTTTATTTTCTAAAAGGTATTCCCCCATATACATCATATTGAGTATCCGTTCCGCCCCCCTCCCCCCGCCCCTTGTCAGAGCTGCCTGCTAAACCAAACTTCCCCTTTAAAACCTGAAATTCCTGAATCTTAAGTAGACACCCTGACCCCAGGGAAAAACGGAAATTGCAGGGTTTTTGGGACCCTGCGTTTGCAGCTGGGATTTAGTCTGTACTGGGGAGCTGAAAGGCATGGATCTGCTGCCGGGAGCTAGCTGTTTTGGTCTCGGACTTGTGCTGAGGGAAAGAGAGGTGGCACCGGGACGTTCGGGACGTTTGCAACTTCGGTGGTGACGTAATTATCATAAAAAAGGGGGAGTTGGGTTCGGTATTTGGGTCCTGTATATATTTATAAGTGTTTCATTTAACATTGTTATTATATTAAAGTAGTTTTAGTTTTACTTTCCAATCCAGAAGCCTCTCTTCCCTTATTGTTTCCTATCTCTTCCAGTTGCGGGGGGGAAAGGGGGTAATAAGGAACGTCTGTCGTGGGTGGGTAATCGGTTTAGCCTCTCCACCCACGACAGCAATGTGATTCCATACTTTTTTTTTTCCTAATGTTATCAAAAGGGAAAACCACATAAGACTCACTGCAGTCATAACTCTTCATAACCACAGAGCAGTCCACAAGAGTTCTCCCCAGTATGAATAGAGTTCTCCCCAACCTGAATTAACTTCTCACTTGCATATTTCTTTCTTGCTACAGAATGTTAATGGAGAATGTTGTGAAAATATTCATTAGTTTTGTTTTTTAATAGTAGTTGTATATTTTTCCAAATGCATAAGGATTAATTTTCTGAAGACTGTTAAGGTGAGAAGTGTGATGCAGTGGCTAATGCATTGGCATCAACCACAGGTCACCCATATTTAATTTTCTGGTTTGAAACCTTCTCTCTGTACCTTCATTGTCTCTGCTTAATGTTAACAACTGAAAGACTTTTGGATTTTGTCTACACAGTCTCGGTAATTCAATTCCATGCCATTCCTTGTGTATAAACCTTATCCATCCATGACTGCACTTCTAGCTTAAAGGCACCCAGTTAAACTGCCAGGTAAAAGTAAAGGACTGCAGTATTTCAAACACCTTGAGATTATGCCCATAGGAAGCAGGCAGTCCCATGGTCCCACACTCAGATCTCCCCAGTCTGTAAATGACTATGAAAAACAGCCACAATCTTTGAATTATTGCAGACAGACTTTCCTGCTCTAAAAGAAACAGACATATGAGACCCTTAATAACAATGATGTCACCACAGTGAGTTAGTCCTCAGGCACTATTGTTTGATGAAAGGGTAAAGGGAAAGCATGAGACAGAGGTGCAGTGGGGACAGGTGACAGTGATTGGGCCATAATCCTTGTGATTAGGAAACCAAGTGGTCTGGGAGAAAACAGAAAGCACCTAGGTGTTGGGAACGAGGTGCTTCTACCCAGGAAATTAATTTTCCTACTTGCTTGTAAATCCCTCTTGCTTCTTCTAGCCATTTTCCAGTCCCACAAGTCACAAGTGGTCAGGCTGAAATCTCTGAAAGTATCACTGACCAGGGATCCAAATGGACAGCAGGTCAACATGACAACATTGTAGTCTGTCTATAGCACAGATGTGACGGTCATGGATAGCTGCTGGCAGTGCCATGGGACAGGATAAATTAAATGAAAGCATCACAGTGGGATACTGGGGCAAAATAAAGATTCCTATGCATCTGCAGCAGGGAAGGAGTGCTCCCTTTTAGGACACCTTGTCTGAGCTCTTTTTTATTTTCAGATAAGAGGTCTGTTCTACACAGAATGGTTTTGAGATGAGGAAAGAACCAGTACAGTAGGTAATTAGGGCTTCAACAATAGGATAAAGGTAAGGCAAAGGAGGGTAAGGCAAGGCAAGGTGAGGAAACTATTTTCATATACATACTCAGTGTCAGAGTAGGAAATAAATTACTGGTTTTCCTGCTTTAAAAATGAAAATAAAGGGCTAGTGTTTTTGTTTGAATTGTGATAACTTCTTTCAGGTTGTAAGTAAAAGCATTATATTTACCGTATGATAAAAGAATAAATAAATATTTATTGATTAACATTTCTCTGGGTTCAGTGACTTAATTGTTTGTCTCCTTTTTATGAAACATCTTCTATTGACATTGTTTCAACCTGAGGAGAAAAGTCAATGTTTTACTCATTTAAGAAGTAAAGAATGTCTTGTCTTACATCTGCCAAAAAAGGACATGGTACAGCTTGTTTTACAAGAAGAGATTAAAGAAACTTGCCTTGTAGACCAAAACCAAAATCAAAACCAAACCAACCAACCAACAAAACAGAAAAAAAAACCCCAACAGATGTCACATGGACACATCAGGAGAAGCAAAAAAACAAAAAGAGAAGACCAATTTAAACTAAAAGACAATGTAGGTATAAGAAAAAATGAGCACAGGGTGGCTATTAATAATTTAGGCTAGATTTCAAATGAAAATTTACAGGCACTTGAATGGTGAGATTTCTGGAATAAACTTCAGAAGAAACAGTGGGAACTACACAGTATAATGATTTCAAACTAAGCTTGGAATAAATTCTGGGGTCACTTACTTCACCATGGGATGGAACTTGAAGAATGAGCATATGTGTTTATGCTACTGTAAGATATGACCCTCATAATTGTAATTGCATAATGCAGTGAGCTTTCTGAATGGAGTGGCATTTTAATAGTATTTTAAGAAGGATAATATTAACTCTTGGCTTAATCTATTTTTGTTAGTTGACCAGGAAGTTGTACAGTTTCAATTTTATTAAGCTTCAGGTTGTATTTACTCAATCATTCTTAATAAAAAATAAATTTTTAAATTTAAATTTTTTCTCAATCTTTGTATTTTACTTTATTGAAAAAAAAATTGTATAATAAGATAGCATGAGGATTTTTACCATGAATTATCTGGAAAGCAAGCTGCTCTTTGAGACTCATCCATACATGAAATTGTGAATTCAGACACAGGAGAATACACTACATGTTTGAAGCACCTATCCTAAATAATGAATTATATAACCTACTAACAGAAAAAAAGTACATAAGAAAAATAAAGAAATTTATTTGAAGACATTCTTATAGCATTTCTGAAAATAAATTCTCCAAAGAATTCTACCTTAATCCATAAAAAGCTACACATATTTCAGTATGAATCAATCTCAACTGAATGCACATACCCAGAACAGTATTGCCAGGGAGAATTCCTTTATTACAATTATCTGATAACCTCCCTAAAGTTATATCTAATTTCCACAGTGTATAATAACCATCCCATGAAAGGCTAATAGTATCCAGAAGTTTCCCTTCCTTTCTCATTTACACTTGAGACACATTCATATTTACTCTTTCTGTAAATGAGAACAGTTGAGAAAAGTCATTTTGGTCTGTAATAACATACCCTTACACTACAACCTAACCTTACCCATTAAATTATATTTCAGTTCATAATATAAAGTGACCTAGTTTTGTGTACATATTAATACCATCACGTACTGTAGTTCTTTTGGCTACCAAAATCATTATATTTTTACTCTGTAAGCTTCTACTAGTTCTATTTATAACTTCAAATATTAAATACACTAAACTTCCATCCTTGACAGTTTTATCAAACACATCCTCCAAATTTATTGTTCTTTTAGTAGAACGAAGCTTTATCTCCCCTAGAAACAGATTTTTACCTGCTTTACAAGTCTTTTTGTGCCTTTCCAGTACTTAAACGGGCCTACAAGTAAGAAGGCACCAGTCTTTTATCAGGGCCTGTTGTGACAGGACAAGGGGTGATGCTTATGGTTTTAAACTAAAAGAGGATAGATACAGAGTAAAAAAAAGTAAAAGGAAGAAATTGTTTACAATGACAGTAGTGAAACACTGGCACAGGTTGCTGAAAGAGGTGGTGGATGTACCATCCCTGGAAACATTCCAAGTCAGGTTGCATGGGACTCTGAGCAACCTGATCTGGTTGCACCCTCACTGCAGGGTGGTTGGACAGGATGACCCTTACAGGTCCCTTCCAACCCAAAACATTCTATGATACTATGTCTAAATTGCATGATCTTATTTTTCTTCTTATTTATCCTTCTGCAATATTATATTAAACATTCAATTGAAACAAAATTATCTCCTGTATTTTTCTTCCATAAATTTCCATAAAACATAATTTGTTATGAAGAAATTGATGAGATTGCAGCATCCATCTTTGCATATGTTCCTTCAACTCTCCGGTTGATTGCATTATGTATTGTTCAAAATTCATCCTAAAGCTTTGCACATCTTAGCTAAGTAGGTTTTTATACAATTAGAAAACAGAAAAATGAGATCTACAGCTTAGAAAATGGGTGATTGCTACCTCTTCTGATTTAATAGACTTATTAAAAATCCTTGTCATTAGACTTGCGATTTCCTGTGACAGCTGTCTCCCTATTTAGAATTGGAGATTATCCTTCCATTCCCCACCTCTTCTGTCCTCATCTCCTGACCTGAACACACTCCTGGAGTTTTCCTTTTAAGTGACGTATAATGATACAGATTCTACAGACTATTTTAAATCATGTCAACCTAGTTTTCAATTCTGCAGGCATACTTTTCTGCCTACAGGTAAAACCAAGGGTATACAGTTGCACAAATTGTAGCATGTAGATACCTGTTTATGCAAGTTGCAGGCTTAACTGGCTGCCAGTACAAAACTGAACCTAAAATAATTCCTACAAAAATGTGGATCTTAATGACACCTGTGCAAGAGTAAAGAAATAAATCTCTTATTTTGTAAGAATTATAATTTTCTCTACATATCTAAGATTTCATTGACTTTTAACATTTCATCATTTTCTTCTGTTGCCATAGCAGGCAGGTAGGGAGTAAGTCAGATGAAGTAAACAGTCACAAGCACAATCCCTCACAGGTTTATCTGTCAGAACTGTCAGTGATTCTCTGATATAACTTAAAGAGCAAAGGTGCATGTAAAATAATCCTACTTCTAGCACACTTGGATTGCACTGAAGTCTTTTGATTAGTGCTCTGGGATTTGTTTCCTGTTAACATAATAGAGACATCTCAGCTGTCTAGAAAGGATCTTCTAGAGACTAAAAAATAACAGTAAATGTTTTAGAGAAGTCCAGCATTAAAGAAATTCTCTGACACAGTAGAAAGTATAGAAAAGATTTGGCTTTTGTAGAGAATAAAAAAATGAAATATTTTGATGTTGATATTTGTGAACTATCTGTCAAAAATCAATTATCATGTCAAAAAGGAGGAGCCTTCACCAGAACAAAAATTACACCAAGTTTTTCCTCAGAAACTCCTGCATCCTATGTTAAGTGAGACGCTGCAGTTTGTGACAATGGTAACATCTACAAAGGCAACAGCTTGCTTCCTAAGGGATATATTACTCAGTGGTTGTTGATTGTATAAGGATTTATTTCACAGTTCTTTTATACCTGGTTTTATGTGCCCCTGGTTCATCTTTTGAACTGAAACTTAACTGTTATATTACTTATCTAGGAAGATGAGTTTTGCCCCCTAGAAGAGATCATCAACACAGAGAATAAAATGGAGTAAAAAGATGCTGGTATGCTTAGAACTGTGTGACAATTTTCTTCACGTACACACATTTCACCTGTTTGAAACACACTATGCCCATGACTACAAATGATTTTGGCAGCATGCATTCTCAAAATGCTTAACAACTTTAAGTAAAATTCAGACTTAATCTTGTCATATGCTTGCAAACACTTACTGTACTCTAGAAAAAAATCAGTTTTGAAGCCTGAAATCAAACTTTACAACCTCTACCTGAGAATTTAGTTTGAGAGATCAATTTCAGTTACTCTACTAAGCTCTTGAATACTGACATGAGTTCTTAATCCAAGTGAAAAAGAGCTAAAAGATCTTCTAGACACATGTAGCTCTCAAGATTCCAGTTTTCTCTCATAGCTCATTGTGTTAGCCAGTTCTCATGTCAATTCCCAATTATACCTTGGCTGAATATTGGTTCATGGGCATGTATTTACTTATATTGCACTATAGCCATTGTTGTTAGGCTACAATAAAGAAAAATGACAGATTTTTGAGATCAAGAATTTGGTGCTTTTAAAAGTAACTTTTAAAACATGCCATCATGGAGAATGGTCATTAACAAGCTGGAGATATTGTTACCTTATGAGGTAGAGTAAAATGTGGTATCTGGTGTATAAACCTGTCACTGTACATGGGTGGAAAGATTCAGTTTTCTGGTGGGTTTCATGGCTGTCTTCTAAAAACAAAATAATGTTTCTGACAAAAGAATTTTCTTTCTGATTTGCTTCTGATATGGAAGCCAAAGTTTCACAGTCAGGCACAGAGTACCTAAATTGAGACAACTGTAGTCTAATTAGAAAAATTACCAAGAAGCTTCAGGGTTCAGCCGAGTCAATAGAAGAACTGCTTTGAACATATAAAGCATAAACATTATAAAATGCTGAATAATCTGGTAAAATCAAGCACCTCCAATGTGATTTATGACAGTGAATATGCCTACCTATCCAATGGAAATTCTCAGTGCTCTGCCTTCCCTCTGAGGAAATCAACATAATCAGGCATTTAAACATCTATGGTTGTACATTCAATTAAGCACATGTATTCAAGTATGAAAAAGTATGCTAAAAGATCAATGTATTCAGTAAGTAGGGCATTGAATTGGAACTCCTAAGGGACAGTGTTAGTCTGTGTTAGACAGTGTTTCTCTTCAACTCAAAATAATCAGGGTGCAAGCCTTCGGTTGGTTCATTATTTCATGGATGTTTGAAGTAAGATGAGCAATAAGCAAACTTCAGAAAAGTAGGGGGCCTTTCTACAAATGGTATTCTTGTACCAGCAGAAAACTAAAAACAATATTACAGACTAAAACACTGGATTTCATGCGGGAACTCACCATCCCTGGAGGTTTTTAAGAAGAGGATTGATGTGTTTCTTCAGAGGATGATTTAGGGGTAAGAGTAGTGTAGGGCTATCGGTTGGACTAGATGATCTTGAGGGTCCTTTCCAACTGTAATGATTCTGTGATTCTGTGGTTGTTGAACTTCACAGATGAGAGCTCCTACCTGTTGACATCCTAGCAGTAGCAGTAGGAATTAGATATTTGTCTGAATCAGCACTTCTTGCCCCCTACGTTGAAAGAGAAGTCGAGAGCCCATCAAAAGGGAAAGAAGGTTCAAGGGTTAGATACATTACTTGCTTGTCAGCCATCTCAAAATTAAATGTCAGGTGGTATTCTGCAAACAAGTTAACTGACATGTTATTCAACACCATGTCAACAAAAGCTGTGTGACACTCTCTTTTGCCACTGCTGGGCCACTCCTGAACTAGCTCATATCACAGAATCACAGAATCATAGAATGTTAGGAGTTGGAAGGGACCTTGAAAGATCATCTAGTCCAACCCCCCTGCCACATTTGCTCTTCTACAGTTCTGTCGCAGAGTTCATGTAGGTGAGTATATGACACAGGAGGAGAAGCTTTTTAAAAGCCTGGGACAGTAATTGAGTGATATCTTTTTTACTCAATAATGACATAAGTTGTAATGAGAATATTTTGCTTTTTATAAAGGGGGTTTTTTTCATAAATTTTATCTTGTTTTCTTTCTTGACTCTATCAATCTGAGAAAGAGTTCATGCAAAAAGCTTAATAACACAATTTGTCTACCTATTCTTAGTGTTCAGATTAAACAGATTCAGGAAAATATTTACTTAATATATTCTAGGTGCCTCACTCTAGAAATACACTTAGGAGGTAATGAGTATTGATGACAAATTATTACTCACAAATGTTTCTATTTTTATGCTGCTTAATATTATTAAAGAGTAAAATCTATCCTTAAAATTATACTTTATACATAGCAAGCAAATAAAATGAGTGTCTTATAATGATAGTATAGTTTTTATAGTTACAATAAATGCTTTATTCTTTCGTAGCACTGGCATTCATAACTTATGTAGCCACTGTAACAAAGAGTACAGATTCATCTATAGCTATCAATCTTTTCTGGGGTTTTGTTGCTCTTCTTTACCATTTTATGAAATGTTACTCTAGTGATGCTATGGCTGAATTTCAAAAGAGAGAATTTTTTTCTGAGACTCCACTGAAGCTCTTTTACTTTTTTTTTTAATATGGCATTAGTTCATTACATTATCAATGTTTGTGAATAACCTCATAATATTAGTGCCTCTGAGGTGCTTTTTATGTTAGCAATTTTAACTTCATAAAACTTCACACTTTCCACCTGCCTTCATTGTTCATCAAGATTTCTAGTGAGGGGTTGGAAAAAGAAAATGAAATTTTTACAGCTTGAGAAAAAATTCCTTAGAGAATGATACAGATTCTTGGATCATTTTTAGTGCTACTTGTTGTCACAATTATCCCACTCTGGTGATCACTCCAGGGGAAATGAGACACCTACTACTATGGGCTATCTTTGTGTATTAGCAAAGGTTTTATTAAAATTATTATATTAACTTCATAACTTGTGCATTTTACAATCAAAAGGTTTTGATCTCCAGATTTTTGGCATTTGAATACATGATACACTACTGTCTTTTACATATATCAGGGTCATTTTGGTTTACAGATGTCGATTCTCATATATGGTGGGTTCGTGTTACTGTGCTTTAGCAATGTGAAAGGATAGTAAAGTGAAAATACTTTATATTCACCCTCTACTTAAGACTCTTTATACTACAAGATGAATGTCAAGGATGGAAGCATAAATGAAATAAAACAAGTTCTAAAGCCATGGTTGTAGAAACTTACCATATTCTGTTGTAGTTATTCTTTTTCAACAAATGTAGAGAGAAAACAGGAAAGGAAGTCCTGCAGAAATGTGAAGGCTAATTCAGTAGGAGATTTTCTACTTGAATAAAGAAAGAAATAAAAAACCTCACCTCTTCTATTTCAGTTAGTACTACGAGGAAAAAAAAATGACAAAAATAGCTGATAAATTTGGTAAGCAAGCATGACATCATCATAAATGTGAATGATATACAGTTAGAATAAAATGATAAAAAGCTGGGGGAGATAACTTTATAAGTGATAAAAACTGAATCACAGGAGGAAATATCCTTCCTACCTACAGTTCTGATGAAGTAGGTAAGATGTGGCCAGCATTATGAGCCACATTTTATCAGCTGGTGCATATCTGTAAGGACACTATTCCTTCCATACACCTAGTATTTCAAACACTGACAAAATTAATTTTTTCAAGAACAAGAACCATAAATGCTTTGACAAAAAGTTGTGGGGTTTTTTTAAACAAAACTTTGACTAAATATGTTATACTTCCTGATCAGAGAGACATCAGAATATTGAATCAGGATTGCATCAGAAATAGTGTGACCAGTAGGAGCAGGGAGGTGATCTTGCCACTGTACACGGCAGTGGTGAGGCCTCACCTCGAGTACTGCGTACAGTTTTGGGCACCGCAGTTTAGGAAGGACATTGAGCTACTAGAGAGGGTGCAGAGAAGGGCAAGTAAGCTAGTCAGGGGTCTGGAAAACAGGCCTTATGAGGAGAGGCTTAGGGAGCTGGGGTTGTTTAGCCTGGAGAAGAGGAAGCTGAGGGGAGACCTTATCGCTCTCTTCAGCTACTTGAAAGGCCATTCTAGGGAGGCGGGTGTTGGCCTCTTCTCCTTTGTGACTGGTGACAGGACTAGAGGGAATGGGCTTAAGCTGAGCCAGGGTAGGTTTAGATTAGATATTAGGAAGAATTTCTTTACTGAAAGAGTGGTTAGATATTGGAATAGGCTGCCCAGGGAGGTGGTGGAGTCAGCATCCCTGGAGGTTTTTAAGAAGAGGATAGATGTGTTTCTTCAGGGGATGATTTAGGGATAAGAGTAGTGTAGGGCTATCTGTTGGACTAGATGATCTTGAGGGTCCTTTCCAACCATAATGATTCTGTGATTCTGTGAATGTCCAGAGTATTTGTCTTTTACAGGCACTGAAGGGGAATATGTCTGCATTGATCTAACAGAAAAAAAAGCTCATCAGGAATAAGTGCTGACCAAAACATCTGCAGTGTTTTGGTCTTCCTAATCTGGTATTACAAGACATGTAGTCTTCAGATTGCAAAGTATCCTCATTAGATACTAGATATTAGTCCAGACCTCAAATCCTGGCCAGCTGTCCTGGGTTTGGCTGGGACAGGAGGTGTGAATATTCAAGGAACTGTTCCTGAAGATGTACTAAAGTATCAGTAAAACTTGCTTTTGTTGTTTTATTTTCTCTTTTCCTTTCACTCCCCCACCATAGAAGGAGGTATTGTGCACAGCAGTTTCTGCATACCCACTGTCTCATCTGCTTTGCTGTCAGGGAGCAGGGTTCTGCTCCACAATGGAAGCCAGGCTGTAGCCATAGATCAGGCAGGACGTTGCCCCACCAAACAGGGGACAGCCCCAGAGAACCTAAGCAGAGGCAGGGTGGGGACAGGGCCAGGGACTGAACATCACACAGGGTGAGGTAGGGTTGGGTCCAGACATAGCAACACAGAATCACAGAATCACAGAATGTTAGGGGTTAGAAGGAACCTCAAAAGATCATCTAGTCCAAGCTCCCCTGCCAGAGCAGGATTCCCTAGACCAGGTCACACAGAAACACGTCCAGACGGTTTTTGAATACCTCCAGAGAAGGAGACTCCACAACCTCTCTGGGCAGTCTGTTCAAGTGCTCTGGCACCTGAACTGTGAAAAAAATTTGTCTTGTATTCACATGGAACCTCTTAGGTTTCAGCTTGCAGCCAAAACTTGACAACTGACCATATTGAATTTCATTCAGTTTCTCCCTGTCCAACTCTCCAGCCTGTCTAAGTCTCGCTGAATGGCAGCACAACCCTCTGGTGTGTCAGCCACTCCACCCAGTTTAGTGGCATCAGCAAACTTGCTGACAGTGCACTCTGTTCCCTCATCAAGGTCCTTAATGAATAGATTGAAAAGTACTGGTCCCAGTACTGACCCCTGAGGAACTCCACTAGACACAGGCCTCCAACTAGACTCTAAACCATTGACCTCAACTCTCTGACTTCTGTCTTTCAACCAGTTCACAATCCACCTGTCTACTCAATCAGCCAGACCACACTTCCTCAGTTTAGTTGCAAGGATGCTGTGGGAGACAGTGTCAAATGCTTTACTGAAATCAAGATAAACTACATCCACTGCTCTGCCATCATCTGTCCACCTCGTTATGTCTTCATAAAAGGCTATCAGGTTGGTCAAACATGACTTCCCCTTGGTAAACCCATGCTGACTGCTCCTAATGACCCCCTTATCCTTGATATGCCTAGAGACAGAAGAAAGGGTAAAGCATTCCATCACCTTTCCAGGGATGGAGGTGAGGCTGACCGGTCTATAGTTATGCAGGTCCTCCTTCTTGCCCTTTTTGAAGACTGGAGTGACATTTGCCTTCCTCCAATCCCCAGGCACCTCTCCTGTCCCCCAGGACTTACCAAAGGTGATGGAGAGTAGCCTGGCAAGGACTTCTGCCAGCTCCCTCAGCACTCGTGGGTGCACCCCACCAGGTCCCATGGATTTATTGTTCTCTTTTCACAAAAGCTAAAAGTTAGTCATTGTTTACTTCAGTGAGATCAAAACATCTGCACCAAAACCCCCCCATCATTCTTGTCAAGATTCCAAGTAAAGTAACTACAAATGTTTCAGTGAACGAGTACAGAGAACATCTAATGCTTTTTCAGTCTCTTGCAGGTTAAAAGGCAGTAAAGTGGGAGGCATGCCTTAGTAAAAACTCTCTTAATTTGTTTTGATAACTAAACTGTATAGACATGATTTTGTTGTTAGTTTCATAATTGAGATACTCTCTTGTGCATTTTGCCTGAGTGATTTCTCACTGTGCTTCATTTACAACCACGCAGCCTCTAGAGTTTGCAGAAATCAGATGTTCATGCTTCTGTTTCATCATGTATTGCCTGTAATTAACTTTTATTGTCAAAACCTGTCAGACTCATGCCCATCTTCTTGAACCAAAAATTATATTTGACACATGTAAGCCAAAATTAAGTCTTAAAGTGATTTGTATTAATCTGGCACAGGGCCAAATCCCCAACAGGTTTAGGTCAGTATGAAACTGTTGACTTCATGAAAGGATGACATTTTACATTAGCCAAGAAACTAACCCAGGTAGCCTGGCAGATTTATTTTCGAAATACTTGATTGATTTGAAGTGTCCAGACTCTTAATGAGCTTTTATTTTGCAACATGCATGTTACATACATTATGTTATTAAAATGTATGTACAGTTTCTTTACTATTGATAATACATTATTTTACTGACTAACTTTGAATATCTTGGAATTGGCTGCCAAGGGAGGTGGTGGAGTCATTATCCCTGGGGGTTTTTAAGAAGAGGATTGATGTGTTTCTTCAGGGGATGATTTAGGGATAAGAGTAGTGTAGGGCTATCAGTTGGACTAGATGATCTTGAGGGTCCTTTCCAACCGTAATGATTCTGTGATTCTGTGATCTTATACAAGTAGCAGACTTTGAATTCAGTTCTTTATGTTAAAGTAGATGTCTGTAGATTTGAGTCTTCTGGCTCCACTGTCCTGGTTTGAGTTAGAACAGAACTAATTCTGTTCAGTGATTTGAGGTTTTAGCTAAAATTCTTCTAAGTAACTGCACTTTCTGAAACTAACAGCATGTTTTTACAGACACCACCTGCTTCTAGGAGTGATAAGACCTAATGTTTAGATTTATTATTAGGGATCGTTATGCAAACCAAGGCCACTGTTAAATCTTGTGTCTCACATTGGGCAGTGCAGAGTAAAAACTGCACCTACAGGGAGGAACAGAAAGGACAGGTGACCCTAAACTGACCAAATAAATATTCCATCCCATCTATGTCATATAAACTGAAGATCAGTTCCTTCTTCTTCCCTCTTCTTCTCTTTCTTTTCTTCAATGGCCATCATCTGAGGAGAACTCAGTTCTGCCCTCAATCCTGATCCGTAAGTTTCTGCATCCAGTACCAGGATCCAGCCTCTGAACCTGGTTCCCATCTGCTGCTGAGGCCTTCTGCCTCAGTGGTGAGGGTGACATTGTTACCATCAAGGAGGTGTTTGGTTCGGTATTGGTTTCATACATATTTGCATATACTTCATTTTATCATTATTATTATCATTAAAGTAGTTTTAGTTTTCTTTCCAAATCCACAAGCCTCTTTCTCTCTTATTCCTTTTCCCTTCCCGTGGGGGTGGGGGTAAAAGGAGGTTATAGAAAACATCTGTCACTGGGTTGGTGGTCAGCCCAGCCCTGACCTTCGATGCTCCAGAAAATATTTATTCACCAATTGAAGCCGCTTATTCTTGTAGTGCCTGGTTCATGTCCTCATTTATTGGTCACAAAACAGTTTAACTCTTGAAAAACCTGTCCTGAATGAAGGCCAATTCCCTGGATACTTCTGTGATGGGAAAAGAAAACTTTAGCCTGATGTACAGCTGTGATCATGTCGACCTGTTGGCTTTTTTTGCTACTGTGACCTTAAAATATCTCTTCTATGTCATAGATAAAAAGGAGCAGTAACTTTCTCTGCTTACTCTGATACTTGGTGCACAAGTGAGAGTGGCAACAAGGTGACCATTAAATTTTTTTCTTATCCATATTGTGGTTTTTTTTTTAAAGGGAAAGAGGCTTACACAATCTACTAAAATTCTTTACTAACCACTTTGAAAGAATCAGCAAGTAGTAATAAATTGTAGTTACTAAGATCAACCTGTTCTATTTCTCTTAAATGGGAGTCCTCCATGAACTGCAGGTGGATATCTGCTCCACTGTGAACCTTCATGTGCTGCAGGAGGACAATTTGTCTCCCGTGTTCTTCACCATGGAAGGGAATCTGTGCTCCAATGCCTGGAACACCTCCTTCCCCTCCTTCTTCACCGTTCTTGGTGTTTGCACAGCTGTTATTCTCACATATTTTTACTCATCTCCACTGCTGTTGTTGGACAGCAGCTTTTCCCCCTCTTAAATACATTATCGCATAGGTGTTACCTCTTTTGCAGATGGGCTTAGTCCTGGCCAGTGGTGGGTCTGTCTTGGCACCAACTGGCATTGGCTGTATAGGATATGGGGGAAGCTTCTAGTTGTTCCTCACAAAAGCCACCCCTGTAGCTCCCCTGCTACCAAAACCTTGCCATGCAAACTCAATACAATAAGGTAGTCATTGTTTTAGAGTCTTTCTGTAAGATTTGTGTGGGTCTGTGGTTGAAATCTCTCCTGCACTACCTGAGCATGAGGAAACAAATGTTTAACCACTGATTCTGGATTACAAATAATAAATGTCAGCTATTATGCCAGGGAGTAGGAAAGATCAGTTACAAAAAGTCAAACACAAAAGATACCAAACATAGATAAGATATAGAAGCAAAGGCATATTTAAAAATATTGCTTAATTCAGAAATTGTCTCTCCAATCTTTTATCTAAATTTGTATGCTGAGGGAATTCTCTCAATTTGGCATTTCTGCTTGTTTGTTACTCCTTGACAGGTACTTACAATGCGTTTGAGGCTCTTAAAGAGACAGAGAAAATACCTTTCCTCTAATAGAAAGGCAAACAATTAAGGTCAGGAGAGTATGCAAATATTAAGAAGAGTTTTATGGAGAGCATTTGTTGAGGATTACTTCTGTAACAGATGAAGGGTAATAGTGAGAAGCAAACTCTTCAAATAATTACTGTCTTTCAGAAGCAACAAAAAAATATATTTTTAATGTGACATTTAAGAAATATGCTTTAAGAGGAGAATATGATTATGTCCTCCCAAAACTAAGAATAAGAGAGAGATTTTTCAAAAAATGTTGAATTGATTTAAATGATGCAATCCTTGGCTAGAAAAAGAAAACAAATATTTCTACTAATAGATTTTTTGTACCATACATCAGAATCGTGTCTGGAAAACAAAATATGTTACAGAAAGTAGTCCAAGCTCTTTGTTCTAGTGAGGTCATTATTATAAATCAAACAGAGAGCTCTTCAAAGTGCTTCAAAATTGTATGCATTTTAAATTACATATAACTTTTTTTATCCAAAAACATCTCTTCACAGTAGACAATGAGAGACTTTGAAAGCTTGTTTACCATAAGAATAAAGTTGTTAATTAAGCATTTTCTGAGTCATTGATGTTTCAAAATAAATAGGATTTTTGTAGGATAGACCGTGGTCATTATTGTTGTTTAAGCTGTTGGCAACAAAGCAACCATGCAGCCACTTGCTCACTCTTACTGCAATCTGGTGGGATGAGGAGGAGAAAATACAACAAAAGGCTTGAGGGTTTAGATAGGGACAGGATAGACTCACTTACCAATTATGGTCATAGGGAAAAGGCAGACTTAACTTGAGTAAACAACATCAATTTAATTTAAAAAAACCCCACCACCAATTCACCAACAGAATCAGAACATGACAGTGATAAATACAAACAGACTTTTAAAACACTTTCTCTCCACTCCTTTCTTCTTCCTAGGCTCAGCTCTGTTACCTCCTCCCCCCAAAGAGTGCATAGGGGCATAGAATGGGGGTTGTGGTCAGTTCCAGTCCATTACATGTTGGTCTTGCTGCTCCTTCCTCTTCAGGAGGACAACTCCTCACTGTCCTCCCGTGAAGCAACATTGTGTTACTCCAATGAGAGACAACCTCCACAAATCTCTTCCACTATCATGAGTTTCTTCTGAGGGCTATAATTCTTCCAGCAACAGATTGGTTCAGCATGGGCTTATCCTCTGAGTCATGGACTTCTCCAGAAAAGTCCCTTGCTCTGTCAAGGGGCCCTCTTCGGGCCACAGATGGAATTCAGCTCCCTTGTTGATCTCATGGGAGATGACCAAAGGGGAATGGCTGCTCTAGTATGTCTCTTCTGTTCCTTCCTCACTAACCTCAGTGTACACATAGTTGTCTCTCTCCTGTCCCACTCCTCTCCAAAACAAAGAACTCTCAAAGGAACTCATGCAACCAGTTTTCCTCTCTTAAATACGATATCACAGAGGTGTTAAATGGCTCAGACTTGGCCAGAGGTGAGTCTGACTTGGAGCTGGAGGAGCTTCTCAGAGGTTCATACAGAAGCCACATCAGTAGCCCCTTCCCCCACTACCAAAACCCCACCAGGCACAAACCCAATACCATCATTTAAATAGAAAAATATATAAATTCAAAAGTATCTTTTAAGTTCACTAGTGCTATAGGGTTTTTTTTCTTGAAAGATTTGCATTTTAATCCAAAATAATTTGTGAATGTAGAGATGAATTCTTCAGTTTGTGCTGGTTTCTTTCCACAATAAACCATGGGTCACCAACAACCATGTAAGTAACTATCCAGAAAAGAGGGTATTGCTGGGTAAATAAACACTGGAAACATGTCATGTTTCACACAGCATCATCATTTCATATGTATATTTCTAGAGAGATTACTTTCCAACAGCAGCTAGTCCACTCAGAAACCATCTGCATTTTTCTCCTTCTGCACTTTCTGTGCCTACTTCTTTACTCTTTCCAGTTATGTCACTGAAGGGTTGTTCTGTACACTCCCCTCCCTCTGTATTTATCTCACTGAAGCAGCTGTGGTAGTTGCAGTCACCCTACAAATGAAATGGCAGGCAGACTCCTCTGAGATTGTATTACCACTCTGTAAGCAGCTGCTAGGGGAACACAAAGACACAGTGCACTCTATATACCTTTTCCCAGAGTCTCAGAATATTATCTGTATGATAACCCCTTCTCCATCTGGCTTGAGGACTGAAAGTCCCAAGGCTGCTCCAATAACCAAGATTGTGGGCTGATAGAACTATTCATTGAACTATTAACAGAAGCATTAATTTCCTTAACCAAGTGTTAGAAATTATAATAAATCTAACAGGCTACATCTGATAGTGACTTGTGAAACCTTTAATTTTGAATACATTAATCCAAACTGCATCTGATGAAATAAAGAGAAAGGAGAAGTAAAACAATCTTTACTTAAGAAAATATAAATATTTCACTCTAAATGTCCTCCTTCTAGACAAAAAGTGATTCAAAACACACACACACATGCACATATATAAAATTGCATCTCACAAGAACTGACAAAGAGTTTTGTCTGTCAGTTTTACTTTAAAAGAGAGAATAATTGTGCATAATAGTGCTAAATAAGTTGTCTTCATTCTGGAGAGATAACTACTCAATTTCTATGTCTGAAGCAGAATATCAACTATGGACTCCAGGGAGGTGTTGTCTGCTTCTTTTCATCTTCAGCAGATGAATCTTGCCTATAGTGCTTGATTCATGACTCAAGAGAGTATAAAATGCTACTATAAAATAAAAGATATCTACAATGAAAATGCAGTTATAGATTATTGCACAGCACTGTGATGCTCTTCAGAGGGCTTTATGGAATAGAATCTTCAAATTCCATCTTTTTTCCTGCAATGAAAAGCAAACTCATAAGAAGACTTTTAGTTGACTTATAAAAGAATCAATCATATTTGGAAAGTTTGTATATAGGCTGTTTTGTTTTTTGTTCCTTTAACTTCATGCTTCCTAGAGACAGATCCTCAGATAGTTTTTAAGAGTTTAGCTGGGAGTAGAAAGATATAAGCCAGGATTACAAGACCAGAAAAATTTGATCAGATATTCAGATCTAATTTCCTGTTCCAATGGGGGTTAGGGAAAGATGTTTCACAGGAAGCTTGAAGCAGTCTGTAGTAGACAGCATGAGATAAGCTGTTCTTGCCTTTAGTCTCATCCCAGTGTTAAGCAGGAGATTTAAGCCTGCCAATTAACAGGAGACAGGAGATTTAAATAAGAATATTTAGCAATCCTTGCTGGTAAATTCTACCTTTATTACTATTAACTCTGCAGACAGTCCCCATTCTTACTATTTTTACAGATTTCTAGTTTCCAAATTTATTTGTTTAGCACACTTTCTCGGGCAATGGGTTCTGCATTTTTGGGAAAGTATGTTTTATTAATTTCCTAGTCTTTGCTTTTCAAATCTGTTATATGATCCCATTGCTTTTATGACATTACAAATGAAAGCAACCCAGCTTTCTGCCTTTCACAGCTTCAGATATTTTTTAATAATTTCCTTCTTACGTATTTATTTCTGTGGCTAACTGACCCCAATCTTTTGTCTCTGTTTTCATATTAGTGTTTTGTCAATTTCTAGGTAAATTCTATTACTCACCTCTGGTGTGGCAATGATTTTCTTAATACATGACAATTGGTCCTAAACCTCATATTACACGTGAAATCTAATTATCATTTCACTTAGTGTTACTGCAGCCATTTCCTTACTATTGACTTCTGTTTTTCACATGTTCACCTCTGAGCAGCAAGCACTGAGGTATTTTTGCTTTTGTTGCTTTTCAGTAAACCACTGCTTTTTTATTGGGGGCAGAGGAGTGGATTAACATACAATAATCAAAATTCATAAATATGGCATTTATTTCATTTTGCATGATCTTCTGCTTTTGTTTTGAGATTTGAAGGAAGGAATAAAAAACCAACACTATGGTCTTGGTTAATTCCAGAAGCTCTGCTTCAGTCAATCTTACAGTACAGTAATATCTCTGTCTCACAGGAGGGCCTGAGAATACTGTATTGTAGATCTTCTGTCCAGAGAATCACTCCTGGAACAAGAGGCTGAATCCAGAGACAAGAGCTAGTCAACACAAAGAAAGGGCTGCTAAATCTTTTCATAGGAAGTCCTAAACAGGGGAGGTTCAGATTAGATATTAGGAAGAATTTCTTCACAAGAGGGTTATCAGGCATTAGAACAGGCAACCCAGGGAGGTGGTAAAATCACCATCCCTGGAAGTATTTAAAAAATGTGTAGATGTGGTGCATGGGGACAAAGTTTAGTTGTGACCATGGTAGTGTTGAAGCAACTATTGGACTCGAGAATCTCAGGGATCTTTTCCAAATATAATGATTCATTATTCTCTGTCTTTTCTTTTGAGATCTTTATTTTTTTCTTTATTAACTTTTCCTTAGTGAGAGAAACAAACTGTTGCCAGCTAGAAATGCTGACAGCATAGCTTTGAATACTAATGATTTGCATTTGGTAACATTTATACAACTATTGAAAATGTTGGCAAAGTCATCTATAGTGCTCAAGGTGAGATGATGAGAAATATTTTCTCATAGAACAAGAATAAAATAGGGCCTTCAAGACCCTTTTGCTGCAAGTTTGTTGAAAGAGATGACTAGGGAATCTTGTGACCTTTCCTTGGAAAAATCCAGAGATTAAAAGTCCCTTAAAATGGTTAGCTTCAAACAACACTTCTGCTCTCTTTTTTCCCACAGAGTATAACCAATACTTGTTTTGCTTAGCATAGGTAAGGTCAGGAGATATAGCACTCAAGTATTACACTTTAGGGTGAAATGGTTTTCTAAATCTGTCACAAGAATCCAGGCCACCTATGGGGCAAGCCTAGAGTGGTAGAATCTGAAAAATGGCAAGACAGGTTGTTTGCTAGTGTCTTCAACCTTCTCATCCCAGCCACTGCAATTCCTCATCCTGTCTACTACTGTAGACAGCCACAGCAGCTACAGTGTCTCCTTTCACTTGCGCCATGCCAGAATCCCAGACACCAGTCAGACCAAAGCATAACATGACCTGCTGAAATAACAATTCCCTGATGTAATTGGTGGAGTTGGAGGAAGTAGAACTGGGGAGGGGTAAATGAAAATTGCATGGACTGATATGTGGGATTTCTGGAAAGGGGAGGACATGTAAATAAACCATAAACTTGAGACTTATCTTAATCTAAAAAAAAAAAAAAAAGTTACATTTTTCTTTAAAACCAAGAACTCCAGAAAGGGTAACATCTGAATTTATACCTATACACAAATAAATAATTATTTATTATTTTATACATTGTAATTATATATATAAAAATATATAAACATATGTATAAGTATATATAAATTTATTTTTATCTATATTTTAATAACAAATCTGCATTTATTTATTATATAGTGTATTTGTTTGCTTAGGCACTGTCCCTCGCTCCATAGTTCATTCCACAGAGCTAATTCATAACTTCTTTATCTTTGTCTAACAGTGTTTACAGGAAAAAAAACACAGACCTTAAGGTTTTTGAGGAAGAACATGCTTTGCATTCTGTTCCTGAATAATTTGACAGATACAAACTGAGTCGACATGATTTTAATTTTATGAATAATAAAATGATAGCTATAACTCCCTAGCAGAAGTTTATTTCTTAAATAAAGTTGACAGAGAATACATTGATGGCATTAATTATCGACATTAATAATACTTATTATTCTTGGAGTACACTGAATAATGAGAATGAAAGCAATTCTTTTTCCTAAAGTAATGTCTTCGAGTCAGGACTAATAAAGGGAGTTCTAATTAAGGACAAGTGAATAATGAGGATTTTTAAACCTTGCTTCATGTTAATATAAGACAGTTTTCAAGCCTAGTCAATCATAATGGAACATATGATAACACTAGTAGCCATTATGATAACAGAACATTTACATAATTATTGACCTTTTCAAGTATATCAGATAGTTATCAAGAAAATTGTGAAGTAAATCTAGGAAACAGAAACCTCCTATTTCCCAAAGTGTTATTCAGAGATGCATTTATTTAGACAGTTATTGCTGAGGTGTCTGTCATGCCAAAAATTAGCAAAGAGGAAGACCCTACAAAGAAACCTCACATAGCCACAGTTACTGTCAGTCTGTCATTTAGCAAATAAACCACGTTGTTTAAAATATCTACTCCTGGAGATCAGCCATAGTTTATGGGTTTTCGAACTTAGGTAATATTCATCGTGCCAGTCAGTATCACTGGTAAAGTTCAGCCACATATTCTCATAAAAAAGACCATGTAGATATTTATCATGTAGATATTCTTTGATCTGTAGGGATCAAGGTAATTGCAAAGCTAATTCTAAATCCATGCTTCTGTGTTCTTAGCAAGTAAGACTTTGCTGAAAGAATTGCTCTCAGTAGGAGCTCAGGAACTGCTGGGTATATATTTCATGCCCAGCTGAAAGTCTACTCAAGTCTCCTAGACTTTGTTATAAAATTGTGCAAAAGATGCAAGTCCAAACATTCATGGTTTTAGCAGCAGTATTGCAGATTAAAAAGACTGTTAAGAATGGCTGCAAAACTACAATTTTAAATCACTATAATGTTTTATAAATGTTAAAAAAAGTTATCATCGTCTTTCCTCCACATCCTTAAACAATAAGTGACATTTCACAGACTATCAGAAAGTTTAAATACTCTCTGGATTAAGAATTCTCAAGAACCACTGATCTATACAAGGCAATTATTAAAAGCTTGTTTGTTTGTTTCTTTGTTTGTTTTTCCTTTAGCAGAAATCAAATTTTAGAATAGATTCAATATAGTTTACAGAAGAAAAGGTATTGCTTCTGTCAATAGTAGAGGATCAGATGACTGCATCTTGCAGGTCAAAGTATCCCTGCATTGCTGATATTGCAGTCAGGGCTTTGACTTCTATGATTAAAGGACTTCTAAAAAATGAGAACTGTTGGGAAGAGATTGAATCCAACTGAAAAACAAACCAACAAAAAACAAAAAACCCCGCAAACCAACCAACCAACCAAAAAACCCAGAGAAAGAAATTATCTTTGTCAACAACTTTACTAAGCCATTGTTGAGGGTTTTTAACCAGATTGCTGGAAGGTGGAGATCAAAGCTTCAGAGAAGCTGTGGAGTAAGAACCAAGGTGGAACTGCCCAGATGCCCAGATGATAACTAGATAGAGAAGGCTCTCACACTTGTTCTGGGAAATTAGCACAAGTAGGTCCCAGATCTAGGGCCTACACATAAACTTACAAACAACAGGGTAAAAAACCAAATCCAAAACAAAACCCCACAACATAATAGGAATTAAGAGTTCATGCACTGTCATAGTGACATGACAAAAGAAACATGATAATATTGTGGGAACATAATAGTATGGTGTGAGTGCTTGGGTTGACACAAGATCTTTAAGAGGAGATAAGATACAGGGGTAGCTGTGAGCTGCTCCCCTGACCATAGCTTCATTATGAAACAATGAGAGTTGACCAAGGATTTCCAGTCAGGATCAGAGTTAAAGCCAATGAGAAAACTGTAATGGTAGATGTTCGTGGACAAACTTGAAAAGTGGGCTGTGAGAACTGGATGAAATTCAGTAAGTCCAAGTGTAAGATCCTGCATTTGGATCGGGGCAATCCAAGACGCAAGTACAGACTGGGAGAGGTACTCATTGAGAGCAGCCCTATGGAGAAGGGCTTGGGAAGGATTGGAAAGGATTTCCTATTCCTAATAAATTTTGGTGATCTGCAGATGAAAAGCTGGATATGAGCCAGCAATGCATACATGCAGCACAGAAAGCCAATTGTACCCTGGACTGCATTAGAAGAGGAATGACCAGCAGGTCTAGGGAGGTGATTCTGCCTCTCTACTCTGCCCTTGTGAAGCCCTACCTGGAGCACTGCATCCAGTTCTGGGGTCCTCAGCATAAGAAGGATGTGGACCTCTTAGAGAAGGTCCAGAGGAGGGCCACAAAGATGATCAGAGGACTCGAGCACAATGAGGACAGGCTGAGAGAGTTAGGATTGTTCAGCCTGGAGAAAATAAGGCTTCAGGGGACCTTATAGCAACCTTTCAGTACCTAAAAGGGGATTACAAGATAGAGGGGGAGAGACTTTTCAGCTGGTCAAATTGCAACAGGACAAGGGGTAATGGATATAAACTGAAGGTGTGGAGATTTAGACTAGAAATTAGAAGGAGGTTCTTTACTCAGAGGGTGATGAGGTACTGGAATAGGTTGCCCAGAGAGGTTGTGGATGCCCCATTGCTGGCAGTAGAGGATAGCATACTCATTAATGATTTGTCCTGTGGGTATAAATTTATGTGTGAAAACAAACTAAGGAAAGTGCTGATAAGACCAGCGTTGGTCTGCCATTCTGATCAATCTCGACAAGCTGGAGAAATTAAGTGAACCTCAATGGTGACATATGTGAAGTCCTGCACGAGAGGTTGAATAACCCCATATGGCAATACTGGCTAGGCACTGCCTGGTTAAGAAGAAACAAGGCAGTAAAGAACAGGAAGGTCCTGGTAGACAACAAGTGAAAAGCAAGCTAGCTGTATGCCCTTGAAGTAGTGAAGGTTAACTGCTTAGTGGGCTGTGTTAGTAAATGTACACCCAACAGTCTGAAAAAGGGAGTTAATGACCTCTATTTGTCACTTATGAGACCACATCTGGAGCCTGATGTTCATAGTTGCTTTTCTCACCACACAGTATAAGAGAGAAAAACTGGAGAGAGCTCAATGCATGGTATCTAAGAGGTTCAGGGCTGGAGAAAATTACATAAAGAAGGTGAGAGCTGTGTCTCCTGAGTTGTGGGCAGGAGGGGAGGTTTAGGAGGAATTTAATGTTGTCTTCTACTGGCTAATGGGTAGCTTACAGAGAAGACAGAGACATTAGTCCCAAGCTGCACAGTGAAGGGATGAGAGGCACAGGCTGCCTTTTGCAGCAAGGGAAATTCTGACCTGACATAAGGAAAAAAACCCTTCACCTTTGAGGGTCATCAAACACTGAACAGGTGTCCAGAGAAGCTCTGAAACCTCAATCACTAGGGATATTCAAAACTTAGCTGGACAAGGCCCTTTATTAGCTGTGTTTAAGCATATATTTTAACCACCTGGCACCCCAAAGTCTTTTTCAGTCTAAGTTATTATACAAATCTATATAACAAGAACAGCTAAACAAGAGATACAACCTGACAGAGACTCACACACACGTTGACATTGTTTGTAACTGCCATACTTTAAAGAAAGATTATTATTTTCTCCCTATAGGATTAAAACTATCTGTAAACAAACTCCCTGTCACTGGATTTTATATAACTCACTGCTTATGGTTGCTAACTAGTCATCAGCAACTCTTCAAATTTAATTAGTTCCCTTGTTCTTGTCAAGAAATCAAATTGCAGTCTTCACAAAATACTTTTTAAAAATTATTATATTTTCCTTTATTTGGAATTCCAATATGTGGTAAGTTTCCATTCTAACAGATCTCAGCAATAACTGTAGAAGAGTAAAGTTTAAAACTCCTAATTTTACTCTCTTTTTAGATAACTTTTGGCATTTGATTTAAGGAATACTCTGTCTGTAGCCAAAAGATAGACTTTGAATTAAATACTCTCAGGGAATGGGTGCTCAATGATTGTGACAGAGGGATCATGAGTGACTATTTAATGAATACCAAATTTCTATACAGACACAGTTAAATCAAATAATTGTCATGTTTATTCTATAATTATTTCTTAGTCATTTAGTTATAAGTTTATGGGCCTAAAGTAATAAAAGAATAATTTAAGAATATGTCCATGCATTTTTAGGAGTCCTTCAATGAAGTATTTAAGTTGGAAACTATAATCCGATCACCAAAATACTATTTTATTACGCATTTGCTTTTGTTTGCAGGTTTGCTTTTTAATTTTTGTTTGTCTAAGGCTTTGTTACCATGTGAAGACAGCAGATCTGGCGTGGAGGCATCTGCATGGCCTTCCTCTGAACCCTGAAGTCTGTCAGAGAGACATATGTGGTGTCAGTGACAGCTGCCCTGTGTCACCAGCGTGGGAGTCCTTCTGGGGCAGGGTCTTGCCTGTTAAAGTGACACCCAATCACCAGCCAGATGGTACACAGGTGGTCCCACCCACATTCTCTGGTGGCTGGAAAGGTGGCAGTTAAGCAGCGAAGGGTCAGTTGAGGTATGAAAGTGACTTGTGACTGTGTGTGGTATTGTGAGTGTTAGGCTAGATACTGGTTTTATGCAACTAAAACATTACTAAGATTAGAAATTATAGTTGTAATACTGGTTTTACATGGAAAAGATATAGAACTACTCAACATTCCTCGTAATGATTTGAACACCACTTTCTGTGCAAATTGATCTTTTGGTTTCAGAGCTGTAATTGCCCTGCGACAAGCAGGTATCAAGGGCAAGGAGCTTATCAGATTGTTTAATGACTTCAGAGAGCACTGTGCAGCCTGAGTCTTAAAAGCAGTATAAATGCATAACTTTGGCACAATACCAGAGTGAGGACAGTTTCACACAGTTCCTTGTACTGAGGACTTTTAACCAGTTCTAGGTTAAGTAACTAGTGCAACTCCTGTCAAACGAGGAGTCTACACGATCACTTCACTGACCTAGAAGAGCAGAGACATTTCTACAATGTATTAAAAAAAACCCCAACAAACTGCATGTTTGAATTTTTTAATTATTATTTTCAGGAGCATTCCCCTCTTCAGAATGGGCACATGCACACCAAATTAGACATAATTGTTTCCCTCTCTTGTTTTAGGATTTCTTATTCCTAATAAATTTTACTGAGCAAGATGGATTGCTGCCAAAATCTACCATGATCACACTGAATAGCAAATTCCTCTGTGAAAAGCCAGAACAAATAAATTAAGCTAGATGCTTTAGATGAAGGCAGTGTAGAAATTTCACTTAATCTGAAGGACTTCATAGTGACTGATTGGCCTGATTCCTTCCTGTGATTATGCACTTGTTTTTTGTTTTATTTTTTTTTTCCCAGATTGCTCTTAGTTTGTTTTTCTTATGCAAATGAGTCCTCTTATTTGTACGGGAGATTTTATTTCACTGATTCAGTACACCACTACACAGTACGAAAGCTGGATCCACATGAAGTGCTTGGTGAGAGAAGTTAGTTATCAAAGCAGTAGGTCCATTCACAGAATCACAGAATGTTAGGAGTTGGAAGAGACCTTGAAAGATCATCTAGTCCAACCCCCCTGCCACAGCAGGATTCCCTAGACCAGGTCACACAGAAACACGTCCAGATGGGTCTTGAATATCTCCACAGAAGGAGACTCCACAACCTCTCTGGGCAGTCTCTGCCACTGCTCTGGCACCCTCATACAGAAAAAATTTCTTTGTGTGTTCACATGGAATCTCCTATGCTTCAGCTTACAACCTTTGCCCCTTGTCTTGTCAATGGGCTTCACTGAGAAGAGCCTGACCCCATCCTCCTGACGTGCACCTTTCACATATTTAAAAGCATAGATGAGGTCACCCCTTAGCCTCCTCTTCTCCAAGATAAAAAGACCCAGCTCCCTCAGCCTTTCCTCGTAAGGAAGATGTTCCAGCCCCTTATTTATTCACACATGTGGTGAATAATTGTTATATATCAAAACTTATTGCTCTGATATGTTGTTGTTATGAACATTGTACAAAATATAGAGTAAAGGAACATGAAAATATGAAAAAAGTAAAGTATTTGCATATGTCTGACAAATAATAGGCTTTAATGGCTTTTTTCCATTTAGAAATATGGATATTTCCATGTGTCAGTTTATGAAGTCATGTGGCAGCTTCATATATTGGAAATATTTGTTGTTGATACATTTAGGTTTTATATGTTTATGAGCACAGGAAAGGAAAGATATTTCTTGCTGCATGAATGCAGAATATGCCTATTGCAGCTGACCCAATTTGTTAGTGAAAACAGATGCTTTGTGTGCTGTTTCCTCTAAACTCACTAGTTCTAGCAATGTCAGAATCGTGCACACCCAAAGAAGGAGGGGGAGGCATTTAGCATAATAGAAGATAGCATTTCAAAGAGTAATAATCATTATAAATATGTTAGAAATATAATCTGAATATCAGCAAAAAATGTCTTAGCATAGAATATTCATCCAGGGTCAATTTTGGAAGCCATATTTTCTGGCAAATTTTAAAAACAGATAACAGAAGAAAAGACATCTTGGTAAATGTATCACAGCAGGAAAAAGTTGTTTGCAGGAAGAAATCATTAGGTCCTTTCCATCACTGAATTTCACTTCCCTAAACATGAAGATCTGTCAGGATGTCTTCTGCAAATCATGGAAACAATAGGCTACAAGAAATTAACATTTTTCAGACTTACTTTTGACACATGTTTTCCAAGCTGGTGAAAGAAACTGTGGGAGATGGACAGAAACGTGACAGTTGCAGTGTAACTGTCAAGATCTAACTAAAATAACCACAGAAGAATATATTAAGGCTGTGAACTTCACTCCTCAGAGCAGCTTCAGCCAGTCCAAGTTGATAACAGAGGAGGTACCCCTCGGTGATGACACTATGCTTAATTTATTGAGCATCTCCCACATGTAATAGGTTAGCACCATCACCTGTGATAGTGGAATCAAAACATCTAGGCTGACATAGACAGATTTGTATTTCCCCTTCCCCCCTTTATAAATAGCAGCCAAAAGAGCTATAAACAGCTGTCAACATGAATCTTATTCATCTGTCCAACAGCTACCACTTTTCATGCCACTGAATATCTAAATGGGCAGGTTCTGCTCCTATGAAGCATTTAAAAGAATTTAAAGAGGATGTCAGCCTGACACTTTAAATCAGAACATACCTGTTATTTATTCTGTGTGCGTTAGTGCTTGTGTACGTCTGTGTATTTAGCCCTATACAAAGATAAACACAGGCATACTTTTTACCTAACTCAGCTTTCCCTGAGTTTCTTTTAACTGAATAGATTACTGACTACTCTCTGGCTGACTTTGTGGGCTGGTTTTACTCTGCAGAAAAAATATATGACTAAATTACAAACCCAAGAAAATTGAGATTTAAGGAAGATATGCTTATGAACCATTAGCTAATGCTTTCTAGCAGTACCTGCCTCAGTAATGAGGTAGAAAGAGGTGTAAGAAATGTGTTATACCTTCATTCTAGTCATTCACATATTAAAGAAATGGACAGCAGGAAGACCAAGGTCTCCAGTTATCTTTATCAAGGGACCAATTCTGTTTCTACTGAAATCATTATTAATAGAAGTAAAGGCATAGGAGAGTATGGGTATTTATTTCAAATGTGGAAAACCATATATTTACTTTTTAAAGTTATTTATTTATTTATTTTCTATCAAACAATGAATGAGTCCCAACACATCCTACACCTGATAATTAGTCAAGGATACTGCATCCACAATAGATCATGAAGATTTCAACCAATGAATTGTCACAATCTCTTTTATGCAGTGCAAAGAAGTCAATATGCAACACCTTCCTCTTCCTTTCCCCCTAGCTGGCTGGTCTGACAGTGAGGACACAATTTTGAACAACCTTGTGCTTCCTCCTTCTGATCTCATGTGTCTTGGCTATTGGGCTACAGAGGGACTTGTGTTCAACGGGAAGTGTTGCAAAAGCTCTCATTTCTTCTCTGAGGAGTCTCCAGTGATAGCACTCCACTTTTTGTGGCAGTTTTCTGTTGCTCATGTACTGTACTCAGGTGGATCACCGAGGAAACTAAGATAATTTTTTTTAAGGAAAAGTGCATAGACTTGAACTCAGTAACTCTACCAATAAATATGTGTTTTAACTGGACTCTGTTTATTCCAGCACGTGCAGATCTGTGTGCATATGCAACTTCAGCTGACCAAACAGCTAAAGCAGAAGCATGATACAAACATTTGGATAACGCTTACGAATACACTGTGATGTAGGCAATGAGGATCTTTTTGCCTATATGCTGCAAAAATTT
Organism: Galbula dea; assembly: GCA_013399015.1. Taxonomy (NCBI): domain Eukaryota; kingdom Metazoa; phylum Chordata; class Aves; order Piciformes; family Galbulidae; genus Galbula; species Galbula dea. The sequence continues at coordinate 74,088 of VWZX01010542.1, forward strand.
ATAAAAGAAGATTAGGGGTGCAAAGGAAGTTATTTTAATGTCAAATTGTGGTTGACAGTTTTGCAGGGTATGAAAAAATATCTGAAAATAGTGCTTTACTGTTCCTGCAAAAGAATGGAATCTCTAATTACTGAGTACCTTATAAAACTGTTTTTAAGTATACCTTATGGTATTAAAAAAGTGGGTAGAGTTTCAAAGAGGAAGGGTGGGTAAGGGAAAACCAACAAAGAAGTGGTATGTTCTTCAGGCAAAATTTTTGCTACTCCTGTGACTACAAAATCAGGCTTTGGTGTGAATGGTCATAATCCTTTTAATGAGGCTACAGAAGTGTTCTCTTCCAAACTGTACTCTGACAGTGAAATTGTGTAACCATAACACCACAAGATCCAAACAAATGCAACCTTGAAAAAAAGGGTGACTGAAGCATGGGTTCTATGCAAGGTTAATGAAACCTATTTTAAAGACATAATCCATTACAAATATTTAAAGGCAGACAGGTGTTAAGGATAGGTTATTTGATTCACAAGGAGCATATACTGTTACTGGAATTGTTGTATAACTGTAACAAAAATTAAATCACAGTATTTGCCTGCCACCATAGAAAGTAATATTCTTATATATAGTATTGTCACTGCATTAATATTTGTTTCCTTCTGTATGCATGGCTAAATAATTTTATGCTTTTCTTGTTTTGAAATGTGAAATATAGGATGTCCTTTCATATTGTACAAATACTTAATTACTAGGAGTGGAGCTGTATTAGCTTTTCAGTAAATTCTACTGAAGTTTTCTCCATAGTTGTGCTGACATTTTAAAGAGAAAGTTAAGATTATGCTGCAGTTAACCCTGGTTCAGCTGGGGGTTGGGAGAGGGAGGAGAAAGGGGAAGGTGTTTTTAAAATTTGGTTCTCATTAACTTTCTCTGATTTGCCTGGTAATAAACTAATTTCCTCAAGTCTAACCTGTTTCGCCTGTGACAGTAATTGGTGAGTTATCTCAACCTTAACTCACAAGCCCTCCATTTTTTTTTCTTTGTTCTGTTTGGTTCAAGAGGTGGAGTGACAGAGCAGCTTGTGATGGGCACCTGGCATCCAGTCTGAGTCAACCCACCACAACTGCAAATGCAAATATGCCACATTACTACACTTCCTTTAATTATTCCCCATGGAAAAATATTTTAAGTCTGAAAGGAACAAAGAAGATTTTAAAATTTTCATAGAAATGATGAAGTCCTTTTTCTACTAACTTCACAGTTATTTTCTGCCAGATGGATTTCTCACTGTTACTGCACACATTGACAGGTAAGAATGCTGTCATTTTCAAAAATGCTGATGTGAGCCCTTCTACTTAGCCTGCAACTGGTGTGTGAAGTTGATTTTTCTGCATCTGAAGTTGCTTTTCCTGCATCTTGCAAATTGATTTCTTGCCTTCCATGGCAGTGGGATAGACAACATATATGAAATATACACAAGAGTAAAGGTAGTTTTTAATGTTTTTATAAAAATGTTCTCTATGTCCATATTTTTCCCAGTCTATATTTGAGTGAAATAATGCTCTGTCACTTCTTGTTAGAGGGAGAAAGCTCTCAGTCCTGGAATGACAATTAAGCCACTTTGTGGTTTGGTGTTCAGAACACTCAGAGGGCATGTGGGAGTCCCCTGCTCAGTTTGTCTGTTCTGCTGTGTGAGGTACTGTACTTTTGACAACCTATCTCAAAGTATGTCTCAAAGTACTAGAGTAGTTCGGTACAGTAAATTTTTTGGGAAAAAATGTGCATTGCTATAATCCAGTCAGACCCTTGATTTCTTCAATTAGTCAGGAAAATATCTATAGTATAATTTAACAGTAAAGAATCTGGATGGCTTCATAGTAGATTAATTATCTCAGTGGCACAATATACAAGATATTATTTGCCTTAAAATTTGGTGTGCAGCATTTAATTGATATTGCACACAACATGTAAAAATCCTGTTGTAACTCAGAGTAAAAAAGTAAACAAAATTCTTATTCTTGTGTGTGTGTGTTTGTGAAACTTATCCATGTCAAAAGGCCAAGTATATGAGAATAAAAACAGTCTAGATGGAAGAACAGATATTCCACATTTCAGTCTCCACTCTCTCTCCACAGATTGTGGTCAGTCACTTCTGCCTGCATGCTCCAAATAGCCTGTGCACTACAAGCCTGCTGTCAGGTTTCCCTTCATATTCCTACCTTCCTTCCTTTTCTAGTCTGGTCTTTTCCTTTGTTCTTGCTGGAGGATCATCTCCCACAGTTACCATTTTTAACTTGTAACTTTTTACAGTAAGTATAATCAGAGCAAATGACATTCACAGCCACTCAGGTAAAAATCTTGAGTATATTCAGCAACACAACAGAAGCCATAAAGGAAGCAAAAAAATAATATTTACAGAAAATATTTTGTGCAAACTGACTTCCCCAGTATTAACAATTTAGTAATTGGTTTTATGTTTTTCTATTCCTAAGTTCTGGTGAACTTAATTGGCATTCAGTTCTGCATTTATGCATATACTTCAGCATTTACATCAGAATTTACCGCATTAAATCCAAGGAATACCATTCAAGAGCTGGAAGATAACTTTCTCAGATATGATAATTTTTATTTTGAGATAACTATTCAATCAAAAACTAGTATCAAAAATGACACAGTGCATCAGAACATGTTCATGTGGTGCACAAATGTACCTAAACAACATTTTTATTTGACTGAGATTAATTTGTGGTACTTTTTTTCTTTCAACACAACAGTGTTCTCTGAATTTAGTCCTACAGAAAGCTAATAAATGAAATATAGTAAGTAGCTGGCACCGAATGGAGAGCAAAAGTCATGTTCACACAATTCCTGATTCAATTTCACTGAAGTTGAAGCTGTGTTAAATTCAGCCTGAGTAGTGCAATGAGAAAAGTTCCAACTCTGTTTTGGCCTGATGGATTCAGAATGATTTTATGCAGCTTGCATCTCATGCCTTGGGACAGTTAGAAAGCAGTAGCCCCTGTAGGTGTGTGTTGTATTTCCAGTTTAAGTTCTCTTTTCCTTTACATTTTTCCTCCTGTTTTAAATCACAAGTATAAAATGAAGAAACGCCAGTTGTGAAACTATCAACAGTTTTGGTAGCCTTCTAATTTAAAGATGTGGAGAGCTGGAAAGGTTTACTCTGTTTTACATTAGCTGTAAGTGTTTTACCTACACCATAGTTTCACTTGCATCCCCTCTGTCCTTACCACCCGATAGAGACAATGTGCCATATCCCTGGTGCAGAACAAGAGCTGACTAATCTCTCAATGCAGAGATCTCAGTATAGCTTCTGCTGTGCTGTGCCAAGGAAAAACACCAGGGCTGGAACTTCCCTGCCACTGCTTCTTCCTTTGAGTTTAAAACTGTCTCGTGTGGTGTCAGAAGAAACAAAAAAAGGGCATGAGAAAGGTTTCATGCTCCTCTCTTTCCCTATTCTGTGATATAGATATGGTGTCGTAAGGTCTCATATAGGTGACTGTGAGCAGCTCTTCCAGCCAGGCAGATCTGTACTTTCCCACAGATGCTGTATGGCCTCCTGAATGTTGATTAGTAGTCCTCCTGCCACAGTAAATACTTAAGGTCTGTTTTTACAACAATATCAGATATGGTTGTTTTCTATTCAACCTAACTCTAGAGGTAAGAGGTTGTTGACCTCTCTGATGTCTGTTGGCATTTGTTAGAAATCCATTCCATTTTAATACTTCATGTTTTCCTCAGGCACTTGCTTCAAAAGGCATTTAGACATCTGGCTGTGGCTTTGGTAGATTTCCAACTTTTAAACCCATATGCTGAGACAGAAATAGTACTAGAGCTGAAACAACAGGAATTGGGTGCATTATGACAATACCACTAGGAACCTTTCAGCATTGTTAAGTTACTAAACCAAAGTTTGGATTCCCTGTCTTTCAGGCCTTATCTGAATTGGTACAGACTGATGGAAATCAAGTATCTAATCATCTTAACTCTAACAAGTTTTCACTGAGGACTGGATATTTCAGTCTATGAACTAACTTTGAACACTCAAATACTGTTTCACAAGCCTGTTTAAAGGGTAAACAACAATCATGGGGGAAAAAAGTGGCATGGCAATTGTTAAACATACCTTATTGCCTGCAGGTATTCCATAAAGATGAAAAAATGCCATTCTTAAAATGTAACAAGAGAGCATAAATTAAAGCAAAAATTTCTGGATATGAAGACTAATGGACCTGACAATAATATCTGGAAATAGGTTGTTTTGTCAATGTGTAAGTTCCAATTTACATTTTTAACCTTTTAATGATGTAGAATGTGATTTATACTGCTAGATGTTTAATAAGATTTTGCCTAATCCTGAAATACACTTCTGACAAATCAATCCACAAAATTTGTAGCTCTATAAGTGCCTGCAAGGGACCAAATACATAAATAGAAATTCTATTTAAATACTGCAAAAGTGAAGTGGACAAAATATTTTGTATCTGGTTCTTATAAGAAGTTACTTCTCTGCTTGTCAGTATCAAGGGTACAGAAACCTGCAATAGAATCTGTTTGATTTTGAGTGAAAAGGATTCAGTAACCATTCTGATGAGCAGCACTGTCAAAACCTAAAAAAAAGTGAAACAATAAAAGCAGTCAAGATATTGATGCATTTGTCTGACAACCTCCCTTCCTTTGCATATTGAAATACTTCATCCAAGGGATAGAAACATAAGCAAGAATAGATCTTAGCTGTATTCAGAATTCAGTAAGTCTCTGACTGCAGAAAGATGTCAAGTTCTCAATTCAATAAATACCATATACTTGATTTATTTTGACAATTTTCATATTCATTATTCCATAAGCATTTCATATCTGGTCTATCAGTCACTACTGTGCATGCAGGAATGCTAGATAAAGGCATAAGTAGCAGTCAGAAGAAAAGCTGAGCAAACTTCCTCCATGATTGTGAGACTCTGTTATTAGAGAATTACAGTACATGTGTTTCTCTGAAATTACTTCTAATGAGTATCTTATCCAAAGGAAACTAGAACTAGAAAGAAAAGACACCAGAAACTAAATAATTCTTACCCTTTATGAGCTATTTACATTCTACATACAAAAATATTATTTTGTGTCCCTGTAGCACATTAATAGCAGTGATGCATTTTTAAAAATATGTTCTACCTTTATGTGTTGCATTTGGTACAAAACAAAGAGACATTGGTGGGAAAAACAATGTCTTAATATTGGCATTTCAAACAAAATGCTTTTAAAATGCGAAAACAATTTACACATATTATCTTCATTTTCTTGTAACCACCTTGAAAAACTAAGGCAAACTTACCCTAATCTTCCCTGCTAATAAAGTTGCTATTTTTCTTTTCTGCTTGATTTACTAGGTTTTCTGATAGCAAACACTGCATGCCAAAATTTGTTTCTTTTCTTTAATTCTTTTTTTCATCTTGAAGGACAAACTGTTTCTACCAAAATAAGACACTGTCTGTCATAGAAAGGTTTACTGCCAGTAACAAACTCACCACACTGAAATCAGTGCTATGAAATTTTGAAAAAGTGCCTGACTTTGTTTTCTTCTTAAAATCACATACTATTTCAAATTTAGTTCACTGTTAATAGTACTTTTCCAAAAAGTATGGTCAAAATTATTTTTCAAATACAGAAAGAGCATAGACATGATCATTACCTACAAATATTATGAAACATGAATGGAGTGTGTAGAAAAGAATAGAAAATACAAAGTCCTTGAATTCACTAAATTGCCTTCATAATTAAACCAAATATGCTGATATAAATATAAGAACTATTTATATTAAATGAAGTTTTCAAATCAATCTACTGAAACTTACAAGAGACAAGAGTAGAATCAGATTTTTACCTACAAAGTACAAACATTCAAAATGTGCTCCACAGTCCACAGAAAGACAAGTTTTGGCCTTTTGAAAAAAAAAATATATATAATTTTTATGGAAAAAATAGTCATTGTGCTTTGAGTAGATTTGATGTGTCTTCTCAAGGTAGTGAAGAAAAAATATCCCTAAAGTTAAGTAATCCTTGTTACTTTTAAATGTTTAAAATAGGTTGTGGTGTTTCTTTTTCATTTGTTAAGGGTACAGTAATGGTCATTTTAAAAAAAAAAAATCAGCAGCTTTCTTAATCAAAGAAATGAACAACGTTAGTGGAGGGTAAAAAGTTTTGAGAAGCTGAATTTTTACCTAAAATAAAATAAGTGTTTCTAAATATCTGTAATGAACTCATCTTGTGTAAATGATAAAACTGAAGTGGTGATAAGCAAAGACTAGCAAAAGCCACTGTGTATCTTCTGTCCTTGCACCAGTTCTCCTGTGAATTACACCAATTTTAGAACAGTCCATGTACATTCTCAGACTTCATTGTTAACTTGTAATTTAGTCTTGAAATGGGAAGAGAGACAGATTCCAACTTTTGCCAATATATGAAGCATATATATGAAGCTGAAAGAACATGCAGCCATGAATTATATTTCTTAAAGTAGCAGAGCAAGTAGAATTTGACCTTTAAATTAACTGTTAAAAGCAAATAACAATGACTCATTTTCCAGCTGTTATCTCTGAGAGGCTCAATTCCAAATGGTTCTTCTGCTTTTCGTTTAAATTCATGTGTGTCCTTGGTAACATCCTGTAAACCTGCCTAAAGAACAAAAGTTCCAAATATCATTTATAATTACTTTTGAAACTGTCACAAGTACTTTTAACATTTCTAAGCATTTATTCAATATAAATGCTGGTATAAATAGTAAAGGTTGGAGATTGCACTACTTTAGATAGTTAATCCTTTAGTAAAAAGCATGTGTATAAAATAAGAAATTGTATTTAGTGTTGTAAAAGAAAATAATATTTTAAATCTTTATGATTGTACAGGTTGGCTATTTAGTTTGCTTATTTGTGTGTAGTTTCAGTAGTATAAACACACATGTTAATATGGTGTGTTCTAGAAACATTTCCCCTCCTACAAATAAGATTTGTTTACACAAAAGTTTGGAATTTTAACTGGAATTAATAAGCTTTACATGAGTATTATGTGAAGACATTTATGCTCCTTACAGGTTTCTTGATGGTAAAACATATTTCATTATATATTAAATTTGGGGTTAACTAATTTTTTGGATCACCTTTCATTAAAAACATTTTATTATAGCAAAAAGAAAGAATATTCTGACACTAAAAAAACACTTTAGCTAGTGCTACCTTGAAATGACTCTTAATGATTTTTAGTTTGTTTTGTTTTATTTTATTTTGAATTATAGTTAGACTAAGCACTAAATGTGAATAATGGAATAGCTCAAAATGTATGCATAATTTTAAATGAAGAAATTCAAAATTCTAGAATCCAGAAATGGAAACATTTTTCTCCAAAAAAGTCTCTTTTCTAGAGACAGCATTCTCACTTACATTTCTATCTTATTTGTGGGGAAATAAAAACATAAATTATGACATTTTCTTGTTAGGATTATGAGAATAAAAATATCTCATAAGTCTATAGATGAACTAGTACACAGCAACAAATATGGTTCCATATAACCAAATATGGTTCCATATAGCCAAAATTTAGCTAAAGATATGGTTAATGCCAGAAAATTAATTATACTCAAACTTTCCCTTAGTTGAAGTCACCAAGCGAAAACATCCTATACATACAGGAACAGTAGTTCATATAAAATATTATGCATACAGAAGAAGAAAATTGATGTGCATTAGTATGTTCACTATATGTTCTATATTTACATTTACACTAAATGTATTTAAAATCTAACTGGCATTTTCTGTGACTGGTTTTATGTATTGAAAGTGTGCATGACAACATACAAAATGGTTTTGATAAAGGCATGTTATAAAAGTATAGATAATGATCAAAAGTCAATATCAAAAGAACATCAAAAGGAAAAGAAAAATAAAGACATCAATGCATTTTTTATTTTTATTTATCTCAGAACTCATTCACAAACATTTTGTGTGTCTGGAATTGTCTTATTATTTATGAGTAAAATTCAAACAGTTCAGACCTTAGGTATTTCTGTAAGCTAACTAAATCACTTGAGACAGTGACATGCAGGTAGTATTCTCCTGAGTAAAGACCATTTTTAATTGCTTCCAGAATGCCTGTTTCCTGCCAAAATAAGAGACAGATTGTTCTTTGTATTTTTCATGGAACTGAGAAGATGCTCTGGACAGAAGAGAATGCTGAAAGAGTGTTACTCAAAACACTGAAACAGAAAAAGGGTGTCAGGTGTTAGGTTTTCTATTTGTAAAAGTATATTCATGGGAGGAAATATTTTTATGAGAAAAAGACTAGGAAAACAGAAAAGTAAAGTACATTCCGGAATATTTGCTTTTCCTGTCTTATTTTTGATAATGTTCTATTAATCTAAAGAGAAGCAAATACTACTGTGTACATACATACAGATTTTATGGATTATTAGGAATAGAAAAGAGGTCAGATAACCTTTACCTTGATTCAGATTACCTTCACAGTTGTGGATCCAGTCAAATTTCTATAGTTCATGCCGAGGTATCTGTTAAAAATATGGATGGGGAAAAAAACCCCAAAACTTCAGAATTCACTTCATCCAGTGCTTCCCAGGCACTGGTTCAAAACTGTTAAAGAAAGCTCACAGAGTGATTAAAACAAAAGTCCAGAACCGAGCTATGCATTTCCACATACGCAACAAACTAACCAGCTACAACTAGGGAGAATCAAACTAATAAACAAATATTGAAAGTTATGTTTAAGTGGTTCTAGTTGAAAACTTTTCTGTATATGAAGAATACAGTGGTTTTGGAAACCACTATGTCAATACTACACCACGTGGTAAGGTTGTATACACTTAAAAAAAAAATATATATATATAATCATAGAATTTAGAAGTGCAGAACAAATACTGCTTTAATTCACTCTTCTGACCCTAATACTCCTTCATCTATACTACCTAACTTAGGAAATATAGCATCCAGGTCCAAGTTCTGTTGTTTTCAGTCCTTTGCCCTCTTGAATAATGAGGTTATAATGTTTTCTGTCAGCAGTAAAGTGGATTTATACAGAAAAGTACTTCAGAAATTATTGAGTGAAAATTTAAAAAACAACAACAGAAGATCGGGGACCACAAGGGCATTTAAACAGAATTTATAGCTAGAATCATTCTGTTCTGTTTCAGTAGCTTAATCTCTTATGTATAGTTCTAGAGCACAATATTTGAGTGCAGTTTAGAAATGAACTTGAGTTATTTCTTTTAAACCAAAATAAGGCTCCTAACTGCAATGGCAGTTTACTTAAAAATGCACTTTTGATATTATTCCATTGAGTCTATAACGATGTAAATTCTGTCATTGAAGAACTATGACAACCACAAAAATCCAAAACAAAACTCATGTCTAGTTTGTTTCCTCCTATTTTTGACATTACAGTTTATTCTTCAAAAAACAGGTGAGATCCATGTTGGAAAGAGAATGTTTTGTCTTCTTTGTCCATTGTGTTTGTCTGTGCATGAAAATAGTTTTCCTTGGGGTAAATGTAGCAATTCTTTTTTTTCAAAATAAGAAGTTAAATTTACAAAAGTAATTAATTTAAGGGGAAGATTCTTTCTGATTATAGGCTACAGTGAGGTCTTAATCTCTGCCTAATTCTGTGGTGATCCTGAGGTGCCTGTGGTATTACAATTTATATGTTATGCTGCTTCACATACTGCTGCTATTTGGTGGCCAGATACTTCTTTTATCATAAAGAAAGTGTAATGTTTCTCATGGTAAGAAATGAGTATATTTTGAGGTGTCTATATCAAGGGGACTGTGGTTGGTTGATTTAGTTCAAGTTGTCGTGTGGCTTTGCATTTACCATATTTACCATGAGGCCATTCATTGAAGCCCTTGGTTTAGAAAGCATTACCTGAGTATATAAGTTTAAAAACAGGTTCCCCTAAACAAATATTCTTTCACTTTTCTCTTTATTTTATGTCTGTATAATTCGTCTTTGTTTGCTATTTCTGTATAGATTTTGTTTCAATCTAGTTTGGAAAGGCTTCCAATGCACAGAATTTCTGTGGGTTTCCCTTCTTTTCCTTAATAAGCATGTTTATTCCTTGACCAATTTAAGTCTTACTCATGCAAAAATGAGATTAAGATATTCAAACAAACTTGATGGAGATGCTGGAAGCAGATTAACCCCTCTTTTAAGTCTGAGCAGTATATGCCCGTCTCCATCTACACTTCTACTAAAATGTCACATATTTCACTCTGTAACATTTTTGGTCATCTATCCTGATGGTGATCACTTTAAGCAAAAATCCTTTATTGACCCACTGACATAATATAATATACAAATAATTTATTACAAGGCAAATCGAAATTTGTGATGAATAATTTTGTTACAATTATTATTTTATGACAAGTTTCGTCAAGAAATGGAAAATTTACAGATGTTTTTAAAGGTTAATATTTAGATAACTTATTTTTAAGGATTAAGCAATTTCATATAGCTTCTTAAACAGCAACTTGCTTTTCACTGGGCATAAATGAATTGACTTCCCCTGAAATGAGCTTCTTCCAATGGAAAGCCAGGAAATGCTATTCTAGGTACACCAGTAAGTGTATTACATTCTAATAAGAATGAAAGAAATTATAACAAAATCCATGTGAAAAATGAACATGATATTTATTTAGATGTCATGATTTCTATTACACATTATAGTTTGCTGCATAAACCTTTATCACAGGTGCATCTCTTTATATCTATCCATGGGTATGTACTATGTTTAGTATGGAAATGGGAAGCAGAGATGTGATCCTTGAGTCCTGCATTATGGGCAGTAAAATATAGGGGCATTAACACCTTTTCCCATACTCATCTAGAATCTGTGACTCCCTTTTTTTCAGTACCCCTTCTTCACGAACTCCCTGATTTCACATGTTGCCTTCTCTGCTCACACATGTGGAAGCTCTGTCCTGCTGGTCTCAGGTAAGGCCAAAAGAATGGAGGCAAACTCCAATCCCTTACTGACACCACTGTGTCCTTGATTTGGCTGGGTAGAGTTAATTTACTTCTAGTAGTTGGTACAGTGCTGTGTTTTGGATTTAGCGTAAGAATATTGTTGATAATACACTGATGTTTTAGTTGTTGTTACATAATGATTTTCCTAAATCAAGGACTTTTCAGTTTCCCATGCTCTGCAGTGATCCAGAGCACAAGAAGCTGAGAGGGAGCATGGCCAGGACAGCTGACCCCAATGAGGGGACATTCCACACCATAGAACACCATGTTTAGTATATAGTCTTGGGAGAGTTAGTTATGGAGGACAAACTGCTGCTTGGGAATTGGCCAGACATCACTCAGCAAATGGTGAGCAGTTACATTGTGCACCACTTGTCTTTCTTGGGTTTTAATTCTCTCTCTTTTTGTTATCTCCCTTTTTATTACTATTAGCACTAAGATTTTTGGGGTTTTTTATTCGTTTTATTTTATTTCAGTTGTTCAGCTGTTATTCTCTCAACCCACAAGTTTTACTTTTTTTTTCAATTCTTCTCCCTGTCCCACCAGGGAAGGGTGTAGGAGTGAGCAAGTTAATGGTGCTTAGTTGCTGGATGGTGTTAAACCACAACACACTGCTTGTGTTTCCATGCCAGCTAGACTCCCCACTGAAAGTCTGCAGAGATAATTTTCATAGCAATGTGTGTGTATATACATATACATATATATATATATATATATATATATATATGTCTGTCATGGACAATGTAAACAGCTTCTGAACAGGACAGCAACAAGAGGAGATCACTTTTAAAGAGACAGTGGTGCTGGGCTGGTCCACATGGATAAGAGTTGTCTCAACACATGGAAGACCACAAAGTTTGGAATTTGGGACATAACAGCAGCCATGGAAACCGATAAATATGATGCTGTTTGGTGCTGCACATATTTGGGATGTCGATATGACATGGTAGCAGTCCTCTAGTGTTGCCAACTTGCTAGCAAATATTGGCAAACAGTTAAAGATGCTGAATAGTAAACTGAATAGTAAATACATTCAATTTATATTTCTTGCTAATAATTTTATATTTCTCACACATTTTATTTCTGCATCAGTACTACAAACCTTCATGGGATGTTTAAAATATATTATGCTAATCTTTCAAAAATATTTAATTAACTTGTATACTGTAAATTAATAACTGTGCAATTCAAAAGACTGCAATGAAATGGTCTTATCACAAACGACGTAGTGCTGTACAAGGTATCAGCAGTAGGAAATGTGTTCTTAATGGCAAGTACATTAAATTTATATGATTACAGTATTTGATTTGAAAATTTAATCTCTATATCTTTCTGTCAGCCTTTCAGCAAGAACAGTATAATTTCTACAGACGATTGCTCCTTGTTTAGAAAGATGAGAATAATTCAGATTTAGATTTTCAGAAGTATTTCAGTGAGGCTGTTTCTAACTCATTTAGGGTCTGTAGCGTCAGTTTGTAAGTATCTATTCTGTGTGCCGTTATAAAATGTACTTTGTCCTAATATTTTACCATACATTTAATTACCATTTCATTTAAAGTAATTTCTTACAGAAGAGGGATATAAAATTTAACAGGCAATGATAACTTTCTTAGTTTCACTTAACCAAGACATGAAATTTGGATTTATTTCCTGTTATATAATTAATAGTCCTTGAAACTAAAGAAAGAAAGGCAAGACACAGGGAATAGCATTTTAAGGTAATATGACTATATTGCTTTTAACCTCAGGCAGTAAGACAGTCAGTGTAGCTTGTTCCTCCTTTACAGTTTTACCCAAGGTAGGTGTCCACTGTCAGGTCACTTCCTTCATCCTCCATCTCAACAGATACAAGAGTTGTAGCTGAACACCTATTTCTCTCATATTGTGTAAGGTTGAAAGGGAAAGGAACAGGTTATAGCTTTTTGGTGAGTGCTAAACATTTCTTCCACTTTCGGAAGATGCTTTCTCCAACTTCTCACAATAACATTTTTCTGTTATCTTAAAATAGTTAATTTATCTGTCCCATAATTGACTTATTGGTCACTGTATTTCCACACTCCCATCCAAGACATCTGAAGAAATCAAGACATTTCAGGAGACCAGCTTGGCTGAACAAGAATGTCATGATTCAGCTACGATCCAAAAAGCATTCAATAGTTCATGGAAGCAGAGACAGATTATAAAAAAGGAATTTATAAATGTTGCTCAGGTCATGCAGGGATGGTGTCAGGGAAGCCAAAGCTCAGCTGGAGTTGAGACTTGCAAGAGACTATGAAGGCAACAAGAACATCTACCACTGCATTGGTTCAAAAATCTGAGTAAGAAAAACCGAAACCCTTTGCTCAGTGAGGATGGTGATTCAGTGGCAGCGGGCACAGACAAAGCTGAGGTACTCAGTACGTTTCTTGCCTGAGCTTTTGCTGTCAGAATCTCACAGATGGCTGTGATTAGAAGCAGGATTCAAGGAGGAGAATGACCAATCATGGATGAGAATTGAATCATGGATTACTCAAGATATTTCAATCTATGCAAGGCTCCCGTGGTTGACTCCGAGAAAGGTGACCTTTAGAAGCTGTCTCTCTATCATCTCTGAAAGGCTATGGAGGTGAGAGAGGCCACTGACAACTGGAGAAAGGCAAATGCTGCACCCATCTTCAAAAAGGGACAACAGAATGATCCAGGAAACAAGAATATAATGAGTCTCATTTCAATCTCTAGGAAAATTATTGAGTGACATGATTCTTGTCCTTCATTGAGTAATAAAATACCTTAAGGGGCTTGTTTTTAATGAATGATTATGATAGCAGCAAAAATTTATTTTTACCCCACAGAAATAACTGAAAGTTTTCCCTTAGCTGTCATTGGCAGACTAAAGGGAAAACCCAAATTAAAATTACTTAGTCATTTTATATATAAACTTGAAAAACTGTTTTACTTTTTAGTGCCACAAGTATCTTACTAGTCACCTGCTTCGTTGAAGAGCAGCAGATGAATTCACTCTGGGACTTCCTTTTCTCTTAGAACAGTAATGGAAGATTTTCAAGGAATTTTTCACTTCAAATATTTCTGATAATAGTTGTTCAAAACAACAATATTATTCTGTTACATAGGTGCAAGCAGAACACTTTTATTAGGTTCTTAACTCAAATGTAATACAAAGAATTCAGGATTATGTAAATAAATGAGTATAGCTTTTACTTTCTTAAAATGAATAAAACATACTTTTGTTTTCCTTTCAACTTACTCTGAATTTAGTGCATAACAAACAGAAAAAATGAAGTCTGAAAGTCTGATTTAGTCAAATGGTTTTTTCCCAACTAAAGTTTTCTTGCTTGTGTATTTTTTTTTATTGACTTTGTGAAAAATAGAACTTCAACTAACAGTTTATAAATATTATTCTTTGTAATCAGAAGTTTTGTTTCTGACAATATTCTAATTTTTGGCAAAACTTTAAATGCAACTTTAAGTTTAATCCTCCTTAAACTTTGTTACCATGAACTACAACTTTCTTCCTCATTAGATTAAAAAAAAAGAAATACAAAATATTTTCTAAGCAGCTCTAAAAAAATAAAGATGTGCCTATTTTAGGAAAAGGTTGAAAAAATATGAAAAATACCAAATTACAATGACTTTTCATTTGCTTCCTCTTTGTCAATGTCCTTGAAGACTTTAGTCCATTCATTGGATTTACACTTGATCTATGTATCAAAACTAATCATTAATGTACTATGACAGTTAATTCCAAACCACCTGATTTTCCCTCCATTGACCTTTCCAAAGTTACTGTCTTCTGCCCTAATGTTCAAACACCTGAGAAAACGTATCAGTGAATAACAGATTAGAGAACGTTTTGTGAAAACACTCCTATAGCTATGACACTTGCAGCTCAGAAATTATGCTATTTTGCCTACTCTGTATTCCTGCTTGCTTCATTAATGACAGTGAATAGTTGCCACATTCTCTGTAAAACAGCTTTCACATGGACAGAACAGTAGAGATTTAACAACCGATAAATAACTGCAGAGATTAAACCAAGCTGCAAGTAGTATAAGCCCGTTAAACAAGTCCATAGCACCAATATAATAAGATTTTGTCTAACACTTATAGGTCAGAGAATGACAGTCATGAGAATAATTTTAAACCCATGAGAGTTACTGTAATAGGTTTTTTGGATGGTGGAAAATCATTTGGTGTTTTATAAGACAGTAACAGCATTTTAACACAGATTTACAAGTACTTGATGTGTCCTGCATATTTTCCAAAATTAATGACATTCATAATGTCAGATTATAGCTATGACGTTAGTATAAAAATGCTATAAGAACAAACACAGAGCTGAGACATTTTAAGCAAATGAGAAAGTTATTGACTGAGCAGTTTTTCACCATGTCAGATTTTTAACAATGGGCTGAGTACCCAAGATTTAAGATATCTGTAATTCATCAGCAACACAAACAAATGGGAAGATAGTTACTAGCTGCCCTCTGACCAGAGTAAAAAAATGCTTCACTAGGAGAGCTGCGGTAAGCAACTCGCTCTTCAGATTTCAGAACTGTGACAAGGAAAATCTCTCCAAGTGTGAGACCTTGCTGCTTTTAACCTGGTAGGCCTGGAATGAGGAACAATTTGAGTTAGCTACCTATAAAAAAACGTCGAGCTGCTCCAGTCAGGGGAGGCAAATCAATTGGAATGATAATACAGAGATCATATTTTGACTATGTGAGTCATAATGAGTGAAGGGTCAATATATCTAAGAAGCATGGAGTAAATCTCTAAAGAGTACATCTAAATTATCACCCTCCTGTGGGCATCAGACTGAAAACTCAGACATGGAAATGGCTGACATACTTCTGTGTATATTTTATTTCCTTAAGATGATAGTATGGGCATGTGATGAAGTGTAAAAAAAGAGAAAAAATAAACCTTTAAATTGGTAGGATTTCAGGGCTCTTATCTAATTGTTTCTCCGTTATTTTCAATCAAAGTACTTTCAAGTAAGACAAGAAGATTGAAGGAATTTTTCCTGTTTTGTTTCACCCTCTGCCTCCAGATGATATGGAGAATATTTCAGACTGTGCACATTGCTCAAGAGAAAACATTATTCCTCTTAAGAGGGTCAATCCCCACATCTCATTTGAATTAAGAAAAAAAAAATCTCAGAAAGCAAAATTTTTTATTCATTTCTTGTGCAAAATGAGTCTCCATGTGAAAGGACTGCTTTATAGAAGAACGTGATTCCAAAGGAATAGATTTTCTGCTGTTGGATTCCTCTGTGATATGACAGCTCATGTAAAATGTTTTCATAGGTGGTGGCTATTTAATTTGAAGTTCCTGGGGTATAACTTATAGAAATGCAGCAAGCTCTTATCTTTGATATTGGCCACTGAAACTCTGCTCTGAACACAAAGTACAAGATAATGTTGTTATGGACCTTTTGTGTTCAAAATCATTGGAAACTTTGAACAGATTTAGCTTTAAGCTCTCTTTAATTCCTCTGTCATAGAAAATGGGGACAATAATTCTTCACCTTATATGGATGTTTTAAAGAGAGATTTGGAAAGTAATATGAACATTGAAGTTGAAGTACCTGAGAAAGAGTCATTTGAAAAAAAAGCAAACAAACAAACCACCACCACAAAACCCCAGACCCACAGTTATTTTGCATTTTATGGTGACATTTGAAGTAGGTAATACATGGGAAAAATGTGGAGAGAATAAAACAAAGTACCAAAAAATATCTATTCTGTGAACTATATAGTGTGAAACACAGTATGTTGGAATTGCATCTTTAGAAATGTAACACTATTGTGAAAATATATGCTATCAGACACATGAAATTTTGTTGATTTTTCTCTAACTTTTGAGTTCTTCATTATCAGCACTGACAATTTTTTTTTCATTTTTTTGGAAATCTGTATTGGAAGGCATCAAAAGTATGTAGCAAAGTATTGCACACAATTTTTCAGACTATTGTTTGAATAGGCAGAATATCATTTCAAGTAATTCAAAATAGGTGTTGTCATTTAGTGTTTTTTATAACTTTGTACAAGACTGCAATAGAGAATAGAGTTCATTTATAAAACACAAATACACAGAGAAGCCTTAAATCAAGCCACTTATTACAAGCACCAAGCTTAATATATTTTTTGTATACTCTGCTATTCAGGTATCCAGATGATAGTTTAATACTTGTTCAAGAATTATTTCTTCAGTTAGACACAATAAGCAGTGAGTTAAGAGTGTTGCACAGACTGTTAATAGTCATTTTAGGGAGAGGAATAAAGAATTGAAGCAAACCAAAATGATAATCTGTGGCAAGTCAAGTCCTCTAAAATGACTTGGACAAAGTACTTGAAATATCAAATCTGTTGTCAGTATTACTAATGTGCCACATGTAATCGCTACAAACAGAGAGAGAGTTGGGATTGTTCAGTCTGCAGAGGAGAAGGCTCCGAGAAGACCTTCTTGTGGCCTTCCAGTATCTGAAGGGGGCCTACAAGAAAGCTGTTGAGGGACTTTTTAGGAAGTCAGACAGTGATAGAACCAGGGGAAATGGGTGTAAGCTTGAGGAGGGTAAATTTAGGTTGGATATTAGGAGGAGGTTCTTCACTCTGAGTGTGGTTAGACAGTGGAACAGGTTGCCAAGAGAGGTTGTGGAGGCCTCAGCCCTGGAAGCTTTTAAGACAAGGCTTGATGGGGCCCTGGGCAACCTGATCTAGTGGATGCTGTCCCTGCCAGGCAGGGGGGTTGGAAGTACATTATTTTTAAGGTCCCTTGCAACTCTGACGATTCTATGATTCTATAAGTAGTCTTTATAATAGATTGTAAACATAGCACAGTTGCTACTCACGTATATGTATAAATGGCATATCACAGAGTAGCAGAATGGTTGAGGTTGGAAGGGACCTCTGGAGGTCTTCTGGTCCAACACTTATGCCCAAGCAGGGCCATCTACAACCACTTTCACAGGTACATTTCCAAATGCTTTTTGAATATCTCCAAAGAAGGAGACTCCACAATCTCCTGTTCATTTCAAATTTCATAATTTCTTGATAGGTGTAGCTCCTCAGTGGTAAATGGGGTCTTTAGGGCACACAGATTTGATATTCCCTTCCTCTCAGATAAGATGGGTGATTAAACAGACAATGCAATATTTGCAATCTGATTCATAGTGCCCTTTTTTGGTGACTTTCCTCTACTTCCATGGAACACAATGATCTTGTCAGCTTCTTCCACAGAAAATAGGAACAAGAGAAGAGTGGTTACAATGTAACCAAATCATTTTAAAATATGGATAATATCAAGATTTACTGTCATGACATTAAATGGAATCCCACTTACAGAATTTATGTTCAAATTTATCTTAACATGAAACATATTTCTGTGGGTTTTCTTTTCTTCTTCTCATAACCATAATTTCTTACAAAACTTTTTATACTATGGAACCAACAAGGGTTCTGTGGACTGTGAAAAGGCATTTGCTTGTATGCAGTTTTTTCGCTTAATGGCATTTGACTATCCCGTATTTTTCTCTTTTCTGAGAAAATTAAAAGTTTCCACTCCAACTTTATTCACTTCTACCCACAGAGAGAAAGTGTTCTTCTCAGAACAAAATGGCTTCCCTAATCCTTCTGTTTTCCTGTATTTTACTGAAATATGTCTTTCTTTAGATCCTCTCAAATATATCACACCTTCTTATTGACAAAACTCTGTTTCTGATGCCATACAAAATGTATAATTAAATTAAGGAAGAGACAGTGCAAAGAATTGTATTAGTACAACTAAAGTAGAGAAGCTGGAGAAAGGAGATAAAAAAAAAAATCAACAAAAAAAACCCAACCCCCAAAACAATAAATATATATGAGAGCAGCATAAGTCACACAGAAAGTAAGAATGAAGATGTATTAAAGAGCAGAGAAATATGGCAGTTGGAAAAGGTCATAGGAGCTATGGTCAATTCAAACACCCTTAACATTCTTATTAGTGCAGGCAGACCAAGGAAGTGGAACTGCAACCTGAGAGACTAAAAACCCTCTTTCCTAATTTGATCTTTCCAGTTAATTATTGAAAAGCTATTAGTTGTCATCCCTGGGGAACCTGTAAGCCTGCTCAATAGGATGTAAGGAAAGTATAACACACATGCTTCACAGTAACTCTTTTTAACTTGGAAGCTATATTTTTTTGCCTTGTTACATCCTTTGTCACTTCATAATCTTGTTCCTTCAACAGGAGGTTTAGTATGAGAAAGTTTCAGAGACAAGGAAGAAGAATTTGGGTTATTGCTTTACTAATGATAAAAATTAAAAAATTAGTAAAGGTTCACTTTATACTAAGATCAAAAATTTAATCATAAAACATACTCTACATTAGTATTTTAAGAAGAATAATGAAGTTAGTAAAATCATATTATAAGAACAAATACAATTAATTCTGGAAACCTCAAAACTTACAATGATTTAGACATTCAACAGGGTGGACTCAGCAGGAGGAAATCTTAAGACTTCTCATATCAAAATTGTTCAAAACCTCTAAATTTGAAACATATTATTTTGGTTTGCTTTGAAGAACAACATTTTGATTAACATAAACGACTTTTGGTTTTGACCTAAAAAAACCCTTTATCTTACTGTATCCATGCATATATGTATTGACACACAATATTATGTTTATCAACTATACAATTGTTTTCTATCAACTCTCTTAGACACTGTGCATTTTCAAAAATAATAACTTTTTATTTTATTAGGTAACATTAACATGATTTCTGAAGTATCTCAAGGAGCTAACAGAAGTGGGGTCAGCAGACTTTAGGTGTCTAACCTGCTTAGATGTACATCTGAACAGCATATTAGAGGAAAATCTTTGTTTTCAGGCACATAGATCTATATTAAATCTGATGAGTGAAGCAGAACACACGACATGCCAAAGTCTTCAGAAACAGATAATGAGCAGAAGAATAATATTATGAATTGATAAGTTCTAATAATGTTGTCTAGAGATGATTAAAGGATGGAAAAATGTGAAATTTCAGGGGGATAATGAGAGGACAAACAAGGAGATCTAAGATCCTTAGACAAAGGCTAGAATAATAATATTATGTTGGATACTTTTCAACTGAGAAGCATGACAGTAAAACATTCTGATTGTCTCATTTCTTTTACCACATGAGAAACACTAACACATAAACTGAAAAACAAGCTTTTAGATCTCCCTGTCTGTTCTAAGCTCTCCCCTCATTAAAACCCAATAGGAGTTTTGCTCTGCTGACACAATATGAATAGAAGCTATAAAGACCACAGCTATTTCTGTCATTTATTTTAACAGTAACAAAAAGAGTTGGATATAAAGAACATGGATATGAAGAAAAGATGGATTACTCAGGAGTAATAAATTAACATGAATATTATGAGAGGCAATGGCAAGATATTCCACCCTGGAAAATAAAACACTCTTTTCTTCATTTTTCTCAGCCTGAAATCAACAGTGAAGCTGCCAATTCAAAGGTTAAGCTGTTGGTTTTCACCTTTAAAAATTCTTCGTTATAGTAGTTCATTCCCCTACAAGATACATGTGTATCTAACTCAAACTTGCAATGAACAGTCAAAAAAATTTAGCTACTCATTTAAACAAAACAGTTGTGGTTTTAGTCAACAAAACTAAGCTACACAAATTCTAGAAACAAGAGCTTTATGAATAAAACTTGAGTCTTAAATAAATGGTTCCTTCTTTCTAGTTTTCTGGGAGTAATACTCCCAAAATAAAGGGCCAGACTGCCCTATGTAGACAGTACTCTTTACTTTGAGCAATATATATTCAAGTACATATTGAATGAAAAATATATTAGTTATTAACAGTGTTCTTGGTGAAATCTGAAAAAATACAGAATTGATGTGACTTCACTATAAGCTTGTTGGGGCTTATTAAAAGAGTGGTAGTTCAGTGGAGCAAAGCAAAGTTCTGTCTATATCTGTTGAGTTATAAGTTTAAAGTTGGGGTTTTGCAATTTCCTTATGAATCAAATACACTGAAGCGCCAACAACTGACGGAATTTCCTTTAAATCTCAGAATACTTTTTTTAACCACTGTTTCCATCAACAGTGAAAATAAATCATTAATAGGCTTTGTAGTCTGAGATCTGATAAATCAGAGTATCAGACCATAATGGTCTTGCTGGCCTTGGAGACATAATGGCATTTTCCTTTCAGATCCCTGACAGTGGTGCCTTCTAGTAGAAACTGGCTAAAAAGCTTCAGTTTTATCTTCATGAAAGAAAAGACTTTTACTTATGAATGATCCATTTTGTTCAGATCATAAAAGATAAGCAAAAAGAAGGGAACAGAGACATATAGGCTTTTTTTTTAGAGAAGTTTTTTGTCTGAAAAAATCAAGGGCAATCCTTTTTGTCTTCCACATAGCTATGTCCTCAAAACTATTAAGAGACTGTGACACTTGGACACTGTGACACTGTGACAATGCTTATCTCAAGCAGATTTTGGTTTTTGTTGTTTTATTTTTCTCTCCGGGACAATATTGTTGTTGAAAATTCTGTACAGTCTCTGTTCATTTCCTCTGGAACTTGGTCTCTGTATCGTAATTTCACATGCTTATTTTCAAAAACTAGCTAATTATTTGTGTTAAACAGTCCATTAATGAGGGAAACTATGAAGGAAGACTTTCAACATAATGCTCTGTTGAGAAAATTTTAATTGTTTTTCGGATAGAAAGGTCAATTGACTACTTCAGGGAAATGAATTTTCTTTGGCATTTTTCTGTTTTATTTTTTTTTCTTTCCCTTTCTCCTTTTCTTCTTTTTTTCTTTTTTCTTTTCTTTTCTTTTCTTTTCCTTAATCCAAAACATGAGCCTATATCTAATACCAATCCTCCCAAAAACTGCTTTGACAGTATTAAAATTTCCAGTGGAAAAAATATTTTTTTCAATAAGGCTATAGGAAGGTAAGTAGGTAGGTAGATGGATGGATAGATGGATGGACAGATAGATAAGTTACCTTGATGTAATTTGATTATGACTCTGTGAAAACATGATCCATTTAAAATAAGTGACTACAATGCATTATGATATTTATATTCTTCTTTAAGTAATAGCAGTCTGAAAACAAGATGCTAAAGGTGATTGCTTTGGGAAATGGGTGGGATTTTTAAAGGTTATGTTCTAGATGCCACATTATTAAGAATTAGTAAGAATTGCAGCTATTCAGCTGAATTGCTGAATGTGAACAAATGACTACTTCTTTAGCAATGGTATTGAAAGACTGCTTTTTTATGTTTTTCTATTTTATAATTCCAAATTGGCTTGGGGCTGTAAATTTTACATAGCTCTGATAATTAGCTTATGATTTTGATTCTAATTTAAAGAGTAGTAAAGAGGACTAAGGCGTGATCATTAATATTTTTGTGGCTTTGTTAGTGATACTGACTAGCTGCAAGGGTTGGTTTCTTTTTCTTTTGGTTTGGTTTTTTTTTGGTTCTTGAATGGAAGACTGGACATGACTGTTTACAGGTTGAAAGGACCAACTGGTTAGAAATGGAAATATGAGCTCAAAATAAATTGAGACCTTCAACTACATGCACAATAAGTTGTTAGATTTTGCAAAATATTCTATGCAATTTCTCAGTAAATAAAACATCTTTGTGTGTAGAACACAAAAGGTGAGTTGAATCTTGTTTTATATAAAATAAGTGCTAACACCAGTAAAAGTCATCATGCTATAGCAAAGAAGGGTTAGTGGCATATTGACTCTCTAACTGTCATCATGGCTAGGCTTCGCGAACGAAGATTTGGGAAGGGCTCTACCCACGTTTGTTGCAAGTGCGTTGGTGGCTAAAAAGGCCAATACGAGATAGGCATGTGCGGTTGCAAAAGACACACCAGAAAGACTCCTTAGATGGTATGTTCTGCAAGGCACGATTCTTTCTGCATTGTCTTTTCTCCTCAAGGGAGATCCTGCGTGCTTTCTCAAAAGCATCTGCAGCATTATAGATGGTGTGTCTCCAGGCCTCCCGACTGGAGGCCAGAGTAGACCAGTTATGAAGATCANTCTTTGTACTTTTCTTCAGGTGTTTATTTTGCCAAACTCTTTTATGAAGCTTTCCAAAAGCATTATATGCCTTTGCTAGCCTGTTGTCTATCTCTCCGTCAATCTTGCCATCCGAGGAGATGAGACTACCTAGGTAATTAAACTGCTGAACTGATTTGAGCTCTGAATCACCAATGGTGATATGGGGATGACGGAAGACTTCCTGAGGTGCCGGTTGATAGAGAACTTCTGTCTTCTTTAAGCTGACTTCTAGCCCAAAGAGCTCAGCAGCGTCTGCAAAGCAGGATGTCAAACGTTGCAGAGCTGTTTCTGTGTGTGCAACAAGGGCGGCGTCATCAGCATAGAGCAGCTCCCGGACAAGATGATTTAAGGTCTTAGTGTGGGCCTTCAGTCGCCTTAGATTGAATAGGCTTCCATCAGTACGGTATTGGATGTAGATACCGTCCTGATCAGGTTTATACATATATTGAACATATTTGCAAATGTCACAATTGCCTTATTATGGCAGTAATGCAGGATTTGTGTGAAAAATAATGTGTAGACAGTAGAATATTGGTCCTTGTCAAGCACCTAAGCACCATGTAAGGAATAAAAATGATGTACTACAACCTAGAAATAGTCAGAATAGATGAGTCATGAAATCTTCATGCAAGATCCCACTACCTGCTTTAGTCTTGACGTTCCAAGAAGGGCAACTAAGCTAATCAGGGGTCTGGAGAACAGGCCTTATGAGGAGAGGCTTAGGGAGCTGGGCTTGTTTAGCCTGGAGAAGAGGCTGAGGGGGGACCTTATCTCTCTCTTCAGCTATTTGAAAAGTCATTCTAGGGAGGCGGCTGTTGGCCTTTTCTCCCTTGTGACTAGTGACAGGACTAGAGGGAATGGGCTTAAGTTGTGCCAGGGTAGGTTTAGATTAGATATTAGGAAGAATTTCTTTACTGAAAGAGTGGTGAGATATTGGAATAGGTTGCCCAGGGAGGTGGTGGAGTCAGCATCCCTGGAGGTTTTTAAGAAGAGGATTGATGTGGTTCTTCAGGGGGTGATTTAGGGATAAGAGTAGTGTAGGGCTATGGGTTGGACTAGATGATCTTGAGGGTCCTTTCCAACCGTAATGATTCTGTGATTCTGTGATCACTAGAAAAAATATAGGAAAGATACATGTGCTGACACATTATGATAACAAGAGTCACTAAACACATTTTCATAGTAATTTTTGTGAGGAATTTGAAACCATTATAAGAAGAAAAGGACAGTCAGAATACTACTAGAGCATTTTTACTCTCTCCTGCTAAGATGATTGCATCTTTTGAGAAATCTCTTGCTGCTAAGATTTCATTTTTTATTTTTAAAAAAATCTATATTTGAACAAAAAAGAATCAAGTCATTGACTTTTCAGAAGATACAATTTCATAACTTTTCCTTTTTTTTGAGAAAGAATGTCTAGCTCCTCAGGGAAGAGTTGGCAACGATAAAATCAAAAGCAGGAAAGCTTTGGAGGTTAAATCAGATCCTCTCCCTACATGAACACTAAAAACGGCTGATAGCTCCAGGAGTTGTGTGTGTTTGTGTGTATATATGGGTCTTTTATCTATTTCACAGAAAAGAATGAGCTTTGTAGGTGTTGCAAAAGTTGTTTCATTGAAATGTTATTCCCCATTAGTCCAATATTTTTATTGCATGGTACACCTATGCATACACTGACATAAGAAGCTTAGGTAACTGAGATAATTAGGGTAATATTCTACAGGGAAAACCTCCCAGCCTCCAGAACCATCAGTTCAAAACATTTAAACTTCTGCTGAAGTTAAAAATAATTTTGATCTTTTTGTTGCTGCTTTTTATTCTCAAAAGAGAGATTCTCAGACAATGTGATACCAGTGAAAATCCTTTCTTGCACAACAGCATCAGGGACAATAAGGACTCTGAATACTAAATACTTTACCAGAGCTGTAACCTGAATGACTCTTTCATGTATTATGTGTGTGTACCTTTACCATATTATTAATCTTTTTAATTCAAGAATAGATGACTCCTGGATAAGGAAAAATATAACATAAAAAATAATCTCCATAATCAAAAATAAAAATTAAAAAAAACAAAAAGGGAAAGGGAAAGAAAAAGAGAGAGAGAAAGAAAAAGAGAGAGAGAGAAAGAAAAAAGAAAAAAAAAGAAAAAGAGGAAAAAGAAAAGAGAGAAAGAGAAAAGAAAGAATAAATAAAAAGGAAAAAAGAAAAGGAAAACAGAAAAAGAAAAAGAAAAGAAAAAGAAATAAAAAAGAAAAAGAAAAAGAAAAAGGAAGAGAGAAAAAGAAAGAAAAAGAAAAAAATTATAGTCAACTTTGGTTTCATGCAAAACCTTCCATGTGAAAAGCTACAGGAAGCATTTCATAAAGTCAAACTGTAATACTGCTCCTAGTGAATAAAATTGTTCTATGGGAACATCACAATGACTGTGTACACATGGGAAGAAACAGTTAATACCCAAACATGGATATTAAAATGCATTTTCTTTGGTGATGAAAGGCTTTTACTATCACAGAATAAGTAATTCTGCCAGAGTATATGTACAAGAGGAAAAAAAACAAAGGGGAGGGAGGGGAGAAAGAGCCATGTTTTTGTTGATTTTTTATCTGAAGATAAAAAACAGCCCTTGCCTTGCCATTTGTATCATACCTTCTTTATGTCTGTACTACATAAAAAGGGCATTCATCAGGCCCTCGTCTCTTCCTAAACCATATTCCAACTTGTTACACCTATCCTTTTTACACGTCTTTTATCCTTGTTTTTCAACACTTTCTCTCTTCACTTTCAGATTTTTCTAAGAGGCCTTCTGTAACTCAGTATACTCTTTAGAGAAGCTAACTGTTATTAACAAGCACAGAATTCTTTGGGCTAAGTTGCCACAGGTTATCTGGACTCCAGGGACTTGCTTTACCTTCTTTCCAACACTAACAAAACAAAACAAGCCTTCTTGTTTCTTTTGTCAGGAATCAGTGACAGGGCTAATTAAGTGCAGTCTACCTTCCTCAAATCGTTCTGTTTGCCCCTTGGTATGAAGTCATTTGTTGTGCTTAGTTCTAGACAGCTAGATAGGAAGAGATAAACAAGTGTCTGTGTCTATGGTTGATAACAGTCACATCAGAGACATCACCTATGTTTTCATCAGCAACAAAACCATAAGGTTTTATTTCCATTTAGGCTAAATAATGTGCAGTCACACCAGTGTGAGCGCTTTATAGCTGATAGAGGTTAAATGAGACTTGTATGTCAGCACCATAACACTTCTTTAAATGGCCTAGAAAGAAACAATCTCAGGGTGGTTGAAAGGTGTACGCACACATAGGATAGCAATTTTTGCTTACGACTGCCAATGGAAAAATGAGTTAATGTAGCTTTTAAATACTTTAAAATCTTGGGGTTCACAAGTAGTAGGAGGCATTTCTATATATATTCTTAAACATAGGAATAGAAAAAGCAACAAGTAGACCATTATAGTAAACATGAGAGATATGAAGCAGGAAAAGATTATACTTAAATTGAGTGCCAGAGTAGCTGAAGTACGATCTCTGCATATTTTCATTTTATGTCTGAACAAAAGTAAAACCAAAGCAATTCATAGCAAGCTAAAAATATCCACAAGTTCTAGAAAAATCACACAAAATTCTGATCGTGCTCCAACCCTTATTTTAATGCAGCTGCAAGTTCCCCCATGGAGAGGAAACTGTATAGATAATATAGGAAGTAGAACAATAGTACATGGACATATGCAAAGAAAGATTTTTTTCCCCTTTCTGAATATCTGCAAAAAAAATCAATATATTGTTTTTATGACCCTCCTATTTAAAAACTGAAGTCATGCTATGTTTGAAGTGCTCCGCATTTTTCAGTGGTATGCAAAACAGAATTGAGGGATATATTCCATTTTGCTAAATTTGGAGGGTTGTTTTATTTCTAGTTGGTTAGTTTTTCTATTTCCAGCTAGCAAAAGCTCCATCAATTTCTAGCCATGTCACTGATGGCTTCTGAGGCTCGGTCACATCAGCTGGTTGAGAACTTTCTCATTATAGTAGAAGTCAATAAATATTAGATGTTATGTTCATGCTGTGAATGTCCCATACACTGAAGCTTTTCTATAAGTTTAGCAGATCTGCTGTAATATTTTGGGTTTTCATTTTACAAAGCACTACATGTGACACACATAGACTGCTATCAGCTTTATTTCTGTCAGAGCTATCTGTGGCTCTCTGTTTAGATGGCCGAATCCAGAGGGTTGTGCTCAATGGAGTCAAGTCTGGTTGGCAGCCGGTCAGCGGTGTCCCTCAGGGGTCAGTGTTGGGGCCTCTCCTGTTCAACATCTTTATTGATGACTTGGATGAGGGGATAGAGTGCACCCTTAGTAAGTTTGCAGATGACACTAAGCTGGGTGGGAGTGTCGATCTGCTTGAGGGTAGGCAGGCTCTGCAGAGGGACCTAGATAGGCTGGATAGATGGGCAGAGACCAATGGGATGAGTTTTAATAAGGGTAAATGTAAAGTCCTGCATTTTGGGCGTAACAACCCCCAGCAGTGCTACGGGCTCGGGAAGGTGTGGCTGGAGAGCTCCCCAGCAGAGAAGGACCTGGGGGTGCTGATTGACGGCTGGCTGAACATGAGTCAGCAGTGTGCCCAGGTGGCTAAGAAGGCCAACGGCATCCTGGCTTGCATCAGGAATAGTGTGACCAGTAGGAGCAGNAGGTGGTGGAGTCAGCATCCCTGGAGGTTTTTAAGAAGAGGATAGATGTGTTTCTTCATGGGATGATTTAGGGATAAGAATAGTGTAGGGCTATGGGTTGGACTAGATGATCTTGAGGGTCCTTTCCAACCGTAATGATTCTGTGATTCTGTGATTCTGTGATTCTGTGAAAAGGTTTATGATTCTGAGTTTAATAACAGTTAGAAAAACTTGTTTCTTGGAGAATCTATAGTGAAATATAGCTGCTTTTTCATTAACTTTTTTTTCCTGTAGCTGAGAAAGTGTCATACATCTTAATATGACACCCCATCCAGTATTCAAGGTTCAAGTCTAAAGTTATCGTGTATTTAGGTGTCTAAATCTCTGCCACTGATGCTCAGAGTTATCACCAGCATATATCACCGAAACTGCAGACACTAATGAAGTCATAAAAATCATGTTTGAAAGAGGTATATTTTAGAGCTTCTGTAGATATCTTCCCTCCTCATACATGCCCCACTAGTATTCTTAGTTTTTCAGGAGTTTTTCAGGATTTTTGCAAGACTAAAACAGAAAAGGCTTTTTCATACATACATTCTTATTCTTGTGTGCTTTCATACCAGGTGTCATTTACTTCCTTATTTTTCTGATATTCATAGGAGGATAAGGAGAAAGGGGGGTGAGAGAACAAGCAGAGTGCTCATACTGCTCTGTGTTTACTATGGAGAAGAGAGACCAAAGGATAGCACCTTGCACTCCATGGTTTGTGACGGACTTGCTATTTAGGACCAACTGTTTCACAGTTTCAGATGAGCCCTCAGGAAAGCTCCATTTCACACAGTATGGTTCTTATCGTTGCTGCAAGAAGATCCATACTGCCTCAGGTTTAGTAACTGTGCACAAAGCATGTGCTTTGTTAGGTAACTAAGGCTTAAGACTCTTGAGGTCCTTTAAGTTTTGTAAGGCTTTGAGCTTTATGGAGAACTACCCGCTGTAGCTAGAATATATCACACTGCTACATACACTTTTTTTACTACTGAACTTTTACTATGGAGAAAACAGGATCTGACCTTTAAATATTGTCCACAAGTTGTCTTCACTCACCAAGTTACTGCAGTATGAGTCTTAAACTGGTACAAACACATGTTTGGGATAGCCAGGGATTTAAGTTCTTTACTACAAGTAGTTCTTTAGAAGATACTTGCAATCAAAGTCAAGGATATTGTTTAGCCAGTCTTAATTTCTTCCACATTATTCCAGAGAAATATGTATTTTACTGTGTACATAAAATACTTCCAGGTTTCCCATCTATTTCTTGGATTATCTTGACTAGTTATTAAAAAAGAAAAGGTGGCTGAGATTGGAAAATGTTAAATAAATGGTGAAAAATGCTTAAGCAAAGCAGTGAAAACAATTTTTGGCTGAGAAATTATTGTGAACAGCAAACACTATTTTACCTGGAATAATGCTCTGAGGAATACCAGGAGACAGGTTTCAGCCTGGTTGGTGAATAAGTCATTTATTTCTTTAGAGGGATTATCATTCCTCTTACCACTGTTTGTCTTTTCTACAGTATTTGTACATAATAATCACATATCTCACACAGTTCCCTGATGTAGTCAAATCTCTGTAGTATGATTCTTTACGTTTTCTTTCCTTCAGAAATGATTCTTTCACAAGATGTATATCCTTCACCTCATTACTCTTTTCTGTTTAGACTAGCATTTGTTTCTTGCCAGTTCTTTGATATTTTCTTTGTTATATTGCATTTGCAAAATAACTTTATACTTTTGCTATCCATGACCACTTTTTGTAATTGTACCCCATGCTCCCTCACAGCACTTCAGTGAGTTTGCTTTTTTTAGGAGGTCTGAAGAAGACAATATTCAGAAACATGCAAAGACCAGTTGTAGGCCAAGAATGTATTCAGTACTGATTATTATTTCACCTATTAATATCTCTTCAATTTTAAAGGAAGCATAATGAATATTCTTAATTTTAATTAATTTTTAACAGTGGGTCAGTTATCACTTATTTTGATTAATCATCTTGTGGAATACTTAAACCCCAAAACCAGCATACCCAGTGCTCACCAATAGAGTCATAATGACAGAAAAATTGATTCTGTTATTGTTACATCCCATCAACTGAGTTTCCTTTTCCTTAGTCTGCTCTGGCAGTACCTTTATACTACTTTATTCAAATCTAATGTCATGTAAACGAAATAATATTTCTAAGTACATGTGGTTGTGCTGAAAAAGCATATCTGCTCTCTTCTCTGTTCCTCACATTGTCTACTTCACATTCTTCTGTATGGAAGTCTGACAAAAATTACTAAGTGACACTGTGTTTTGTGTTTGGTGTAAAGGGAAACAAATCAATAGGCTATTTTCATAATATAAAGTTCTCTGTGTTTGGATCTAAAACTAAATGGAATCTGAATAAATTCCCAAGCATTATAGCTCCCTGACTATAAAATGTTACTTCTATGTGCATTATGCAGCTTCATGTAGCCTCTTCCAATTGACAAAAGTCCAAACGATAATTTGCCAAGTATGGGTGTTTGAGGACTAGGAAATTAGAAGAGTCAGAGAAGCATAAGTTCTTTTCCTTTTCTGGTTTCATCCTCTATGTCTCCCAGATAAACTGGTGATAAAGACATCATATTTAAAGGTTTCTTTGGGCTATTTGTCATGACAACTGGCCTGGTGTACAGGCTGAAGTATATGTCTATGTTTACGTGCAAACATTTAGAGAAGGATGATGACAATTTCTGCTTACAACAGAAACAGAATTGTTCTCAAGATCATTTCAGCAGGACATCTGCTCTTAAATAGTTCTCTGGTGACAGAATTCATGTGGGAGAAAGTTATGAGGTCTGACACTACCCTAGTAATGGTAACTGTAGGACACGCTAGGGTTGTGTGGACAGAACTGAGCTGAGAAGCTGGCAGTAACTACAGCATGACACTCAAAGGGTACAACATTTGATACTAGGAAAAATTTCTTCACTGAAAGTTGTTAGACGTCGGAAAAGGCTGCCTAGGGAAGTGCTGGAGTCACCATCCCTGGAGGTGTTTTAAAAACCTGTAGATGTAGTACTTAAGGACATGGTTTAGAGGGCATGGTAGTGATAGATTGATGGTTGGACTTCATGATCTTAGATCTCTTCCAACCTTAATGATTCTGTGAATATCTTGCTAGCGAAAAAGTCCTCCACTGAACTGTGATATTGAAGAGGAGCTCATAAAAAGTCTGTCAGTAGAAATCAGCCTTATCTACACTTTGGTTGTTAAAACTATGAAAATATTAATCTCAATGTGGTTTTGCTTTCCTCTCCACACTTGTGTTTTCTATGAGTTGTTTGTTGTGATAAACTTCTAGGGATGGTAGCACAGATATACAATGGAAAAGAGGTAGACAACTTTAGTGTATTTGGGCATCTACAATTACTAGTTGGCAGAGGCTGTTTTAACCCACTGATGGAAAAGTCTTCTATTAATATGTCTTATAAAAGTAGATTAAAAAAAATCAAATTGACCTGAAGATTAGTCTTGCCCTCCTGTTGCTTGTGTTCCAGCAGAATGGATTTAAATACTGTGAATGTTCAGTTAGCAACTGACTACTGTTGCAGTTGAGAAACCTGTTCTCAAGTAGCAGGAGGCAGTTTACTTGTTTTGACTGTTCAGCTTCTTTTCTACTTGCTGAAGATCAGAAGCAATTTTGAATATTTCTTCTCAATTTTAAGCCTACTTTTAGGATGCTTAAATTCAGGCTAGAAAACCACATCAGAAAAATGTTTCTGAGAATTTTTTCTCTGCATTAGTGTGTTTGTTATTTTTTAGTATCTCTCTATTTCAAATAATTTGAAAGAAAATTAACTTTCCAGTAGTGCACTAAGATCCCTATGTTAATTTAGAGCAGAAGTGAAACAGAAATTTCTTCCAAAACTAAAACCTACAGTTTAACAGTGATCTATACTGATAATAATGTCTGTATGAAAACTTGAGCTCCTTCAGGTTTTTCAATCTCTCCCTATGAATTTCAATGCTGAAACAACAGGAATATAGTAAACAAGCAAATTAATGCAGAAAAGGACTAAACTGACACAAAATTATTTCACCAATTCCAGCAGATTACTTCATAATTTATTCTGAAAAAAAATTAGAGTGAGCATTTTCTGTTAGATATTTGATTGGACTGATATAAGGATTTCAGAAACATAGTAGAGTACTTAAATTACTATTATTCTCTACAGTCTCACCTATTTTATTGCATGTGGGTGGCCTGATGAAATTAGTATTTTGAATTAAATAAGAAAAGCCATTCATGTTTTCAGGACTTTGTAAACATTGCCGTTTGTCAAATGTTGAATTAGTAAGATGAACACCAGATGGAAGCTGAGCATAGATCCTCTCCTCATAGAGTGGAACTCTTCTGAATTCTCATCAAATGCATTCCCATTATGATGACCACCTTCTTCAGTGAAGGTGAGTAAGATGGTGTTTGTTCAAAGCTCTGTGCATCTATCATTCCTAACACAATAGAACACTTTTGAACTTATTTGTATATAAACACGACAGGCTACTGTAAAGCCAACTGTAAACCTATGCTCAAATGGTTGGTTGGTTTGGTTGTCAGAGTTTTACCTCTAAAAACTTTGACGTCAATTAAAAGTCTGTATTATTGGCTTGTGTTGGGGAACGTTTATTTTACCCCTTGAGGCAAATTAAACATGTTTTTGCTTAAATATGAAGTGTTTTAATGAGCAATGCTTTGGATAGACTGCTATTGTCATGAGTGGTTCCACATGGAGTCTGTACAGATACAACACATGCTAGTTCCTTATGAATGCCTGCATCCATGCCAACTCTACAAGCAGAGGCATTGGATGCCTTAAATGGTGTTTGGAATATCTGCCAGAGCCAATTCTAGTGATTAAAAGTGCCCCTGAGCACATGCTCTCTCTGCCCTTTACAAGACCATGCTGAAGCTGCTTCTTATCTGATCCACAAGGCAACCTTTCCTCCCTTACATGGAGTCATTCTTCCTCTGGCATTCACGCTTCTAGACAATATAACCCCTTCTGCAGTTGAACCTTCTTGCCTTCCATGCCAGATCATTCCTCTGTCATAAATTACCATTACAATTTGAATATCCCATTAGCTTTCAATAGTCTTTACAAAAGATCTGCCACCAGCTAGAAACTTCTGTTAATCATAGACATCTCATAAACTCTGTTCAAGGTGTAATGGCACTTGGAATAACCAGTAAAACCTACTGCTTTATGACTTTCAAACTGGCCAAGTTATGCAGTACCCAAAAGAAATGCCTGTAAAGACTAGGAAAGTGGCAATTATGTTCTCAGCATCTGGAAGAACTAGTTTCTCCTGGGGATTTTGTTTGTTCCTGAATCTGCTGTAATTTATGATAGACATTGGTTCCTCCTTACTCCATTTTTCTGGCATATAAAACACTGTCATTCAATTTCTGTCTCATATCAAGGTGATCAATTCCCTGTCAACCTACCTCATAGCACCATGCAGCACTCTGTATATAGTAGACATACTGCTTTCAGCCACAGGAGACTAATTCAGTATTGAAGGATCATTGTTAATTCTGGATACCTTCTGATTTTTGTATACTGGATTTGCAACTTGCAAATATAACACTGGTATAAAGAATCCAGCTATGTATTATATCCACATAGGCATACTTAAAATAATAATTTTTAAATCCATAAAGTACAATGCTTGCTTACTACTAAAAACCTTCTACAATCTCAGTGTTATTTTGCAGAGACAAACCCACTTCACAGGTGAGTATAAATCATGTAGCTAATGCAATGTTTACACTTTATTAATGTCAGATTTCAAAGTTCTAAAAAAGCATTGCTTTATTAGTGTAATTAAGACAAATCTGATGATACTGCTATTGTTAGGACTATAAAAGCTTAGTATGTGTGAATGTCGACACTGAAGAACATCTTGAAAGAAAATAATTAGAAACTGGAATAAAGAAAGGAATCATAATACTGTAAATATTTGCACACTCTAGATTAAAAAGAAAAATCAATTATGTTTTTGTTCTTACTCCTTTCAAATCCTACTGTAAGTCCTATTAAAAATAAATAAAAAATAATTTTAGTGCACAAAACCTAAAGCTTTAGCCAATCGATGCTTATTAGATTTACAGTTTAACTGCAGTTTTTATACTTTTCATCTAAGCATTTTCTCCTATATTATGTTTCTGGACAGATCTATACAATAGGAATTACTTTAAACTGATTTACTGACAGTCTTACTACCACCGTGCAATGCAATTTAGCCCTCACAAAGCCCAATATTTCTTCTCTCGCTCATTTATAGCAAAACTCACTTCTTTTCATATGAAGGACATTGTACAGTAATTCTCCAGCAGCAAGCCTTAAGTTGTGAATTTTCTGATCAATTCCTATCTACAGGGCTGATCACTTGCATCCTGTTAGATCGTTCATGCTCTGGTGAACACCGAAGTTATAAAACCGTTGGCATCTACATACATCTTTGCTGAGCTTTCTAGGAACCATGTTTATGAAGAATATCACCCTTCCCAGAAAAAAATCCCACTGCTAAACAGGGACTGGAGAAGCATTTCCCATTCTAGTGCAGTATGTATTACTTTTGTGGCACTATCTGGCAAAAGGGCAAGTGATACATACAGTTTATTGACATCCCACATAACTTACACCTGAGGGTCATGAAATGCTGAAAGAGGGCAATTTACTGCAATTTATAACTAGGTGAATGAAATGATCTAGTGCTCCTTGCTGAACTGCAAACAGATCTTAGTCAGACATCAAAATTCCTCTATATCTGGCTTTGCAGCTATGATAAAAAAAAAGAAATCTTTACAAATTTCTTCCTATTGGGATTGCATTAAATATATATAATGTGGTATGTAAAGGCCAGGCTCCTACAGGAGAGAAACTAGACAAAGCAGAGGTCAGTTTCTCACAAGAAAGAAGTTAGATAGCCTGAGATAGAAAGTGGGAGTCAGCTACCATATTTTTATATTTTTATACATATCTATTCTGTCTTTATCCAGAATAATCTTACCGGAGTGCTCTGAAATGGTGACATACTTTTTTAAATGACTACGGGACTTGAGTTGACTCTAAAAATCTGTCCAATCATGCCCTAAGAATGAATAAAAAGTAAAATGAAATAAGTACTATACAGGAACATATAAATTTTCAAAGGAGAGCATCAAAATCTAATGACATCTAAATTGTTCTTTATATGCTGTGGGGATCCTCTACACAGGGAAAGAAAATTAATTTAATTTATCAGACCTTTTTGTTATTGAAAAGACTAGGTTAAGGATCTAATATATTCTCAATATTATATATAAACCTGCAAGACAGTTCAAGTACTTCCTCCTACATTCTTTTGGAGCTTATGTAGAATAAACTGTTCTAACAAAATCTATGATTACCAGTGATTCTGAAAGCCACTGCCTTAAGAGTTAAATTGTATGACTGTTTCATGCTTGGAAATTTTTCTCCCGCTTTCCTTAGTTTACTAGTGATTTTCCCACTCCATACAGAATATGAGAAGACAGGGATAATAACAAAGATAAAATTGGTTATAAAATGAACAAATAAGAAGAAATATATTTTGAAAGGGGAGTTATAATTTGAGATACTCTCTTGTCCTTTTTCACCGTTTATCTGTCTTCCAGTCTTAAGCTCCAAAAAGGAATATTGGGCTAAATCAACACTGATTTCTTTGTGTATTTTTCTCTCAGTTTTGCTGTCAGAAAAAAAAAAAAAATAGAAGAATTATTCAGCAAGCATCTCAGTATCATACCCTCTCATGTGAAAGTCAGAACCCAAAGTTTCATAAGTAAGCCTCTGCCTTGGTTGCTTCTTTTCTTTTCCTACTTAGCATGGGAAATCTTTCAAATGATCCAAGATCTGCAATTTTCTTCCACAGTATTTCCAGGCTTCTACTTTGGGGGATGTTGTTATTACAGCATATGGAGCAACTGCCTATGTCATTTTCTGTTGTCCATGGAAGTGAGAAAAAGAGAAAAAGAAGGGAAGGAATGGTGGGATCACAGCAACCAAAATGTGATCTAAAGATAGTGACAATAAAGTTATCTATCTACCAGAAAAGTGAAAACCCACCTGCACAGAGGGAGTGTCAGCAAATCATAGAATCATAGAATTGTCAGAGTTGGAAGGGACCTTAAGTATCATCTAGTTCCAACTCCCCTTCCTGGCAGGGACACCGTCCACTAGATCAGGCTGCCCTGAGCCCCATCCACCCTGGCCTTAAAAGCTTCCAGGGATGGGGCTTCCACAACCTCTCTGGACAACCTGTTCTACTGTATCACCACCCTAACACTGAAGAACTACCCTCCTCTAGCCTGCATCCATTTCCCCTGGTTCTCTCACTACCTGGCCTCCCAAAAAGTACCTCACCAGCCTTCTTGTAGAACCCCTACAATGCTTGACCCCTGCCCACACAAAAATGATTTTATATGCCTTGAAACGGCTTTAGAAAGATTGTTGGTGCAAAGTTTTGTTTATAATATTCTATTGTTTAAGATCTTTTTATTATAGGATGGAGTCAGGCTCTTCTTGGTGACAGCCAGTGACAAGACAAGGGGCAATGGCTGCATATTGAAGCATAGGAAGTTCCGTGTAAATGCAAGAATTTTTTTTTTCCTAGTAACGGTGCCAGAGTACTGGCACAGACTGCTCAGAGAGGTTGTGGAGTCTCCTTCTCAGGATGTGTTAAAAACCTGTCTGGACGCGCTTCTGTGTGACCTGGTCTAGGGAATCCTGCTGCAGCAGGGGGGTTGGACTAGATGATCTTTCGAGGTCCTTTCCAACTCCTAACATTCTGTGATTCTGTGATAAATAATAAACCCCAATATTATTTATTATATAAATAATAAACACCAAGCTGAGTGGTGTGGTTGACACGCCAGAGGGGTGAGATGCCACTCAGAGGGACCTGGACAGGCTTGAAAAATGGGCCTGTGAGAATCAAATGAAATTCAACAAGTCCAAGTGTAGAGTCCTGCATCTGGGTAG
>VWZX01010542.1:111753-271781 GCA_013399015.1 Galbula dea
CAGAACACACCATCTAAGGAGTCTTTCTGCTGTGCCTTTTGCAACCCCTCATGCCTATCTCGTATTGGCCTTTTTAGCCACCAACGCACTTGCAACAAACGTGGGTAGAGCTCTTCCCAAATCTTCGTTCATGAAGCCTAGCCATGACAATATATTATATTATATATTACATTATTTGTTATAAATAATAATAAAAATAATATTGTTTATAATAATTTTTTCTGACTGACTTGCAATCCTGTGCAAAATTTGTCATCTCAGTCCTTAATGTATATCTATGGGTCTAAAGGTCATTGCGAGGTCAATGGGAATCTTTAAACAGATAAAATCAGAAGATGATAGCTACATTATCATACTTTTACATAAATATATGCATTCACAGGTGCTTGTGACTATTAAATACCAAACACATTACAAATATGAATAAACAATAAATTCTATGTAAGATATGGTTTACAGAAATATTGGGTAAAAGTGTAATTTATTCTGAAAGACATCGCTAGTGTTTTTTTTAGATTTATTCCTATGATTCAACCACTCTAATTAGAGTATCTAAAAACTTCCTAACTTACTGATGTAAACTGTTGGGTTGGGATATCACCTCAAATTTAGGAATCAATCATGCTGATTTAATATGTGTCTATGCATCAGAGATGAGTATCAAATCCTCTGTGTGTAATACCACTAACCACAGATGGCTTAGGAGGCTGAAAACACTCTGACTGAAATGATCCCTCCTCATAAGGATGTTCAGCAATAAAATCCAGAGCTCAAGCATGATTTAATTTTTCTTCAAAACAAAAATTGCAAATAAGAGTTTACTTCTGACAAATAATGTCAAAATTTTACAAAGGAAACGAAAGTTCAAATCAGCAAGTGGAAACTCCATTTTGTAGAAGAATTGCCATAGACTATTCTGGAAGGACCATCAATAAGAGTAAGAAAACGGTTTATTATCCATGATTCTTTCACTACTGAGGTTTTCAGTAGGATTGTGTCGACAGCCGAGGCTGGACTGACCACCAGCCCAAAGACAGATGCTCCCTGTTACCCCCTCTTCCCCCCACAACCATGGGAAGGGAAGGGGGATAAGAGAGAGACTGAGAGATATGTGGATTGGAAAATGAAACTAAAACTACTTTAATAATAATAATGATAAGTGAAATATATACAAATATGTACAAAACCTAATACCGAACCCTAACTCCCTTGATGGTAGCTATGTCATCACTGATACTGCGGCAGTAGGCCTCAGCAGCAGATGAGCCAGGATTAGGGGCTGGATCCTGGTACTGGATGTAGAAACTTAGGGATACCGAAACACAGGAGAAAAGGAGCCAAAAAAGAATCATCTCGCAAGGGAGAACAATCTAGCAAGGGGGAATTGACCCCCAGTTTATATATTGAATATGACATTTATGGGGTGGAATACTGTAGTTGATCAGTTTGGGGTCACCTGTCCTGTCTGCTCCTCCCTGAAGCTGCAGCCTTTACCCCACACCCCCCAACATGAGACACAAGATTTAGCAGTGACCTTGCTCTGCATACCAATCCCTGGTAGTAAATCTAGACATTAGGCCTTATCACTGCTAGAAGCTGGCCTTGTCTATGAAAATATGCTGTTAGTCTCAGAAAGTGCAGTTTCTTAGAGGACTTTTAACTAATAAGTAAAATCACTGAACAGAATTAGTTCTGTTCTAACCCGAACCAGGACAAATTGCCAGCAAAATGAAATCTGTCACAGAGATACTTTGAGATGTTATTTTTACATGGAGAACATGAAGAACAGTATTACAGTACAGTCAGCAAAATCAACTCACATTTGGAATGGGTGGGGCAAACTTACAATATTCTCCATTTCATATTTCAAATCAAAATTCTTAAAGCATTCTCATCTTCCTCTTGACCATCTCTACATGGTCAGTTCCTCTGCCCATTTAAACCAGTACTTTGTGAGTTCCCCCAGAAGATCTTCTCATGTTGCCTTTCCATGAAAGTTGTCATATGAAGTACAGAGCAACAGGAACTAGGTGAGTATCCTCAGCTTTTGTAAGACATGACTGGATTTGGGAAGGGAGAAGCACATGTAAATGCTGTTAATTCTGCCCTCATCCTAAATATCTAACAGTAAAGGAAAATGAAATGGAGAGGAACAATTAGCTCAGAGTTACAAAAAGAATACATAAGAAGATTGTGAGTAAACTCAAATCTCTTAGGTTTTAGTCTTAACTGAAAATCACACACACAAGCCCTTTATTTTCTTCTCAGTTTAAGACCTTTACAGTATTCCAGCTGCTATGTTATTTAGGTCCTGCTTTCTTTTACAATGTTAGTCACAGAAATATAAGTGCAATCTGGTTTTTTTCATTGATTATATAAAAGCAATCTATCAGAAATGAAATATAAGTGGTACCAGGTGATCTCCACGTAGTTTAAAACCCCGAAATGCTATTTTTGTTTAACAGACGTATGCTGTTTTTTGGCTGCTGAAATCTAGTCA
Source organism: Galbula dea (assembly GCA_013399015.1). Lineage (NCBI taxonomy): Eukaryota > Metazoa > Chordata > Aves > Piciformes > Galbulidae > Galbula > Galbula dea. The sequence continues at coordinate 114,254 of VWZX01010542.1, forward strand.
GAATATTATTTCAAAATAGAAAATGTACTTTTAATTAAAGTGACAGTTGTAGTTATCAAATTCAGTTACTGTGACTAGATAATAAGCACTTGCATCAAGAATTCTTTTTTTTTCTCTCTTATTAAGAAAGAAAATCTAATTATTTCTTTCCCCATGCTATTTTCCTATCCTTTCCTTCCTTCAAAACCAGAGAAAATCTCAAGTAGGATGGATTTGAGGTTTGGATTTTGGTTGTTTTTTTATTTTCTTGAAGTCTTCAAATTATTTTCTCAGTGCTCAGTAGCCATCCTGCTTATGGCCTTTTTCCTTTTCATTGCACCATTCCTGGCTTTAACTGGGTGTGGGGAGGAGGAAGAGCAAACCTGTCTGGTCATCTGGAGCTGCTGCCTAGACATCTGCTGAATGTTGTTTTGGGACTGTATTTCCTACCACTCAAAGGAGAGCCATCTGGTCCTCACATAGCTGAAAATGAGAGATGTCCAATTTCTGAAGACATCGAAAGTGCTAAAATAAGTTAATATCATACAACTTATTCCTATGAACAGTTTTTATTGTGACATTATCTCTCCTCACAGCTTATAGTTCAAAACTAATGTGTGGTTTTGAAAGCATAAAAACCTTTAAACTATATCAATATACCATAAAGATGTATTTACAGTGGCATAACAGCTATATCAGTCACCAATTTTTTTGGTACCAAACAATTTAACTAGATTTTAAGATGCTATGTTACAAATTAAGGAAAAAAATTTGCTTTCAGAAACCTTTCATCCATTGGATGCTGTAACAGAACTCCATCAGAGAATGTACAACTGAATCTTTGTACACTGACCACCAATCGGAATGATGAGAACGAACAAAAAAACCCATGATGTTTGATCAGACCCAAGGATTTAGATGCAATGTTCATTTTTCCCAAAGAAGTTCTTTGTGAAGAATTAAGGACAGACATTTTAACTGAACTGTAGATGTAATATTGAAATAAAATATGACTTATCAGGTTGAAAATAAGCCTTTTTCTTGGAGGCTTCATAAAAAGCCTATTTGTACCCATTTAAGATATTTTGAGGTCTTATGAATAAATACTCATTTTCTTTCAAAATATTTTTATACTGGGATAACTGATTACTTGACAAGTATTTATCTTAATTAAGTATTCACAAGCATGGCTATATTTATTGTCAGAAATACTGTGTACTAAACAGCCATATTTCACTAGCCTACATGATATCACAAAAAACTTACATATAATTCAAAGATCATTATTACTTTTAATTCTGTTAATTGTTAGTGTAGAGTTACAAATTCATATTATCTTAGTGAACAGCAAAAACATTGAGTTTTCTGAGTTATCAAGTACAAACCTGAATGATATATGGTAGTCACGAGCATTTTACAAACAGTGGTGTGCCCTGTTGGTTTTTGTGAATTGTTTGGACATGTTGTCAATCATTTTCCTCTGCGAATTTTAATTTATCTGTTAACACTTACTGGATGCTGACATAGGCTTGGTTACCCTGTTAACAGAAATCTTTACTCAAGATCTCTGTACTCCTCTTTATTACAAAACAGTTTCCTCCAGTGCTGGAGGGAAAGAGGCTAAAAAAAAGGAGGAAAGAAGAGCATCCTCTACTTTACAATTTTTCTATTAACACCATAAACCTAGCATCTAAATATCTTTTAAAAAAACACAAAAACCCCAAACAAAACGCCTCAGTTCAATGCTGTGTGTACTTCTTACACTCTTTAACATCTAAGAGTATTCTTGTTGTTTTGTGGCAAAAGAGCTAAACTGGGTGAAGAAAAAGCAAAATAAAGTGCCAGGAACATGCTATACCCATTGAAAACATTCATTAAGATTGTCCTTAGCAAGTGGAGTCCATCTGGTGGTGAGTGGATAGCTAGAGCTGGAAAGCAGAGACAATGAGGTGGTAAGTACTGCAGTGGATGCTGCATTATTTCAACTAGATTAGCTACACTAATGTATTTCTGGAGGATTTGCTCAGTTACTCCAGATCTCCATGCTTTGCAGGCTTCTGATTGTTGCCTACAACCTCCTACTCACACCCTGCAGTCTGGACTGAAGTGACAGCAAGATCAGAGCAACACTGACACGTTTGCTTATGCTCTCAGTGACCACTAAACTTCCTTAACCAGCCTAACTGTGATTTCACTGAACAGAGAGCTCCTTGCTTGACATTTCACCACTCACCAGGAACATATATGTATATGTATATGATTTTGTACATATGAAAGGCTTTTTTTCTAACAGAATCAGTTACACATTATGATCACCCATCTAATTTGAACTGAAATATGATTAATCCATTTCTAATTATAAGGGTAAGAGGAAGTATTTCAAGAAATCAAATCTTTTAATGGTTACTAAGACAAAATAATATAAAAAATTGATAATATTTATAGCTAAAATAGATACGCCATAACTATATATAGTTATATATAATAATAACAACCATAATAATAGATAATAAATAAATCTAATAATAAATATTCATAAATATTATTATTCATGGAGAATATTATCCTTGGAGTTATTAAAAAACACCTGAAAGAGAATGAAGTCATTAGTGAAAGACTGCAAGGGTTCATTGAGGGGAAAGTCCTTCTTACCAAACTTTAATTTCCCTTTATGACAAGGTTACCTACCTGGTCAACCAAGGGAGACCAGTGGATGTATCTTTTTCTATTTCAGTAGAGCCTTCAATACTGTCTCCTACAGTATCCTTCTGGACAAAATGTCCAGAGTACAGCTAGATAAGTACATAATGTGATGGGTGAACAACCAGATAAGGGGTGGGGCTCAAAGAGTTATATTAGATGGAGCTGTATCAGGCTGGTGACCAGTCACTACTGGGATTACATAGGGCTCCATTTTGGTGCCAGTGCTCTTCAATATCTTTATAAGTGACTTAGATGCAGGACTGGAAGGTATACAAAGTAAGTTTGCCAATGACATCAAGCTGGGAGGAGCTGTTGACTCCCTGGAAGGCAGAGAGATCTGGTCAGACTAGAGGAGCCGGCAATCACCAACCATATAAAGTTCAGCAAGGGCAAGTGTCAGATTTTGCACCTGGGGTGATGCAACCCTGAATGTACACACAGACTGGGGAACAAGAGGCTGGAGAGCAGACCAAAGAGAGGGTTCTGGGGGTTCTGGTCAACAGCAAGTCGAACATTAGCCAGCAGTGCCCTGACAGCCAAACAGGCCAACCGTGTCCTGGGGTGCATCAGACGCTGCACTGTTAGCCAGGTGAGTGAGGTGACAGTCCCACTCTACTCTGCACTAGTGCAACCCACCTCGAGTATTGTGAGCAATTTTGGGCACCACCATATATGAAGCTCTGCCAGGAGAGGTTTAGGTTGGATATTAGGAGAAGGTTCTTCATGCAGAGGGTTGTGGAGCACTGGAACAGGCTCCCCGTGGAAGTAGTCATGGTGCCAAACCTGACAGAATTCAAGAAGCATCTGGACAGTGCTCTTAGACATGTGATTTTTGGGGGTGGTTTTTTAGTTTTTTGAGGGGGTTTTATTATTATTCTTTCTTTTCAAAATGCAAATTTCTATTTAAAATGTTTGATTTCCTATTTTGGAACAGTTTGGTTTAGGGTTTCTTTAATCATTTTAGGGGGCTTGGTGGGGAGCTATAGATGTTCTCTGTGGTAAATGATGTCTTCAAGACATTGAATTTTCTTTATGACCATACTGGTCATTTACTGTAATTTTACAGTAATGTTCTTAGTTTAATGATAATTTTAATAGTCATTTTTCGATTTGGAATACTCTAGATATGTTTATCCCTTTAGATTAAGTACTAATTATTTTGATGATAGAATTCAGTTGTACTGTCTACGGACATACCATATAAATTGAGCTACTAGTTGAGGGTTTTTTTAAAAAAAACAAAAAACAAACACAAAATGAAACAAAATAAACAAAAAACAATCCCACACCAAAGCCTTCAGTTATTAATGTGTTCATTTCTGAGATGTTGTTTATTTCTTTTCATTATAAATGATTTATGTGATTCATTAGACTGTGGTAATTATCATTTTAGACTCCTAACTTAGTTATTTATGCAAGCTCTTCTGGTGTTGATGAAGTACATTGCTATTTACAAGACAGGTTTGATAAGTAGTAAATGCAGGATAATGAAGCCAGTCAAATTATCTTTAAAGGACAGTAAAATGTGTTGTACTTTATTCCTAGATACACCATAGTTTTTTATTACAAAAATATTGTTTTGTGTCTTATGGTGAAGAAAACCATGGAAAGAGAAACTCTTGAACCCATTACTGTACTATTTCTAGAAAAAGCAAAATAGCCATATAAACCCCATTTGCTAGGTAAACACCACATCATTAGTATAAAGAAGAGATTTCCCAGTTTATCATATCAATACAGAAAGACAGCAAATGGTGCACTACTGGACTAATCAGTGGCCTGATCAGCTCTCCACTTTTCCCCCAACTCATTTAGCCCTTTTGTCCTCACCTGCCTTCTGCTATGCTGTATAATTCCAGCCAAGGCTCCTATGCCATAGGCCAAGACACTTAGCTCACTCTTGTTAGCTGATCTCCCTCTTTGATTTGCAAAGATTTCAGCATGCCAATATAAAACTGTCATCTCTGTATATCTGTCCCTTTATCACCTTTTTAGAATGACAAAGTTAACTATTCTTTTCCTCATCACATCTGTCTTATATTCCCTTATCAAGGGTTAGGTTAGAATTTTCTCCACTCTGTCCTTTGTTTATCCCAAAGAGTAGATTATTAGTTCTACACAAAGATGCACATAAAACATTATTCCATTAACTGTTGAATGTGTTAATATCTAATTTCAAACACCAGACAAAAAAAAAAAAAAAATTACCAAAGAGGGAAACAAATTCTATATTCCTTTGCATGGTCAGACAGTAGAGTCTCAAAATGAAATTAAAACAGTACTTCAGATTTGGAATCTGTGGATTGTGAACTGGTTGAAGGACAGAAGTCAGACAGCCGTGGTCAATGGGTTGGAGTCTAGTTGGAGACCTGTGTCTAGTGGAGTCCCTCATGGGTCCGTACTGGGACCAGTACTTTTCAATATATTCATTATGACTTGGATGACAGAAAAGAGTGAATTGTCAGCAAGTTTGCTGGTGACACTAAACTGGGTGGAGTGGCTGACACCGGAGGGTTGTGCTGCCATTCAGCGAGACTTAGACAGGCTGGACAGTTGGGCAGGGAGAAATTGAATGAGATTCAATAAGGCCAAGTGTTGAGTCTTGCACCTGGGAAAGACCAATCCCATGTATGAATAAGGTTGGGGACTGACCTGTTGGAGAGCAGTGAAGGGGAAAGGGATCTGGGTGTCCTGGTGGATGGAAGGATGACCATGAGCCAGCAGTATGCTCTTGTGGTCAAGAGGGCCAATGGGATTCTGGGGTGTATTAGAAGGGGTGTGGTTAGTAGGTCAAGAGAGGATCTTCTCCCCCTTTACTCTACCCTGGTGAGGCCGCATCTGGAATATTGTGCCCAGTTCTGGGCCCCTCAGTTTAAGAAGGATAGGGAACTGCTGGAAAGAGTCCAGCATAGAGCCACCAAGATGATTATGGGGCTAGAACATCTTCCTTATGAGGAAAGGCTGAGGGAGCTGGGTCTCTTTAGCTTGGAGAAGATGAGACTAAGAGTCTCATCTATGCTTTTAAATATATGAAGGGTGGGTGTCAGGGGAATGGGATCAGGCTCTTCTCAGTGAAGCCCAGTGACAAGAGAAGGGACAATGGTTGCAAGCTGAAGCATAAGACGTACCGTGTGAATACCAGAATTTTTTTTTTCCCAGTTCAGGTTCCAGAGCACTGGAACAGACTTCCCAGAGAGGTTGGGGAGTCTACTTCTCAGGAGATATTCAAGACCTGTCTGGATGTGCTTTTGTGTGACCTGGTCTAGGGAATCCTACTCTGGCAGGGGGGTTGGACTAGATGATCTTTCAAGGTCCCTTCCAACTCCTAACATTCTGTGATTCTGTGAATCTGTGAAATGGAACATTTTCTCCCTTTGTCAAGATAAATTCTGTAGGTAAATCAGGTTTAAGGAGCAGAAAAAAATTATTCCCCTTAAAAACTACCTTAAGATACCACAAGGAGATTTTTATGAGATCATATAGTGGAAACTTATTTTGTATTGGGATTTCAAAATTATTTTTTTTAAGGTTCAAACAAAAATAAAATAATAATCACAATAGCTGTGTGCTAGGAATAGGGATATTTTTATAGCCTAGTAAGTTATAGTGTATATATTTTTTAAATTAATGTGAGTCAAATTAATCAATAGGGAAGTTAAATTCTTATAAAGGCAACTTGGCAAAGAGTTTACAGCTTTGGCAGCAGGAGAAAGAAAAAATAATTTGTTTTTTTCCAGTTAATTGTCTTGAGTTACAGTCTGAGTGCAGCTGACATTTATTGTTTTGCAGACTGGAAATGTGTGATATTTATAATTATTGCTTAGATTTAAACCTATAGCTGATATCAAGTACACCATCTGAGAGACTAGGGAAACAGACAATATTACAAAATATTCAAAAAAAGGTATCCATGTTAAAACATGTTAGACACAATTATGAAAAGATATTTTAAGATGTCAGTGTAAGACAGTCTCAAATGTAGTAGATTTAGGGCTTCGTGCTGTTCCGATATATCCTTGTGTTTTACTTCTTCAATTGCTCCCTAATTTTTTCTTGTCTTTGAGACACTCGTGTCAGGTGAACAACAGGATTTTCCATTTATGTTCATTTTCCCTTGCCATGAATGAGACCTAAGCAAAATCAAAGTACCTTATATATCCTTGGTGGATCAGTGAAGTTCGCTATAATTTTCATATGTATATAAAAGTCTTCATTTACATGTTAACATTACTTTGGCTCAGAGAGTACATGGGCAAAATGTGAGGATATGAAAATGGGCAGTGACGTCTCTGATGCTGTATGGAGACCCACACATGGTAGGATAAGCCTTACCTAGAGTGTCAAAGGGTGTGAGATACTCATCTGCAGACGTTTCATTTGTCACAATATTCTGTGCTTTTCCTTACCACTGTCCTGGCTGTCTACAAGGCAGATGGTTACGTGGTTGTCAGATTTTGTGACACAAATATTGGTAGTGATTAACAGATGATTCAGAAAACTTCAGCAGATACCACCCTACTTAGGGTGACGTGGTCTAAACAGAAGGAATGGGATTGCATGAGTTATTTTTGTTTTATACTAAACAAAGGAGACCAAGCTGCAACAGGAGAGATAGCACAATCTCATTATTGGTTAGATGTGCTCTGGAAATTAAACAGCTGGATTTCTCTTTCTAGTTTTGGTACCTTTTGAGTGATGGAGAGGAAAGTACTGGTTACAGCAGGGTATATTTCACAGATTGGTATATTTAAGGTTTGTTTCTCTTCTCAGGAAGAATCAGTGTATATACCCCAAACCTCCGTATCGGTAACAACATCAATTTGTGCTACAAAGAACTGTGAACAAGTTTCATTTTCCACAGCTGCGTGTTGTGGTTTAAAGCCAACTGGCAACTAAGCACCATGCATCTGCTTGCCCACTGCCCCACCCCACAGTGGGATGGGGGAGACAACTAGGGGGAAAAAAAATTAAAACTTGTGGGTTGAGGTAAAACCAGTATAGTAGGACTGACCCCAACTGACCAAAGGAATATTTCATACCATATGACATCATGTTCAGCAATAAAAGCTGGGAAAAGAAGGAAGAAGAGTGACGTTTGTGGCTATGGCATCTGTCTCCTCAAGCAACTGTTAGCATGATAAAGCCCTGCTTTTCTGGAAATGGCTAAACATCTACCTAATAATGGGAAACTGTGAATGAACTTATTCTGCTCTGTTTGCATTTGCTGATTGTCTTATTTTATTAAACTGTCTTGATCTTGAACCATGTTTAATTTCTTGCTTTCAATCTTCTGATTCTCTTCTTCATTCTGCTTGGGGGAGAGAGTGAGTGTCTGAGTGGTTCATGGCTGCCAGCTGGGTCAACCTACAACACCAACAAATATCTGTATATACATAATTAAACATATATCAAATGAATACTAATTACTTGATGGTTGTCAAGGGTCAGGGCTGTGCTGACCACCATCCCAAAGACTGATGCTCCTTATTATCCCCTTTTACTCCCCTCCAGGGGGAGGGAAAGGGGATAAGAGAAAGAGACTTGTGGATTGGAAAATAAAACTAAAACTACTTTAACAATAATAATAATGATAAATGAAATAGATACAAAACCCAATACCGAACCCAACCCCCCCTTGATAGTAACTATGTCACTGTCCCCACAGATATTGTGGCAGTAGGCCTCAGCAGCAGACGGAAGCCAGGCTCGGGGGCTGGATCCTGGTACTGAATGCAAGAGCTACGGATCAGGATCAGAACAGACAGAGTTCTCCTCAGATGATGGCCACTGAAGAGCAGGAGAAGAAGAGAAGAAGGAACTGACCCCCAGTTTTATATTAAGTATGATGTACGTGGAATGGAATACTTAGTTGGTCAGTTTAGGGTCACCTGTCTTATCTGCCTTTCCCTGAAGCTGCAGCTTTTACCCTGCACCTCCCAACATGAGACATAAGATTTAGCAGTGACCTTGGTTTACAGGCAGTGTCTGTAAAAACACACAGTTAATTTCAGAAAGTGCAGTTTCTTAGAGGAACTTGAGCTGAAAAGTAAAATCATTGAACAGAATCAGTTCTGTTTTAACACAAACAAGGGCAGTGGTGATCCATGATTCACCTCTTAATTCTTCTTTGGTGACTTGGGGGAAAAAAAGGAATAACTACAACAGTAAGACTTTTAAAGTATGATTTGCATGATATATATCCTTGTTTTTAACTCTGAAACCAATCTTCCCAAGGTCAACAAGCAACAAGCTACTTGGTGAGAAGAAGAAGGTGAGAGGCCAAATTTCCTTCTCATGTTTTATCAGTAATTTCAGAAGGTAAGGCTATAAGACAATAATGTTTTCATTTGATTATCTGGGTTGTATTTGGCTATTATGAACTTTATTTTTAATTAAACATATAATAACCCTATTCGGAAAGTTCATCTGTAACCACAGGTAAAAGTCACTGAAATAAAGTTCAGGCTTTCACTCTTGGTGAGGTAATATCACATTTTTCTCAAATTTGCATATTTTTGCCATTGACCTCCCTGAAAATCACAGCAGAAGCACAAGAAAATCTATTCAGAATCATACAAGTAGAAGTTTAGCAGTTTCTGCTTAAGGAAGACATATTTGAAATTCAACAGGACTTGTGTTAAAAATGTTCTTTTGGGCATTCTCTGCTGCTCTTATCCAAGGAGAATCTGGGAATCTTGATAGAAATAAACAAGCATGAACAAGCTTTGCACTCACATTTTGGGGTCAAAGGAGGGTGACAACTAATACTAATGAATAATATCAGTTAACACAAGCACAACAGAGATGCAGTAGATTTTGGAAATAATATCTTCAGAGCATATTTTACTCTCCATACATCTTAAATGGAGACTGAGATAAATCAGGCATAGAAGAAGACCTCAAGTCATGCTAAAATAACACAAAGCTGGAAAAGATGTAATTCAGAAAAGGCTTCCCCCTGTATTGGCCATGACCCAATTAAAATATGGATGCAATAAAAACCAAATTGGTAATGAAGAAACTGGAGAAAGATTTATGAGAGTAGGGTTTATACCAGAACAGAGGCAGGAAGTCTGAGTAGCAGAGAACGGATATGAAAGGACAAATATGGTATCTTTGGGTAGACACACATTTTTGCGGATAGGTGCAACTGAGTCTTGCTCATTCTCCAAGAAGATCTGAACTTGATCTGCTTACAGTTTGAAGTACCTGGAAGTCATTTGTCTGTATGGCAACTTGCCTGAACCAGCAGCAGTACTGAGAGGCTGGAAGTACGAATGCAGATTTATCAGTGAACACTTAAGCACTTTTGCACTTCTACATGGCTGACTGCTGGCCTGGGGCACTGGCAAAATTAACTTGACTTCCTGCAAAGAACTTTGTAAGCTTAGTCCACAAAACTCATTCTGAAAGATACTTTGTCATGCATACTTCTCATTCACAGAATTAAGGGAAATATTTGTGATAGTTTTGAAAGGGCTACAAAAAGTAGTCCCATGGTTATTTGTCATTACTCCATGACCGAACCCTCCGTATGTCTGTTTCTGTGCACAAGTAACTGAAACTACAATTAAAGCAGATAAAAATACTGTGATTAAGTTCACATTGATATGAATACAAAAGAGTATACATTTTATCTATCTATCTATCTATCTATATATATATATAATCATACCAGCAAAAGAGGATGGAGGAGCTGCCTATATAAAACAGTCTTAAAGACAGAATCTAGAGTAATGAAGAGAAGTCGTAGCAAGTTCTAGCAATGCTGTTATTTCCTAGAGGAACCTAGTCTCATTAAGTACTCAAAGCAGGAAGATTATCATATAACCAGGGCTATTGCATCCTGTAAAACCTCCAGCTAATTTTTTTCAGTGATTTGAAGAACACAAATCTAAGAATAGATGAGGAATTTTTACAGCTAAAGTCACCAAATTCTGTTCTGGTAAACTGACCTCTGTATCAGTTACAGCTTATGCTGCAGATTTTTAATGAGTCTTCATTCTATGAGTGATGAACAAGATACAGAAGGGAAAATCTATATTCCTTATTTTCTGACAGCAAATCTACTGAAAAATAAAGACTACTATCCAGTGACTCTCCATTCTTGCACTTTCATATCTGTAAAAAGGGGGAAAATTCTCATCCTGTATAAACATGCTTTGAATAAATGTTTGTAACTATGATGCACTATTACTATAACAATATGTGATGATAAAACCAAATCAAACTGAACAAAACCAAACCAATTCTGTAAAGGTAAAGATTAGGATTACCTCTTGAGCAAGGGGAGAAAAATATGTTAATGAATATTCTATGATATGTATGACTGTTCCCTGTTAACTGATACATCAAATGAAAAGAGCTCAGACAGAAAATTTCTAAGTATGACAAAAAAACCACAGGCTATACAAGAATATTTCTGTATCTTTTTTTTATAAGAACTCCTACAAATGTGTTATTTTGATATACCCATGGGCACTAGAAAGAGAAAAGATGCAAAATGCAGATAATATATTTTGCATCTATGAAGATATAATAGTAGAGACATTTCAGACATATTCACAGCTCTGAAATACTGGTAGACATCAATGAGGTCAGATGCCATTAAATGATTAAGCTTTACTGACTTAGTGGAGAGAGAGAGATTTGAAATGATAGGATGGTGGAGAAAGAGAGTCAAAAAGTTAGCCAGGCAAGAGAGCAGCAAACATAGTCACCACCACTGGATCCAGGGGCATCCCTTTGGTCCATAGTTCTGTTCCTTTGACTGTGAGTGCACATACAGCTTCGTCTCTGATGGGAGGTGCAGATACAGTTGTTTTTCTACTCTCCTTTTATAGGTTAGAGCATCTTCAAGGTAATGGTATGTCCCCTTCATCCCAGTGCATGGGAGCTTTGTCCATGAGGTCTTTTTTTCCTTCCCATTGGCTGTTGCTGAGGCAGTTGGAAGCAGTCAGCACACTCGATGCACACAGCCTGATGTTTTGGGAAACAAGTCCTCCTAATCTTGAAGGGCTGTTTTGGTGTTTGTGGGGTTTCTATGACAGTTAATGTTTCTGCCTTGGTTTCTATAACAGCTTGATGGTTCTTCCTGGCCTAGTAATTGTCAGCTGTCGAATGTCAATTGTCTTGGTAATTTGTTTTCCTCCTTGCACAGATCCACTCCCAGACCAGCACCGTGCAAGCAGACTTGAGACATATTTTGAGACAGTATTTTGAGATAGTTTGCCCCTCAGAAGTTGTTAGAATAATCAGCAATTTTTCTTCAATATGTGAGGCTGAGCAGGGTGTTCTCCTGCTTATTAGTTATGTGGATCCCTGTGGGATTTCCATACCTTTATTAGAATGAGTTCCATCTCTGCACTCACACTTCCCACTCTGAAAGTTCAAAAAACCACAGTAAGTTAGCAGAGTTAATTTTTTCTATGTATTTTATTGTTTTCACTTTTTTATCCTCTTTAGCTTTTGCAGTATACTGATTGATTTTATGACCTGCAGTCATACAGTATAAAATCGGTGAACTGACTTTAGTCTTTGACCTTGTGATCTTTCTGTACATTGTAGAACTTTTGAAGTCACGAAAACCAAAAAGGCTTGTTTATGTCTTTATTTAATAACTTCAGCATTAAAAAACATTAAGTAAATATTTTCTAGGTAATTTTTCCAGGCAATTTTTTCACTTGGCTCTAATTAAAAAAAAAACCCAACAAAAAACAAACCAACAAAACGAACCCCAAAAACCCAAACAAAAGAGCTCTTGAATTCCTGCATTCAATGACTGACAATGTTGGCGATCAATGCTTCGAAGTCTGGCATGGAGGTATATAAAGAACCTGAACAAGGGCTTAAATTTACATCAGTAATCACAAGAATAAGTAAAACTGGAAGTGTCATATTAGAGATAGCAACTAGAAAACCAGTCTCATGCTCTGTTGCTCATTAAACCCCTTTGAAAAGTATTCAAGGGAATGAGTTTCAAGAATACACTGATATTAGAGACTATTCTTTTATATTGATAAACTCAAAGTCCATCATTCAGTGAGAGTTTGTACCTCCCACCTATATAAAATAAATGCCTCCTAGTCAATTTTATGTATATATGTATAATTTCATGTTAAGAGTGAAGTTTTTCACAAATGCTGTATCTCATATTAGTAACTATGATAATCCTGGGGATCTTGACAATTCAGGATAGAAACAAACTTATTAGCAAATATGTCTGGTATTTATTTTGTATTCAATTATTTATAGGGAGTTCTTTTTTAAAATACCACAGTTTTTCAGTGCCACATTTTTCTTCTCTTTCCAAAAAAAGACATTTAATAAAAGCACCCATCTCTAAAACCACGCACACTGGTAACAGTTAGAGGTTTCTCCAATACAACAGCCAGTTTAGGATACTTGAATTCAGCCCTATTGAACCTGCTTTTTTTTGCAAACAAGATTTTTAAAACTTCTAACTGCAAGAAATTATCCTTCTGTATACATCTACAGGCACAGACAGACAAATATTTGTCACTGCTTCATGAAATGACTTAATGTGGTTTCTTGAGCTTTGCTTCACGCTCAGATGAACTCTTCATCTCTTCCTTCTAAATCAGGTGCATGACTTCTACCTGGTTGTGAAAATAAAAGATCCTTGGTAAAACCACATGACAAGCTGTAGCCCTTTGCTGATAATTCAGTATGAAGCCAGAAACACAGCTGCTTATTAAATTCTATTTTTTTCCAGTTTTTCCATAGTTTGAGTTTCTCATTTGAATAAAACTTCAAAGATAAATTGACATACCTGGGTTCCAATCCAGACCATCTAACTGTCACTAAGTAGGGTAACATTTAGAACTGAATTTTTCTGAAGATCAGTCTAAAAGAGCATATTCTGATATTTTGTATCTGGAAGACTTAGGTAAGAGGAACAAGTCTACATCTATAAGCCTAGCACACCTCTAGAATTTAAGCATCTGCATTAGGTGAAAGAAGATAACAAATAAACAAATAAATCTTCTGGCAAGTGTGCTCCTTAAATAGAGGGACAGTTGTAGATTAAAAACCACAACAAAGCAAAACAAACAAAACCAAAATCAAAACCACTTGATACTATTTCCTTCAAAAAGAAAAAACCATGAATGTTAGCCCTTGTAGTCACCAGATTTGATCCCATAAAATTTGGCATTTTACAGGATCAAGCCCTAGCTCTCATTGAAATGAGAGAACAAAGATTGTTTTTATAATGTTAGATTTTAAAAATATCACTATAAAAAGTCCTCAGTAGAAACCTGGTAGAATGTGAAGAGAAATATGTCTATTTTCATAGAAACAGTTTAATAAATACTCATTTTCAGTTTTTGTCCCTACCTTAAGGAGTCCTGAATATAACTCATGTTATAAATACTCATAATCAAAATGTGCACCATTGCACTTTATGAACAATTGAGGAAAGGCGAAAAGGTAGGAAACCTTATTTAACTCAGCGACTGGAGAAGTGTATCACAGTAAGAACACATGAAGATGCATATATCCACTTTCAACTTGTTGTTAAAAACATTGAGAGCTGGTCACATTTCCCATGGACATGAAATCCTGAACCCCAAACAGGCAGGCCTCTGCAGAATTAGAGAGCTCTCTATCAAAATGAATATCCCAGTTAGTGGTCAGTTCAGCTGTTTCTATGGTTACAGATTAATTCAGTGGTTAGGAAGTTGACCTTTAATATATATTTCACTTGAATGGAGAAAACAAGTGAAAGGCAAATATCTTGATGGACATCTACATTTGTAAGCATGGACTGACTATCATGTAGAAAGATTTAAAAGTCTGTGATTTCCAAAGTTGTGTTAATACGCAACCTTCTCATTGAAAAAATATAAATAATTTTTCCACTAGTGCTACTGTTAAGAAAAAGTTCATGTAGAAGCAAACATCCCAACTCCTGCAGTTCAGGGAATTATTTTTATACCATTTCTTGAAGCCTGAAGAAACAATTAAAGATAATGGCAGGATTGTGACTTCTACATGATGCATAACTGTATAATATGTGTTATTTGATTAAATCTCAAATGGATTAAGATTTCAGTAGTATTCTTTATTACAGAGTATTTCTGTGTTAAAATCATGCTCATTTGAAATTTAGTTTTTGCAAGACATTAAAGAAATCAAATATCTAACTCCTTACAAATATGCTTAACAAAACATGACTCAAAAAGTAAAGATTCATATCATCCCTCCTGTAAGGGACTGTACTTTTAACAAACTATCTCAAAATACTGTCTCAAAATATGTCTCAAGTCTGCTTGCACGGTGCTGGTCTGGGAGTGGATCTGTGCAAGGAGGAAAACAAATTACCAAGACAATTGACATTCGACAGCTGACAATTACTAGGCCAGGAAGAACCATCAAGCTGTTATAGAAACCAAGGCAGAAACATTAACTGTCATAGAAACCCCACAAACACCAAAACAGCCCTTCAAGATTAGGAGGACTTGTTTCCCAAAACATCAGGCTGTGTGCATCGAGTGTGCTGACTGCTTCCAACTGCCTCAGCAACAGCCAATGGGAAGGAAAAAAAGACCTCATGGACAAAGCTCCCATGCACTGGGATGAAGGGGACATACCATTACCTTGAAGATGCTCTAACCTATAAAAGGAGAGTAGAAAAACAACTGTATCTGCACCTCCCATCAGAGACGAAGCTGTATGTGCACTCACAGTCAAAGGAACAGAACTATGGACCAAAGGGATGCCCCTGGATCCAGTGGTGGTGACTATGTTTGCTGCTCTCTTGCCTGGCTAACTTTTTGACTCTCTTTCTCCACCATCCTATCATTTCAAATCTCTCTCTCTCCACTAAGTCAGTAAAGCTTGATCATTTAATGGCATCTGACTTCATTGATGTCTTAATTTTTGCTTATGAGATTTCCGTCGAATCTCCCCTAGGTCTTTTAATCAGATCAGGACACCTCTCAGAAACTTCAAATTAAAACCTTACATAATTTATATGAGTATTGCAATGAATGTGCAACAAAAATGCTGGAAAAAAATCACTCCTTAATAGCTAGTGAAAAGGAAATCCAAATTATTTTAGTGTTAGTAGTACTTTTTCCCTTGCACTTAGATAGTGTCTAAGCAAGAACCATATATTGTCTACCAGTATTTGACTTACAACAGTCTGCTATTATGATCCACTCCAGGAATAATGTTCATGTCCTTCTTGATATGCATTAGTAGGAATAGATAATAAATTTAAGAAAATCAAAATATATAATCCACTATTAATTCACCATAGAGAGAAAAATTTTCACATAAAGATTATTTCTGATTATCAACAGTTCTGTCAAGTGCTGATCCTACATCTGTTGAGTGGTAGGTGTTGATGCTCTACCTATACATTCTGAGGAAATGTTTAAAAAAATCATTCAGCAAAAAGCAGAACTAACTGCAAAAACTGTATTCTGAGCAAGTATACCTACATATTAAAAAGATATATGGAATCAAATAATGATAATGTCACTGTTTAATTTTGTTAAGTATGTATTAAAGTAATCTGCTTAAGTTTAAGGCCAAGATCATGTGGAAAATATCTACATAAAGGATTTTGTAGAGCTCAGGGCACTAGACAACAAGAAATAGTCTAGGGAACTTGAGTGTCTGCTTCAGGGCAGCTTGATAACCCATGAACAAAGTCAGTACAACAGAAAATCCTCTCATTCATACAGTTGTAAGGTGAAAGGACCAGAGAAACTATAAAAAATTAACTACAGGCTCCATCTCTTTTTTTCTTTTTAAATGTATTTACAAAAATTTTGATTAAGATATCACAATAACTTATTTTTCAAGATATTTCTTTAAAAGGACATGTATAAACAATCATATATGTTTTCAAAATGTGTACCCAAGTTTAAAACAAAATGAGATACATGATAGAGATGTGATACTTCCTGCAGCCTCACAAAAGGTATGTCCCATGAGTTGAACTGATCGTCATATTGTGCAAGGCGGATGAAAAGAAAGATAGAAAGATGTTACTTGAAAAGGCACTTCAGAGTTACAGTATGGTTGCTAGAGTGCATTAGTGTAATACCTGGGAGCTAGAGAAAGACTGTGTTAAGTGTGAAGTAAATAGGTTGTCTTTTATCTCATATAGAAGTGACAATGATTAATAGTTACCACAAGGAAGCAGAATGATGCACTGCATCTTTCCCACATAGCTTTCTATGGCAAGTGCATATGTCTTCATGAGCTTTCCGGAAGAGTAAGATCCAGTCTGCCTACACCCTGCCTGTACTTATATGCTCTCCACATCCCAGGTGGTTAATCCAGCCTGCTGATTTTCCAGATTTTACAGGCTCTGTACTCAGATTTAATACAAGAATGATACAAACCAGAAATACAATACATTTCATGGCTGTATCAAAGTGCACACCACAAATTGGATCGATCTTACAATAGTGTTTTGCAGATGAAAAGAGGGGGAAGAGGATACCAGAAAAAAAGAGAGAGAGATGTGAAATGAAAAATAACTTAGCAGCTATGGCATGATTACTGGAGTACGTTCCTGAAATGGTTTAAAAAAAGTAGTCTTGGATACTTGCCTCTACAAGATGCTCATCCTAGAGAAGCAGGGATAAAAAGTGGCAACATGGCCAGAGCAATCTTCTGATATGTTTTAAAATGCAGTACAGCTGGAAACATAGGAGCTAATATTTCTTGCATCCTTAATGGCGAAGAGAGACACCTTAAGCAAGATTCAATGAAGTTCCTACAAGCCTTTTGTGTCTCTTGCTTGTCTCAGTGAAGAAGAAAGAGAACACAAGAAAGAGAGCACTAGGTGACTAAATTTCAGAAAGGCAAAACCTGAATTGCATATTGGTGTTAGGCAATCAAGATTCTATCAGTAAGTTATTTCAGCATAAATCTTGTATGGAGTTATTTGTATGATAAAGTTTTGTTTGTTTGGTTGTTTTTTTAACCTCCTTGGTGAGAAGGCATTGTAACAGAAACTTGTCTTCCTAAATCCAGAATCCATACTCCAGCACTGTAGTCAGGCCATGGTTCAAAACTTCAAAAATCAATGAGAAATCCATTTCTCTCTTACAAAGATGATTGCCCACTTACTCTACTCTAGTCAGTACAGATTTCAGACTAGAAAAATAACATAATGCATATGTTTTCACATGCAGAGACCCCAGCAAAGATAATTGATATGGCAGAAGGAAACAATATTACTAATTGCTTTGGTGACTATTGGTAGTCTGGTTGGGAATAAAGCCCGTGAAAAATGTGCTTTCATTGAGACTGATTTGAAAAATGCAGTTAGGCAATTAGAAGAAATTTGTAATTGAAAGAACTTACACCTGCAGAGTGATGTGTAAAAATGGAGAAAGGAAAAGTCTCTAAATAACCGTTGTCCATTTTCATTTGTAAATAGCTAAAACAAACTCAGAGATATGCAAGCACAGAGGTTTCATTAGCACTAAAAGCAATGCCCATTAAGGTGAATGAGCTGTATGGAATAACAACAGGTTGCAAAATGAGTTATTTTTACTATCCAAATTTTGCTTCCCTGGAATAGTTAATCACAAATAACAATGCTGTAAGCTTGTACTAGTTTTTCACAAAATAACTACTCACAAGAATTGTTATCATTTACTCTGATGAATCCGGTGATTACTGTGATTTCAATAACTTTTTTCTGCAAAACTTTGATATTATTGTTTCTGCTATGTTTTAATATTTCTTACTTTCTCTGTGTTAAGAAGATTGTGGATGAAAAACTAAGCATCTTATTACCAGCAATGTTAAGTTCTGGAAAAAATTATTTTCAGACACACAGTTATGACTTAGCAAATGATATTTGAGCAAACTCTAAATTGACAGCTGAAGTAATTTCGTTACAGGGTTAATGTTAGCATATTTTGTGCTTTAGCTTTTCTCTTTCCGCTTCCAAAATAGAGGTAACTGCACGGAGGACAAAAAATAATTAATTAATAAAATAAGTTTCAATTTATGGAGTTTAAAACTGTATTACCATATTCTGTCTGTCTTTTAATTTTAATGTACATGGCTACAAGGTACAGTTAAGCGGTCTCCATATAACATTTGGAATAGCTAGGCTCCCAAATATTGGTTCATTCAGGTTCCAGAGATACTGCATCAACACTTCTTGTCATAGCAGATACATTGAAAAATGAACCACTTACAAACCATATGATGCCTATGTTCTTCTTGACACAAGTTTTAGATGCATTCCCTTGCAAGTCATTTTTCTGAAACGAGTGCAATATGGTTGTGAGCAACCATATTGTTATAACATGTGCTAAAGAAGGATTACACTATATAACATCCAAGTTTCAATCTGCCCTTCCACATTGGTTGTAAACATTTCAGTCTATTATACATTGAAGTCCAGAGAAAGACTTGTATTGACATAATAGGAGCACAGGAGTGAAAGTACCTCATGTCACTGATTTGAAAGGAAGTATGATATCTTACTTGCCTTAGCCTTTAAAAAAACCAAAAATACCAAATCAATCCAAAAACCAAAAAACCCACCAAGTGTTGGGTTTGTGCCACTTTTTAAGATGAGGCAGTACCATTGATTAAATTTAGTCTGACCATCTGTGGTAGACTTTACTGTCCTTGTTTAACAATAATATGACATTCAGCCACTTATATTGTCCTAAAGATATTAGAACATTTCTTTCTAAAGATGTTAGGACTTTTCTTTGTAAACACAAAGGTTTGATCTACATTGTAGCTGGAGCCACTGATATTCCTTCAGAGGTCAATGAAACAGAGTAGTAAGATGTGGAATGTCCAGATTCAGTGACTCCAAATCAAATTCCATAAAGTCCTTATTTTATGTTAGGATTTTGATGGAGTACTTCATACATCATGCTGCATCTTGTAGTCTCTCTGGCAGTAACATGAAGTTAAAGCTGTCACCCATCTTTGTGCTATTACTGTAAGAACTGTTGGAAATGTTCACTCAATTTCTTACAAGAACTCACAATGTTTCTTCAGTTTATCTTAGTTTTGTTTGTTATTGACATTCATTATTACCTGGGCTTATGCATAATGAATTTATTAATGATACATTAATTTTATATTATCCTTCTGAAGACAAAAGCATGAGAGTGCATTCAATTTGTCAGTAAACAGCTAGCCAATCCACAAAACAGACGACTGTTTTATGGAGTGCAAGGATAGGCCAGAAATACCAGTGAGCCCTTTTGCACACTTGTAATTAACTCTGAATTGTGCCATCTGTTCTTTCTTAGGTGAATGATTGATTAACACAGCAATATATGGTTAGTGGCTTGCCTTGATACTATACTGTGAAAGTTGTTCTGGAGTGTGCTCTTGACAGCCACTACCTGTGTGTCTAACAAACCAAGTAGAACAACATTCTGTTCTGTGACATCCATGTAACCCTTGGGGCTTCAGTTATGTTACTGATTGCTTTGATCTATGGAGCTGTGTTTGAACAAATCTGGGCAAAGGGGTTTTTTGTTCTGTCTGATTTTATATTATTATTGTGTCCTTCCTTACTCCCTTCTTCCTTCTTATTCTCTTGCTCCTTTCCTTTTCTCCCATTCGCTTTCTCCCTTTTTTTGCCTTCCTTCCCTCTTTCTCCCCATCTCTTCTTTCTCTCTTCTTAACTCCCTCTCTTCTTTTTCTCTCCTTCTTTCCTTCCCTGCAAACCAATATATTTTCCTTTAAGATTGTTTGCTAAGATTTTTTTTTTTTTTATAATCAAAAACCTGTGCTTAATGTAAAGTCTATGGACTGGTCAAAGCTGAAACATGTCTGTTATTGTGACGTGACTGGAGTATATTTAATTGGGTGTACTTACATTGAGGCAGAAGGGGAATTACAATACTGGGTCAGATAGTTCCCAAATGTTTGATTACAGCTATGAAACATTATATTTTTTTTTATGTTGGCAACAGACCAATTAAAATATTACCAGTAAAAAGCTATGAGCTAGAAAAAATACCCTCTAAAAATAACATCTTGTTAGTGCATATATCTGGTTCCTGTGTAGGTTCTGCTTCAGGGTTTTACTGCTGTCAATACTGCTGACAAAAGGCTGTAAAACCACAAGCTGTGCTCTATTCTGCCTTTTGCATCATTAACAAAATTAACTGTTAATACTGATTTAAAATCTATATTGCTGATGGGTAAAAATGTATACCAATGAATATTCAATGCAATACAGCCTGCAGCCCTGTGCTGAAAACAAAAGGGTTGGGAAGAAAACACAAAAAAACCATCAGAGAATGGAAACTATTGTCAGGTACTGTATTGAAAATAGAATTATGCTTTTGCTACTATTACTTTTTTAAAGATCTTCTGTGTCTGATAGCTTACAGTTTTGTCTTCCTATAAGTCAACTTGATTCTGTGTCTGATAGCTTACAGTTTTGTCTTCCTATAAGTCAACTTGATTAATATAATGGGGATAAAAATGACCCTGCTTTCCCCTTAGCCATTCTTGTTTTAATGAAAATAATAATAATAATAATTAATAAAACATATACAAATATTTTGAAAACCAATATCAAACCCAATACCTCTGATGGCAATTACATCACTGTAACCACTGATACTGTGACAGACACTGAGGAAGCCCCAGACTGGACTCAGTGGTAGATGGGAACTGGATTCAGGAGATGAATTCTAGAACTGGATTCAGAAATACATGGATCCTGATCAAATGCAGAACAGAGAGAGGCCTCCTTGGATGCTGGCCATTGAAGAAGAGATCTTGATCCTCATGATCCCTCAGCTTTATATTGAACATGACATATATGGAATACTCATTGCTTAATTTAGAGTCGCCTGTCTTGTCTGCTTCTCCCTACAGGTGCGACCTTTTACTCTGCAACCTCCAACATGGTAAACAAGGTTTTGTAGTGACTTTGGTCTGCATAGCAATCTGTGGTACTAACTATAACCATCAAGAACTAAATCTCCTGGAAGCACACACTGTTTGCAAACACGTGCCATTAATTTAAGAAAGTGTAATTTTTTAGAAGAGCCTTAGCTAAAAATTCAAATTACTGGACAGACTTAGTTCAATTAGTACAAGACCTCTTTCTTAATATCCAATCTGGACTTCCCCTGATGCAGCTTTACACTTTTCCCTTGAGTCCTACCACTGGCCGTCAGAGAAGAAACCAGCATTTCCTTCTTCATTCCCTGTCCTAAGGAAGTTGTAGATAGTAATGTGTTCACTCCTTAGTCTCCTTTTCATGAATCTGAACAAACCCAATATCCTCACTATCCCATACACTTATGTTCATACAGTTGAAGTAGCAAATACTGTACCAATTCTCTCCCCCAGTAATGGTGTTCCAACTCAGGGTTCCCGGAATCCCAGGGCTCATCATTAGTGTTAAAGAGAGAAGTGAAAAAAGCAACAAATGTCCAGACCAATGTCTTTGTAGACTTCTTTTAGCTGTCAACATATTTAAAACCTCCCCTTTTGTTATCCACTAACATACTTCTCAGCTTGTGAGGGACTCTATTTTTCACAAACTATCTCAAAATATGTCTCAAAGTTTGCTTGTATAGCTTGCTTGCACCTGGGAGAGGAGCTGTGCAAGGAGGAAAACTATTTACCGAGACAATTGACAGTGACAGTTGGCAATTACTAGGTGGAGGAAGAACAATCAACTGCCATGGAAAACAAGGCAGAACCATTAACTGACGTAGAAAACTCACAAGCACCACAACAGCTCTTCAAGGTTAGGAGGACTTGTTTACCAAAACATCAGGCTATGTGCACAGAATGCACTGATTGAGTCCAATCGCCCCAGCAACAGCCCATGGGAATATCAAAAAGGCTGTGTGGACAGAGCATGGACAAGGCACCCATTCACTGGGACGAAGGGGATGGGACATACTGTTACCTTGGAGATGCTCTAACCTATAAAAGGGGTGTAGAATTATGACTGTGTCTGCACCATGTCGGAGAAACTGTGTGTGTGTATCCACCGCTGAAGGAAACTGGAGCAATGGACACTGCTGGATCCAGTGGTGGTGACTGTCTCTGCTGTCCTCTTGTCTGTTTAATTTTCTTCTCTTTCTCTTCAATCTTTCCCTCCACTGAGTCATATTGTCTTCCCAAACAGAAAGGAAAGTTTTCAGCTGAGATATAGAGGATGTCAATCCATCATTATTAAAAACATGCATAATTTTTAAATCTTTCTGCAAAGTATGCTCCCCAAAAAACCCTTGTCGTTAAAGGGAAAAGAAAGTTTGGGAAGAAGGACTTTCCCTCATGAACCCATGCTGGTGTGACCAGTGACTGCATTCTCTTTCAGATGTTTTTTAATAACCCCAAGGATAATCTTCTCCATGATTTTACCAGGTACAGAAGTAAGCATAACAGGCCTCCCCAGATTCCCAAGAGTGCTGCTAAATCATCAAGAGAGGCTTCACGGTGACATCAGCCATGTCTTTAGTTACCCTTGAATGAATCCCATCAGGCCTCATGAACTTATAGAGATGTAGTTGAAGCAGCCAGTCTTGCACAAGCTCAGAGTATGATGTAAAGCATAAATTGGTGTGGATATTTCACCTTCCATAGTACTGTGCAAGAAAATGCTTTCAACTCTTCTATAAGTGCTTTAGGTCAAATACTCCAGTTAGGATATTTGAGGAAGATAACAATATTCAATGAAAATATATCAAATCTGGCAGCAACTGTTAAGCCAAGTGATTATATCTGTGGTAATAACAAAATGGTAGAGAAAATAATCTTTTATCACAACCAGGAAAGGGTCAGATGCGGTGTGACTATCATTTAAAAGATGGGAGGAGAGGAGAATGACACGAATTATCAAGCAGTTACTCTTCATCTAAAATGGTGTAGAGAACAAGTACCAAACATTATAGAGGGAATAATAAGGAGGATTTTAAACTAAAAAACCCCAAAAATGTAAAAATACTTAACAAAATACAGTTTAATCCTTTCATAGAGTAGCTCCAGTAACATTATAAAGCAACAGGCAGCAGAAGCGAAAATGCCATATAAAGACTTTGGCACTCCATCCTTCCACAGAAATGTTAAAACCAACTTCCTATTCACCTTCAGTCACTTAAAAATAGATGTATAATAAGTTAAAACTTTTCTACAGAAGTAGCTGTTATAACTTATATTCCAAGAGGGCCTTCAGCTCAATTTCATGTAACAATTTTCTTAGCAACCTGAATGATAAACCACAGGCCACACTTAGACCATTCACAGATGGTAAAGAGGCAAGTAGAGTTACAGACACTCTTCAGGACAGGATGAAAATCGTTTTGATAGAGTGGAGAAAGCTCAGAGATCAAGAAGATAATATCCAATAAAAACAAGTACAAAGTACTACAGTTTAAAAGTAAACAAATATAAAATTTAGAATATCTAGCAGCCACTAAAGGAAACGGATGTCATGTTCCAGAAAGTAGGCATGATAGGAGTCAACAAACCTTTGTTCTACAAATGACATAAATAATCTTCTGGAGTGTGCTAGTAAGACTGTCAGATGGAAAACACAAGTTATAATAGTGCCACTAATTGTGATTATAGTTCAAATAATATTTATTAAACTTGGGTTTCAGGAGAAGGAAGACAGTGGTTTTAAACCATCTAAAGAGAAATAGTGTTAGGGCAAGGGAGTTCACCTAGAAAAAAAAAGTGGGATAGCAGACTGACAGTATGAGATTTTAAAAGGGTTGTTATAAAAATACCAGTGATACATTGTTTTCCTCAGTCCACTAAGGACAAGAGAAATAGTAATTAGTAGTCTTTATTAAAGAAAAAATTAAACTCAAGATTGAGTAAAGCTAATGATGAGAATGAGAAACACTGCAGCAGAATATCTGAATTACATACATATATGTAATCTCTAGTAGATTTTTGAAGACTAGGGATAGCCGGTTTGTATGTATAGTCTTAACCTTTAGCAAAAGGATAGAGTAAACGAGGTAATTTCACATTCTGTTTTATTAAATACTTCCTTATTACTGTATACAACATTAAAAGACAGAATAAACGTTACTTAATTTTTATGATTTCCTAGGATCAAAATATATAACCTTATGTTAAAGATGCACAAGACTGTGAATTAATAATACATTATCTGGGCATACACTAAGTTAGTTATACAACCCACACACACGCAGAAATAGATGTTTAAGCAGAAGGTTACAAGGGAACTGCTGTACTTTTTTGAAAGGTATTGTTTGATACAGTTTGATACAGTACTTAGTTGGAACAATATTGTCATAACAGATAGATATTGTAATGATTTCTATATGGAATCAATTTATACTTCCTTTTTGCCAATTTGAAAATACTGAATTTTGTTACTCAACATATTTTCTTAACTACTCTTAAATAGATCATTAATACTTTGAAACTTATTTAATGTTCAGTGTCATTTACTTTTAAGTGTAATAAGGAACAGAGATGAAAAACTTGTGATATACTAGAAAACTGGATTTTGTATTGAGGCAAATGCTATAGAAATAAATGATCAAAATTCAAACAAAAGAGCAATTATGAATTTAGTAAAATTTTAAAAATAAAGGAGAAAGAGAAAGGAAAAAATAAATAGAACAACTGTGCTTTGATGGATGGTAAAAATGGATTAGCAATTAAAGTGTCAAGTCTCTTGCAGAAACAACATTATTAGTTCTACCTTTCAATATTAAGTCAAGCTGTAATACCTACAATATGATTTTTAGAATGAAGTTAATTTAAAATCAACATTGACTGTGATTATAACTAGTAACTGCTATAAAATGCCAAAGGCATAATTTGATACTAAGAATATCAATCATTGCTAGTACTGCAAGGAGGAGGGGGAAACCCTAGGTGTATGCATAATTAAAGAACAGTGATGCAGATTAATATAATGTGTGTCAAGTAAAACAAGTCCCCTAAGTTCCACAGAATACCTGTGTGCCTGCTGTTCTTCTCTAGCACTTCTCTTTTATAGTAAGAAGTATAAGAACACAGAGCAAATGCTTTAAGAATCATGAGCTAGTTTTCCCATTCATAGACGTTTCAGAAAACCAGTGGTTGGTCTTTAATACCCACACGTCCCTAGAAGCTGTAACAAAAGCCTGTAGCAAGTCTACAGGAAACATAGCTATGAAGTTTTCCACATATCTCTTCTTCCACATAAACTTGCACAAAAGGAAACGTCCCAGCAGAAGGAAAGGAACAGTATTTCCATGAGTTCCCAGAAGTGGGAATATGAAAAGCAGCACTGGATTGCCCATGAATGTATTTCCTGTGAATGTTTATGTTTTTTTCAAAATATAGATTCTAATGAACAGCTCAATTGGTAAAATTTCAATGGCCATAGCCTAAAATACACATATGACTAAAAAGACAAATGGAAACTTATGGATGGAAGGATACTTCATTTACCTATAAGCTTCCACAAAGTGAGAAAATACTTTAGAGAAAGAGTTAACTGGTTATGCTGACTGACACATAAATAATTAAAAAAGAAAATTATACATTTAAATTTATTGCTCTTTACCTTCTTTTAAAAAGACAAATGATCCTTTGAGTTCATACAGAATACAAAAATTAAGCTTGTAGTGATGGTGGGGATAATTTATTTGATTCAGTGCTTAAAATTCTAATGTATTTTTAGGACAATGAAGAATAATATGTAACAATGTTTTTCATACTTTTTCTAAGACTTTTTCTTATACTGTATGTAAACTCTTCTGCATCAGGATATTTAGTCAGGTAAAAAAGCTGCAGTTTATATCTTAGAATACGTATTATTTAATATTCTCTGTGAGTCACAAAACAGATGGAAACTATGTATGTTTTATAGGAAAGCACTAAAAAAAAGGGATAAAATTCTCTGATTCAGTATAATTCAGTGCTCACAGTTTAAATTGTTTTAATTTAATTGTTCCTATTTTCATTATGTTAAAATTCCTGTATGAGTTATGGTCATATCAACCAGAGAAAAACATTTTTAAGAAGTTAAAGACGTCAAAATACAACACCTTTGGCTCTGAGAGACTGCAAAGAACAAGAGGAAAGTGACATTCATTTTGAGTAAGGATCTGATGCAAAAGTTACAGGAATTCTTATAATGTTAGAAGAAATGTAAGTTGTCTAAAATGCTGCAGATGTTCACAGAATACTTTTGCAGCAGTTTTAATATATGACCTTTAAGTATAGTATGGTATGCTGGCATCCAACTTTCCACGTAAAGATTTAATCTTTTCTTAAAAAGGATGAAATTGTCCAATGCGTATAAGTTATTGCAACTGTTTTGGCAAGTTCTGAATCTGTTTTATTCTGTCAGCACTTCAGCATAGAAATTTGGACATTTAAAAAAATATATATGTATGGGACTTTGGATTTTATTATTTAGATCTTCTGTGTAAAAAAAAGCTTGAAATCAAAACCAAACCAAACCCAAAACATTTGATACTTCAACATATGACTAGCACAATTTATTTACATTTCTTTAAATTATTTTGATAGTTAGTATTCAATACTACTGATTACAAACTTTATTAGTGTCTTGGAGTAAAAAGTTCTTAGGAAATGATAGATATGAAACTACCACTAGGAGACAGTAACAAATTATTGTAGTGTAAAGATGATTAAGACAACTTAAGCAGAATAGAATTTATGTAATTCAAAAGAACATACTGAGATAGTCTTGACAAAAGTATTTAAGAAATTATTGAGACTAATTCTGATAAGGAACAAGTTTTGTAGGATATGTATCTCTTTTGTAAGAAAATTATGGCAAGCTTTGGTTACATGCTTTAACATATTCTGTTACATCTTACTGAAATATTGGGAACATACCAACTGAATCTTATTGTATTATGCCAGGCAAGGAACTGCAACGAGGCTGTTAAATCTGAGTCTTGAGCATGACCTTTTGAACAGTAGCCAGAAACTTACCTGTTTTCCTTCTTCACATTTGGAAGAAAAATAAGTAACTCAGCCATCAGGTGTCAATGAGATCTACAGACAGAAGTCAGTGTTTCATTAACTCCAACAATCTCTTTCATTACCTGCTGTTAATAAGGTTTAAGTAGTGACCTAGCCAAAGGTCAAGTTGGGTCATTGAACAGAAATACTCTATGGAAGAACAGACAGGCAAACAATAAACAGTCACTGTTAATAAACAGTTATTTTCTCGTAGAGCAAGAACTTAACGACATGCTCGTGGTTTTATCAAAACTTGTTTCTTTTATATATAAATATAATTATAAAAATCACCTAGAACAAGTGAGGTCAAACACCAACACTAACCTAACACTTGAATACTGAAAGTTTAGTGATCATCTTTTTTCCACGTTTCCAGAGATTTTTAATGTGAACTGGTTTAAGGTGAATTGGATAATCACAGAATCACAGAATTATTAAGGTTAGAAGAGATCATACTTTTCTGAAGATCAAGCCCTATTAAGATGAATAAGGTTAAGAATCTCAAATAAAAATGAAACATAAAAAATTTAAAGGCAATAAAAAGGAACAGTTTCAACCACTAGTTGTTTAACTTTTTCAGTTAATTCCTGAAGATTTTACTGAAGGCAAGTCTGGCGTATTCAGTAACTTATTATTTTTACAGTAATAAAATACCTTACAATAATGTTAACAGAACCAAGAAAAATAAAAGGATTATAGAATTATAAAAATGAATATAAATTTTTGGGGTTGTGTTGTTTGGTTTTCATTTGGTTGGGTTTTTTTCTTCTCTTTTTATTTTTGTTTCTCCTCCCAAGCCATTTTAACTGATTTCAAAGTCTGAGTTGCTTCAAAAACACATCAAAGTCCTTGTATGTGTCACTGTGGTCAATGGCACTTTTAGGCTGATCTATCAAAGAGTTTCCTGTTCTCAGTAGAAAAAAATTGAACCAAAGTATTTGGTTATAAAATAACTATAAAATATTTGGTTATAAAATTGTCGGTAGAAGGAAGTACAGAACAATATCTTTCTTATTTAGTCTAAGATGGTCAGAGTTAAATGCCTATGCAAATTTTAGAGGAAAACTTGTGTGTTAGATCCATAAAATGCAGCCAGAAAACAGTAAAATTGTAACTGAAAAATCTGAGTAAAAGACTCTATGTAATAAACTATTAGGACAATTAAAAATATGTATTTATTATCAGCAGAATTTATTTTCTTTCAGATAATACAATCTATATAGGAAATTTTACTAACAGCATTTAATTTCAGAGGTAGAACATGGCATCAGAAACTGCAGCTTTTTTATCAGAAAACTTGGTATTACTTCAAATAGCTTCTGGTTTATTGATAAGAATGTGCATACACAATGTAGTACAACAAATGTAAATTTGTCAGGATTTTTTTCCTCTTTCAGAATCAACAATATGTTAATTTATATTCAAAAATATTAGAGTTGTAGGTTTTTTTAATATAATGCGAAAGAAGATTAATTAAATGTAAGAGTACTTACATTTATTTTGGTGATTTTAAGTCACCACTTTTTAGTCTTTTTACAGAAACTGCTTTATGGCTCTCCCAATGGTATGTCTGCTGGTGAAGAAAACAGGAAAAAAACAGATCAGCATATTGAAATAGAGTATTTTTCTTAAGATATCATCTAAAGAGAGAATCCCACTTCCTTCAGCGGTTGTTACCAAGAAAAACACCATAAATTTTATTATTACAGAAAGACAAAAAAAACCCCCTGTACTATTTTACCACATCATGATGGTTCTGATAGAAAGATTTAGAAACAGCTATTCAACCTAAGGACAAATTTAAAAATAAACTATTTAATGAGTTTCACTGCCACTTTTTGGAAACTGAACTTTGGAAATAAAACTTGTGTCATTTGGAAACCTTCTTAGTTTTTAGGATTCCTTCTTAACATTTTCCCTAGAGATCTTTAAATCTTTTGAAAAATACCATCTCCCACATACAATCCGATTTTGAAGCAAAGCTTTATAAAGCATATGTTATGTTTTAAAAGTTAAACAGATAGCCAGCCCATTGGGACACTAATAGTCATCATCTTCTGTACTTCTAGAACAGCTGCAGATATGCTGTCAGTCATGGCTGATTAATAAATGTACTGTAACTGGTCCTAGTGCACTGCCTGGTGAAGAAACACTGCACTATTTAAAACCTCAGAAACTGAGAGCATCCTGCTTCTATAGCACCACAACAATTTAATAATAGCAGTGCCACATTGACCCATAACAAGTTGAAAGAGATAAGCAAAATAAATCATAGAATCATAGAATCATAAAATGGCTGAGGTTGGAAGGGACCTTAAAGATCACCTAGTTCCAACCCCCCTGCCATGGACAGGGATGCCACATGCACTAGACCAGGTCATCCAGGGCCACATCCAGCCTGGCCTTAGACACTGCCAGGGATGGGGCCTCCACAACCTCTCTGGGCAACCTGTTCCAGTGCCTCAACACCCTTTGGGTAAATAACCCCCTTCTAATCTCCAGCCTAAATCTCTCCTCCTTCAGCTAGTAGGCATTCCCCCGTGTCCTATTGCAATCAGACCAGCAGAAAAGTCTCTCTCCTTCTGCCTTATAATCCCCTTTCAGGTACTGAAAGGCTGCTATAAGGTCCCCTCTAAGCCTTCTCTTCTCCAGGCTGAACAACCCCAATTCCTTCAGCCTGTCCTCATAGGGGAGGTCTCCAGTCCTTTGATCATCTTTGTGGCCCTCCTCTGGACCCACTCCAAGAGGTCCACATCTTTTTTATGCTGAGGAGCCCAGAACTGTACACAGTACAAGAAGAAATTCTCACTTAAAGTATGAATTCATAAAATAAAAAAGAAGCTTCATTTCCGTATATCCACAAGTTAATATCATGTGAGCTTAACAATCTGACAGGTTCTGAAAGAATCTGAGAGACAAAGGTTTACAAGGGCAGTTAAGGGAATTAAAACCTTACATGCATCATGGAGACTTCTTAGGGAAGCAGCATTAGAAGCATAGAATAAATCCATGGTACTCATAAAAGTCCTAAAAAAAAGAAGTAAGTGTGGTTAAAAAGCAGGGGCAAAGTGAGTTATTTGAAAGCAGTCTTCAAAGAACTGGTATCACATCCAAATGAAGAAAATAAAAGTAATGTCTGGAACGTTAACAAACTCCATAAACCTGGGTGAAAGAAAAGCTTGAGGTTACAACCAGCAAAATACATAAAAATTAAAACATTTTCTTTCAAACACATCAAGAGCAAGAAGTCTGAGAGACTTCAAATCCCACAGATTTTCAGGATATAAAGGGAGCCTTCAGGAAAAATAGTCACAGCAGAAAGCTAAATAGACACCTTGTGGCTGTGTTCACTGTGGAAGAACATATAAAGTTCTTTTCCCACCTAAACATCTCAGCCCCTACCCCTGGGTTTTTTGATTTTGGGGTTGTTGGTTTTTTTTGTTTCTTTTGAAATCAGGAAAGGATTTTAGAAGATGTGTTTCACTTTGAAGCTCTGCTATGAGAAGTTACAGACGAAACAGACGGTAATGAGAGGCCAGGAACAGATAATTTTCATCCAAAGCCTTAGAGATCTGATGGCAAAACAGATGAATCAGAAGATATGATGTACAATCTCACTCTCAAAACCTATAAATACCTGAGAAGTAGAAGGGAAGTACAGGAAGTTATTTAGCCACAAATGCTTGAAGGTTGTCAGGGTACTCAAAGAAGATATTCTTCATGTTTTCCCTGTTATTATAATTTTCCTTAGGCTTTTCATGACAGGATCAGAGGAGAAGGATTTTTTTATTCCCTTTCAGTGCTGCATTTCTTCTATTCTTGAGATATGATGGGAATGATTGTTTAACTATTACTAAAACTTTGAAAAAAACCTTAAATGCCATGCTAAGCTAGCCATTGCACTAGCCACAGCAACAAATAAGATGGAGTTCAGCATCACACATACTAGCAACTGCAGTTCGAATACTGGGGTTTTTTAAGCAGTGCAAAGTAATAGAATCATAAAATACCAAGTTGGAAGGAACCTCAAGGATCATATGGTCCAAACTTTCTTGGCAAATGGACAGCCCATACAAGATGGTCCAGCCTCTGTCCAGCTGAATTGTAATATTGGGAATTCCACCTCTTTCATAGGGAAATTATTCTAATGCATGACTATTCATGTTCAAAAAACATTTCCTCTCCCTTCTCATCCTCCTTTTTTTCCTCTCACAGAGATTTTAGTACAAGAGAAAAAGATGACTGTGGAGGAAAGGTTTGGGGAAGTAAAGACCTCCAAATGTGTTTTGTTTCACAAAAATGTCTCAAGAGCATGAATACACAGGCAAAATATTCTCTATGTGTTATTCTGCCACTGGAATGCATTATGTTAAAAGGCAGCCTTAAATCCTCAAACCTAGACTGTTATTTGAGTGCAACTCTGAGAATCAGCCTTACCTGTATGTTTATTTCAATATACTTTCAAGGATCTTGGTTCTAGGATGAGAGCTGGCTGTATGCATCTAACAGGTGATACATCCATCCTTGGAGACTTTCAAAATCCATTTGAGCATGATCCTGGGCAGTTGACTCTACATAGTCCTGTTTAAACAGGGAAGTTGGACCAGATGACTTGGAGAGGTCTACTCCAGCCTCAGCCATCCCATAGTTCTGTGGGTTTTAGCCTTGCTAAAGGTCTCATTTTCTGACTATGACCTGTTTAATGCTTTTTAAGAATAGTTGAGGTCATATAAAGTGTAAAAGTATTTATTTTTTATTTTGCACTGATGAATGTGGTAACAGCATAGGTGACAGTAAGAAATGAATGCATCAGAGTATTTCATAAATTAGTGGTATCTAGATTTACATGTCTCAGTCAGTCTGTTGATTTCACCTGTGGTGTTGTTTTGTAAGTGGTTTTCTGCTTCTAACTAATCACTTCTTACAAATACATTACTTTCCAATACCTATGAGCCTCTGCTAAAATGTCAGAGCCTTCCTCTTTTTCTCTCCTACACTGCTGCTGATAGACATTAAATTTGGTATGAACCACACACACAAAGCTCAGAATAGGTGCCCTGTGCAATGATAGAAATCGTCTTTGAAAATCTTTAGTCTCGTAAATTTATGTATCAATCCCTGTGCTGTAAAGTGCTTCCAGTCAGAATTACACTGGTAACTGTATTAGAAATTGTAATGTGTCATGCTTCATGATTACTCTTCATTTGCATCATTAGAAAAAAACAGATAACCATAATGAAGATTTTATTCAGTTAGAGTGTAGGCCAAAGTCAGAAATACATAGAGAGAAAGGAAGGACGAGATCACATTACAAGTCCCACTGAGGTTGCAATATCACTCCAACTCCAGATTGTGAGTGGGTCAGTATTAATCCATCTGACCTGTATCTTGGAAAATTACAAGAGTTGCAGGTACTGGGAGTAGGGCAGAGTGTAGCACTACACGCTAACCACCATGTGCTGGAATCTCTCTCTAGGAATAATAAATACCTTAAAAAAGAAAGTGGTTTTGTTCACTAAGTGAAGACTTTGGGTTTTAATGTGCATAACAGGTTCAAAACTCCAGTGTGGAAATTCAAAAGGAATGTCCTGATCAGTTAAACTGTCAGAGTTAAGGCTTGAGGTAGAAAAAATAAGCCTTCTTGCTGCAATATATAGCTCTTTATTATTAAAGCCTCTTCTGAACATTTTCCGATTCCCTGATGAGTGTAACAGTGTGAGCATTATATGAAAGTCATTTCTCTGACAGAGGCGGCTTGTATCTAAAAATATTTTGCTTCTTGAGTATGATTAAATGACAGAATGAAAAAAAAAATTTTTATCGATATTTCTCTAACTGAGACAACTTGCATCTATAAATATTTAACATCTTAGCTGAAATATAAGCATGAATGGAAAACGAGTTGGACATGTAGTTTCTGGCAATAAACTAATTACTATTATAATAAATTATACAACCAAAATATTCTGCATGTTCAATAGAACATTAGTTAAATGAGATTTGAGATCTGATTTCCTGAATTTGTTAATAGAAACTGTTAAGTTTATTACTTTCATCTGAACAAATAAAACAACAGGTTTTTTACTATGATTATTTTAAAACTTGAAATGCCTTCCTTCTTTTCAAAATATAAACACATGAATACTTAGTTAAAATAATACTAAGAAATTTAACTGGGAATTTACAATATTAATATAAAATAAACTGTAGACAAGCTTTCTGGAAGGACCATTGATTGTTTCCTTCAGGTGCAGAATTCTGCCAGATCCTTGCAGCCATTTTGTCCACTTGAAAATTAATGTACGCCTTCTTAGGTTGCCATCTTAGGTTGTGCTCCCAGACATGATATTACAGTAAGAAGATTCTTGGCCAACAAGAAAGCGCAAATTCTAGAATAGAACTTCTGGGAATCCACCCTTATGAGAAAACAGTTGTATCAAACGTGTTATTAAACAGGTCAATGTGTAGCATAGATTTCTTAACACAAAACATCTGCTCTCCCCAGAGAGATATTTTTTATGTTTTATTAAAACAAAAAACAAAATCCCCTCCAAATGATAAGTGGTTCTGGTTATATATGCAAACAAAAATTTTACATACTCCAGATATTTAGGAGTTGTGGTTGACATTCTGTGATTGGACTTACAACGGGTGGTCTTTTCCAGTTTTAAATAAACCATTCAGTGATCAGAGCAGCATTAACATTCTACAAATTCTCCTAGAACATTCAGTTGTGCTCTGCATGATGCATGGATGGAGATTCTAGGTGAGCTCATATGGCCCAACTCCATCCATAGTTGGTCATGGTCATGTAGACTCATGAGTTAAGACCCAGATACTCTACAAGTGCTGAGTAGAGCTTGCCACTGGACTCAAGAGCACTGCTTTCAAACCCACACTAACTTCTCACCTGGATTATTTGGTTGGCTTTTAGAGAGTTCAGGACAGTTCACAGACACTAATAGGATGTTAGCCAGCTATCAAACCAGTTGGGACACAGTCTTTCATAAACCGTGACTGAGACACTGTGTTACCACAGCTAGTCCATCAAGTTCATAGATTTCAGAATACTTTATGAAGGGGTCTGTGTGTAGTGATAGACAGACACAATGTCAGATCAGAATTTACAAAACCAGACTATGTGCCCAAATTCCTTCACAAGATGGATGAAGAGAGTTAAGCGCCCAGTATTAAAACTTAGTTTCTTGACAGTATAAATTAGCAGATGGAATTTTTGTCATTTGCACCTAGAGTACTTGCTGAAGCTAAAGTAAAATGCTTGTGAGAGCGTGCAAAATAAAGTACAAAACCTCTTCCTAGAATAAAAACCTGCTTCTTTTCCTCTGAGCACAGATGGCTGCTCTTTTTCAATGCAATTCAAAGAACTTCTTTTGTATGAAATCACTCAGCTCCAACTGTAAGGAAAGAAGAATCCGTCACCCCAGCACAGGCCAGAGCCAGGTATGCAGAGTACTCTTGTAAATGAATGTTGGGCTGGAGGTGGATGGTAGGGAGAGTGAATTGATACAGGAGTCCTAAAGAATTTCTCAGGTGAACGAAATGCCTCTTCCTTTTCTCCCTTGATTTTCAGTTAAAGCTTCTTTTCAAAAGGAGCAAAAAGAGAAGGAAACATAAGGCTTGCTCAAAACATTTGTCAAAGTAGCAGAAAACTGTATGAAACTCTCGCCTTCTTTTCAGTCACAAGACATACATATCATACCTGAATAAACAGGAAAAAGGCTAATTTGCAGAGGAAAGTTAGTTCAAAACTGTTGTGTTCTCTCAGACTGGAAGAGAGTCCTATTCTGTTAAAGCATTGACTATTTAAACCTTTGATTATTGAAATAGTACTTGATCCTAAAGGACACTGTGACCCTGTAGGAAGCCTTCACTTGAACATGCTCTTGGCAAGCCCTGTGGTCCCATGGAGAGAAGAGCCCATGCTGGAGCAGGTTTGCTGACAGGACTTGTGACCCCATGGGGGACCCATGGTGGAATAATCTGTTACTGAAATACTGCCTCTTAAAGGGACTCATGCTAAACCAGTTCATGAAGAACCTTAGCCCATGCGAAGGGTTGTGTCTCGTGAGAAAGACCCCACCCTGGAACAGGAAAAGAGTGTCAGTCTTCCCTCTGCTGTGGAGGGAGGAGCAATAGAGACTATGTGTGACGAACCAACTGTAGTCCCCATTCCCATGTGCTGCTGGCAGGAAGGAGGTAGAGAAAATCAGGAGTAAAGTTAAGCCCAGGGAGAAGGGAGTGATATAAGGCAGTTGTTTTTAAGATTTGGTTTTATTTTTCATTAACCTGCTCTGATATTTGCTTGATAATAAATTAATTTCCCCAAGTCAAGTCTGATTTGCTTGTGTTGCTAATTGCTGAGTGATCTCTGCCTGTCCTTGCCTCAACCAACGATCTTTCCATGATGTTTTCTCTCCCCTGTCCAGTTGAGAAGGAGAATGATAGGGCAGCTTTGGTGGTCACGTGGCATCCAGCTAGGGTCGACCCACCACATTCACTAATATTCTTTTCCTCTTTCATTTCACACAGAATGGAACAACTTCCAGGGAGAGATCAAGGGAAATTTACTTAGTTGGCATTTGAGCCATTCACGTGGAACACAGGAGATACATATTCTATCCCATGCTATCCTATTAGATTTGACCAGACTAAATTATTCCATCCCTTTTTTCTTTTTATCCTCAAGACTTTTGCTTAGCTCTAAGACCACACTGAGCAATGCAAGTTATAGTTATTCTAAGAAGATACTTGTGGTTAATGCCTAGCTGCACAGGTCTTACAGAACTTCAGAATTTCTTGTGTTCCAGAGTACTTCAGGCAGCAGTAAATCAGTAATGAATCAACTTCAGATTGGAACTGAATCCAGGAAGTTAATACCAAAAGTTTATGCTAAAGCAGTTATTGTGAGACATTTTGCATTCCAGACCAAAAAAACCTAATGAAACCCACTATGTCTTCCACAATTCATTTTTAAGTAATGTAGGTCTGATGGGAAGCTGAATTTCCATAAACTAATTAAGAACTTAACAAACAAACATGTCAGCTAGTTTGCCAAATAAGACTTAAATGTTATCTCCAGGTGTACAGCATAACATAAAGATGCAGTGATTCAACCAAAGTATTGCAGGAGACATTTAATGGGACTGAAGTAATTCTTTGCCTGTCTCAGTGTTGGGAGTTTTCATACAGTTCTACAAGACAGTCTGAATACTGGTGGAATTTTATGAATAATATTCCATTTCTTTTTTATATTATACATTAAGCAACTGACTATCAACCATCAAGAGTTTGATCCTACATGTTATAATTGGGTCAAAAGTAGTCATTTACACATCTATTACTGAAATGAAGGCAGGGGCAAGAGGGAGAAGATCAGAATATTCTCCATGACATGCCATTATTGCAAAAACCTTCCAATAGCTTAATATAACACCATGTAATTGATTTAAGATAATACTATTCTGTTCACATCAGATAAATTAATTCAGTACAACAGAGTGGAAAAAAACCTTCAACAAACAAGTGCCAAGATTTTAGGAGCACAATAAACATAATTTTCATTTATGATGTAGATGAGGGGGCGGGGATTACAAGACAATCATAGAAGTTATTCCACTAAAAAATTAAAAATAAAGGAATATTATCAAAATATAACATCTCCAAGGCAATGGTATGAAATTTTCTGAAGATCTTACACAGTTACAACCTGACTCTCTTTGGTATTATTATGTATCATTTGTATTACTTAAGAGCTGAACTGGAGTAACAATGACACCTCTATCACTGAGACAGCTGAGAAAGATCTTGCTTGCTTTGGCTGACAATGGAATCTTTAAAGTCATATAATAACTCAGACTTTAGCCAAATTCTTTTCCCATTGAAACAAACCTTTGATGATTGTAAGAATTTGGTGAAGGATACAACAATTCTTTTCTTCTATAATCACATAATGTGCTTAAAATGAACTTTAAAAACTAATGTGAAATCAACATATTTATTGCAATAAAATGTATAATAGAATTTAGCCTAACTATTTTACTACTAGTGTAAAAGTCTATAGAATAGCTGAATGCCCTTCTAGGATTTTTTTCTTCTTGCATACTTACTAGCTGCAGAAATTCTGACCTTACCCTTTGTATATCTCTGTATCTCTTGTTATTTTAAACATATACTTTGCACCTCTAAGAAGGGCAAACACAAGAAGATCTGAACACTGAAAGGTACGATAAAATGCAGACTACAAGCTCAACAATTAGTGATAATCATAAAACTGATGACTACTTTCAGGTAGTTCCTCTAAGGTCAGAAGTTCCATGTTGAAACACTTGGCCCAGCAATTCCTTCCTTCTACAATACTGACATATAAAGGTATGTGCATAACTTACTCTTTTCCCTGCAGTCTTGGATGTACCAGCTAGAAATGTATAAAACAGGAGGATAATACTTTTTTTTTCTTAACATAGTAAATGCACAAAAGATGTGATCACGGACAAAAATCCAGTGAATATTATGACCTGCATTGACAAAAACCAGATGTAATCCACACTAAGATTGTCAAAATAAAGACAGTAAGCATTCTTCCATTTCTTCACATTCAATTTTGTTTCTCCTTGTAATACTTTATAAGTGAAATATTTGCAGACTCTGTGTGCCCTGTCACGTTACTACCACACCTATGCAAAAGATCTTCTACTTCAACAGTCAAGAAAAACAATGGACTGAATCACAGCGAGAATTGCAATTAAGAACTTTCTGGTACAAAGGGCAAAAATGGACCTACATGGGAGATACAATGGGTAGCACCACAGAGTGATTATATTCTAGCGAATGGTTTCTAATCATGTTTTTAAGCTGATATAGAGCCACTGAGTTAATGCTTTCCATTTGCAATTGTGTTTGTACAGAATCTGGTCTAGTACATCCATCAGAACACATCCTAAAAAGACAATAAATTACTTTTTTTCAAAGTAAAATTTGATAAGTTTGGGGTTTCTGTTTTCCATTTTATATTTTTCAGCTGATATAGACTGATGCAGCACCACTGCATCAGTGTGGACAGACTGACTTTCATCATTAAAGCCACATTTTGGTTTTGGGGTTTTTTTTTTACTTTCCTGTCCCAGTAAATATAAACATCAGAAGATCACTTGTTATCACAGATTATTACACCTGTGTAAAAAAATCTATTTGAGAAAAGGAAAAGGGAGGAGGATTTATGAATATATTTCTATAGAATATTTACAGCCCTCCTTAGACTGTTAGTTTTTGATCCTTGTTGGACTGCGTATTTGTCCCATGGTACACTTTACTATTTTCTACTTTGTCAGTCATTTTGCTGTGTTGAAACTTGAATAGAAAAGTTTTACTTCCTTTTGAAAGAGCATAATTGTGACTTCAAACAACAAAGGGGTTACTGCAGAGCCAACCCCAGTCTTTTTTTCTCCTGGCAAAGAACATTCCCATTTATTAAATGCATGGGAATACCATTGTTCACTTATTTAAACGTAGCCAAAACCCCTTTTTTTTTTTTTTTTTTCAACAGAATAAAACTAAAATTAAGGTCAAGATCCAACCTATTCTGTCCAGAGTACCATCTTTTTCTTCATGAGCAGAGGTCACAGGAGTTTCATCTTTCCCTTTGTTCTGTAACAATCCTCTTCTGTAATTCCAAAGCCTACCTTCCCTTTACACAGCTCATTACACAGCCACTGGCCCCCTGCCAGTCATTAGGAAGCCAAGAAAGGCTATTGCAGAAGGCTGCTTTGGAGGTGGTGGACATGGATGCTTTGTCTGTCTCTACTGTCTTTCATCTAAAGATCTTAGAATGCTTTAGGAACATTAAAAAAAAAAAAAAAAAGCAACCCTCCAAACTCCACAATATTATAGGGGAGAGAAAATGCTCCTCTGCCACCTTCCAGAAAGGTGACAAAAAGCTGTATAACAATCATTTTCCTACAGTCATATACATAAATGGTCCCAGTGAAATAATTCATTTCAACTGGGCTATTAATAAATATAAAATTACACACTGGCAGGTCTGAAAAATACATCACTGCCAATCTTGTGGTATACTTGTCCAACCTCTGGATGATAAAAATGTGCCAAATAGGAGTACAATCAAACCAAAACACACATGCACAAATCAAAACAACCAAAACCTAACAAAACAGCCACAAACAAAAGAAAAAAAAAAATCCCCTACCTCAAAACCAATCAAAAAGACCCCTAAAAATAAAGATCTCTATTAAACCAAAATAGCATTGTGATCTATTATATTTCTCTTCAGTACTGTAGTTACAGGTATGACTACCTAATATGTACCTCAACTGGTAATATTTTGCAGAAGAGATAAATTTATTTAACAAGATTTAATTAAACAAAATACAATTATTTCTGAAACTGCTGATTCAGAATGCCTGAAATGTTTAATTTAATACACTTTGAGATCTATGAACTGCCTACAGTCCTGGCCAGGACTTGGTGCAGACAGGGCAAATCCTGACAGAGCACAGATACTATCTCTTGTGAAAACGTCCCAACTAGTCACCTACAGAGCAAGCAGCTACCGATGTACCTCTGAGTGCTCAGAAGGCCTTTGCCTGACAAATCTGATTTGGAGCCAGTGCTCAGCCAGAGTCTCCTAGATCTTCTTCTCAAGGCCACAGCCCCAGAAGCTGGGGAACAAAGCACTGTTCAACTCCACAAGGGAAAACCCAAAATCTAATGCCCCAAACTCCGGCTGGAGTCTGGACTGCAACAGCTTCTGATTTTGCAGAGTTATCAGTGAGTCTATGTCTGTGCTCTTTACTAAGCCAGACAAGTCTATTCACAGTTCTGGCCATCTGTCTGTCCCGCTTTATTGCTAGAGTGATCCCTGCCATGGTTTGTACCAAAACAATACTAATCACTGGAATAGCACATACCACAGACTGCTGCCAGCAAACAGGAGCATGAAACTCCATGGTAGTACTTACCTGTGCATGACAGAAAGAGAGCTTATATGTATTATTATAGGACTAATAGTTCCAAACAGCCTAATAAAGACCCAGTATCAAATGTAATGCATTTTGAAAAGTCTAGGTCATACCACATTGACCTAGGACCAAATAACAGACCTGCTCCTGCTTTATTGAGAAGTGCAGGTGCAACCTCAAAGACAGTTCTTTTATTCAGATGCATCCATCACAGCAGGGCTCCCTGTGCTCTCCTGGAACTGGTAAAAGTCATAATCCATATAAATTTCACTGATACTATCTATCAGCTTTTGTGAAACAGGTACAGTACCCAACGTCATCAACAGATACATTATATGGGAGCTGTTTTGTTCAGAAATACACCAGTTAGTCCTAAGATGACATTCACTGAGAAGAAGAGCTGGGGCTGGTCTTGAGTGGGTCTGTACCTATGATAAAAGTACTCCCAGAAATTTCTCGTAAAAGTAATGTGCTGTTCTGAAATTTGTTTGTTCTGTTTGTGCTACTGTTCTGCAAACTGCTCTGAATTATTTCAGAAGAAACACATTGGACACCACACTAGGCAGACATATAGACAGTACCTGTCATGATTCCAGATGGGAGTAATTTTTTTTCCCTGCAAAACTTCTTAGACGAACCATTTAAAACAGATGAAAGGAGAGGACAAAACTTGCAGTGGGAGATGTGAGTCACAGAGAGGAAACATTTGCATTTAAAAGAAGCAGGCAGTGTAGTCTTTCACAATTATGGCCTAAAATAGGCAGACACCAGCCAGCACTGAGTTTCAGTGACAATCCTGAGTTCAGTGATAGGGTAACACAAAAACTGAGTCATCGTCTCTGCAAGGTTATCTAGGTCCTCAGAAACTACAGTCAGACTGAGGCACACCAGAGTAGCCAAGAAAGCAGTTTAAGGGTAGTGCTGGCATAATTTACATTTTAGTTTCTCCAGCAAGCTCTCTGTTCCAAATCATCCAGCTAGTACCTTTACTTAGTATCTTCAGTTTTCAGAAGTTTGTTTGCTCTATTCAGTTGTTTAGCCTGTTCAGAATGTCTGAATCAGCATGAAACTAGCAAAACTCGCCTATGTTTCTGTTTCCTACTCTAAGGAATCCTGCTTTGGCAGAGGGGTTGGATTAGATGATCTTTTGAGCTCCCTTCCAACCCCTAACATTCTGTGATTCTGTGATTCTGTGAAATAGAAAGTCTACTGGGTCCATAAAGATCTCAAATACTGCATTTAGTTTTGGGCATCTCACTACAAGAAATACATTGAGCTGCCAGAGTGTGTCCAAAGAAGGGCAACAAAGCTGGTGAAGGGTCTATAGCATGTGTCTCCTGAGGAATGGCAGAGAGAAGCAGAGTTGTTTAGTCTGGAGACTGAGGGTGAGGGAAGACCTTATTGCTCTATAAAACTTCCTGAAAGGAGGTTGTAGCAAGGTGGGGGTCAGTCTCTCCTCCGTGCTAACAAGCTATAGGACAAGAAGAAATGGCCTCAAGTTGTCAGAGGAGGTTTAGGTTGGATATTAGGAAAAAATTCTTCACAGAAAGAGTTGTAAAATATACGAACAGGCTGCCCAGGGAAGGGGTGGAGTCGCCATCCCTGGAAGTATTTAAAAGATGTCTAGATGTGGTGCTTACGGGCATGGTTTACTGGTGATGTAGCAGTATTGGTTGAATAGTTACACTTGATGATCTTAAAGGTCTCTTCCAACTAAAACAATCCTAAAATTCTATGATTCTGTAATCTCAGATTAAAGTAAAACAAGGCTCCCAGGGAGCTCAGCACATTTTGCCTTCTGACACAGGCTATGAGAAATCCAGTAGCTAGGAATGAGTCTTGCCAGACTGCAAAAGGTCAGCGAAGAAATGAAAATAAATGCTTTTCAGTGAAAACCCTTCATTCCCCAAAGAAGAGATCTTGTTTCCCATTTTCAAACCAATAATGATTTTCCCTCAGAAACAAGAGTTTCCTGAAAATTTTAGCTCATTGAAACTCTGAAAACTGCTGCATTTGGTTCAATTCAAATCCAAATCAAATTTCTAGTGAAAAGAAGATAATCCTGACAGAACAGAATTCTGACTTCTACTTGGCTAAAACTGAAACAACAGCATAGAACCACAGAAATGTAGGGAAACAGCACTGTACCACAACAGTTTCTGGATACCTGAGTAACTCTGTGTAACTGAAACCTTTTCAGACAATGTACATGCTTATATTTGTTCCATATTTGTTCTAATGTGAATAATATTACTTTGTTATGTAATCAAAATTATGATGGTAAAGGAGAATGAGTCATGTAATCTCCATATATCTCTGCAATAACTTTCCTCACCATGTTTTTTGCTTTTCTCTGTCTGTTTTTCTAGTCACAGATAAATAAGAGTATAATTAAACCTCATTTAAAAGTTAATATTCTTATAAAGAAAAGGTCATTAACATTAAGCTCAATGACAAAAACAAGAAAAGTTTCAGGTTTCGAGAACAGAAAAAAAAAAAAGGAAAAAACTCACACCAAGGTATCTACAAGAGATGGAGTACTGTGATTAACTCTGTTTCAATAAACAGAGATTATAGTGACCTTTACTTCAGCTGCCTTGGTTTCTCCATTTTTAATCATTATGCAAGATTTGGTAGGATTTGTTACTGACACTCTACTCCTCAGGGGGCAATTAGCAGAGAACTGAATTCACTAGAAAGTCAGCAGATCTTTTCACTGTACTACCTAAAATGACAGGAAGGAGCCCCGCTTTGCTGGACTATCACAGTACCCATCTATGGGTAGATCTGACAGAATCCAGAAAACCCAATGAACCACACAGTTAAATAAATGTCCAAATTAAACATTGGAGATGAGGAAAGCTAATGATATAAAATGTTTTGCAGTGCTGCAATTAAAAATTTCGCTGCATAATAAAGTAATAACTTTACTATTTTCATTGTGAAGAACCAATCCTTGCCCTGAAAATTATTTTGTTGTTTTTTGTTTCTTTTTTTTTTCACATGTAGTATTACTAATATCAAGTTTGTACCCAGGCTTATGTTAAGGTTTGAGGTTTTGAGCATTACACTTAATTCCTGCCATCTTATCTGATGCAGGCAAACACATTCACCTTCATGTCTGGTGCAAAGTTCTCTGACCAATGTATGTCTTGTATGTAGCGTTAGCTTTATGTATGTTGTTTGCACCTTGTTAGAAGTTCTACACTAAATTCCTGGTGCATGCATACGTAATAGAGCTCTTAAAATATATATTCATCATTTCACTTCCATTAATCTTAATTTATTTCTATCACCCTCATATCTTCATATGTACTTGGTGTCTTCTACAGACTAAAGTGTGGTAAAGTTAATAAAAATTCAGGTAATTTAGTATCTCCAAAGAAAACAAAAGCAGTACCAGTAATATCCTATTCAGTAGAAAATGTCAACACTTTCCTGTACTTGAGATTTACAATCCTAGGAACTACATTTGAAGAAGATAACTAAGTCTTCCTTCCACGATGACCACCCACTCCTGCCAAGAACCAAAAGTATCTCTGGGATTCTGTTAGAATTATGACAAGAATATTTGATCAGGAAGAAGAGACATACTGCAGAGGGTAACCCAGAAAGTTAGGAAAATGAGTGTGATGTCCAGAAAAATCCCACAGGGAAA
Source organism: Galbula dea (assembly GCA_013399015.1). Classification (NCBI taxonomy): domain Eukaryota; kingdom Metazoa; phylum Chordata; class Aves; order Piciformes; family Galbulidae; genus Galbula; species Galbula dea. The sequence continues at coordinate 158,567 of VWZX01010542.1, forward strand.
TTAAAATATGTACTTAATATAAAAAAACAGTCCCCAAAAATCTTGAAAGTGCTTAACTGCTGCAGTGATTCAGACATACTTATTATTTGCAGTAGAAGGAGAAGAAAGCAAAATAAGCCTGCAAAATTTCTGGTTTTCTCTTAAAAGATAAAAGAAGGACTGGGAATTAGAGTTTCTTAGGTATTTTTGGGAAAACAAATTGTGTGGTAGCAACCTGACATAGCTATGAAGCCTTGTGGAAATAGACATATGAGAGTATGACAAAAGAATTCTAAAGATCCTAAATAAATGCACTTTAAGGTTAAAAAAAAGGGGGTTAAAATGTAATGAAGGCTATGTAAACACAGGTTAGCATAGCTGTAAGAATGAGAAAATCTTTTCACATTAAGAAATTGTGTGCACTCATGTAAGAGAACATTTGCACTCTCTCTCTCTAAAAGCCACATACACTTCAGCAACAAAACATGAAAAGTCAGATTTTTGGAATGATGACTTTTTCTATTTTGTTTCAAAAATAAAATGGATTTGGTTTTGCTCCTGTTGTTGACAAAACAAAAGTATCTGAAAGGGGTCAAATTCGCTATTATTTTTATTTTGGATAACTGATAACTTTCTGTGGTGCTACATAACAGGTATATTAGAATTGAAACTAAAATATATTAAAAAAATAGTTTTCAACTGAAGTAGGACATAATGAAACAGTTCTGTTACATAACTTTTTTTTTTCTTTAAAAACTGCTTATTGTTTCCACAATAAGCAACAAGGTTTTTCAAGTTTTTATGTCATTACTTGACGTACTTAAAGATTTTCTTAGGAAAATATATGTGCAAGTGTTTAAGTGATGCACTGTAAGTATTAATGCAAAGTCTGAACTAAAGGAATTTTTTTTTAAATGGAAACAGGGAAATGGTCATCTGCATCTATATATGTATATATCTTATTAGCTCTATGTGTTTACTCCCAGAGAGATGTGAGACTTCTGTTCCTGCTATCAGTTGTATTTTTCCTATGAGAAAATATATTTGCTTTAACCATTTTTGACGTGAAAGTTAACATGAAAATATTAAAATGCTGTTGCAAAACAATACCCTGTACTTGCAATTACAATATATGTTAAAAAGCACTGCCCTGTAATGAGATACTGTGCACAGTAGTTGCAAAGGCAATACATGCTTTCATAGCCCCCGGCTATGGACATAAAGAAATGTCTAAAATACTCTATGATATTTAGTCCTGTGTGTTAGGTCTACAGGAACCCTTTTATAAATTCGTTGGAGAGACTCAAAAAATGTCTCAGTCTTACTGTAATATAAGTAAATAAATACTATTNAATGATAATTGGATTGGTATACCTGATCTGCCAACTCCTCAACATGCATGTCATATCTGCACACATTACCTGAACACTATACAGACTTCTAATACTGTCAAGTATACATTCTAATTTGAATAAAAGGTAATTTATGTTCTACAACAGGAACAGTTTTTGTATTAATACTAGCATACACAGGAATATTCACCAGTGAGAACACAGTATTTTTCCATCTAATTATCAAGCTAGAAAGATAACATATGGGTGCTAAATGTTGCGGCATAGCATGTTCCTAATTAAACTAAATCCATAACAGTCACATATTTCTCAGTCTTACTGTAATATAAGTAAATAAATACTATTGCTAAGGAGTTGTCATTTGTGAAGCAAGAAATTGTTGTTCTGAGTAATGCCACCTTAACCTCAGACATAGCATACATGATAACAGCATAAATGAGGTAAACATATAAAACTTTTAAATACAGCAGCAATTATGTCCAACTACAGCTAGAGTCTCTACAGTGAAATGAATGTTCATCTAACAATAACACCTCCTGATGTCATTGCTCTTACTGGAACATATCAGTTGTAAAGCTCATTTTAAGAAAAGTGCATACTGATTAGCATATGTTCGGAGGGTTTTCGTTGTTTTTGGTTTTTTTTTTTCCAGAAAACTTGAAAGGGTTAATTTAATTGACAGCATATGTATGTTCACATAGCTAAAGTGGAAAAGTACATTTGTGTAGAGGTAAGTGTATAAACTATTCAGAGGCTTCATAAAACTTCATTTAAAATTTGTTAGCAGGAGTCTCAAGGAGAAGTAAGACAGCTCTGGTAAACACAAATAGTCACTGCATTGTATTGTCAAGAAATATATAACCTTGACAATCAAAATTATACAGAAAAGTAACATCTGGAGACCTGTTTTTCTCCATATTGGTCCAGTTTGGCCTCACCAATGAAAGATCAGTACTATCACCTAGAGATTAGATTAGTCTCTGAAAGCAGGACTACTAAAGGAGGGAAAGAGATAATGATAGCTATTAAAAATGAACATGACCAATTTTGGAAGAATGAATCATCATTTGCCTCCCTGCACCATATAATTGAGATCCCAGTATAGGTAAGTACAAGTCTTTACTACGTTATCAGTAATTAGTTATTGTTTTCCCTACACAGTTCTAAACCCCCAAGATACATTCTTCTTCTACTGCCCACTGCTGTCAAAATTCACACATCTGATTTGTTTATTGTTTTAATTATACATTAAAATGGTAATCACTCTTTCTGTCCTCAGCAAGGCTGCATCTAGTTGACTAAAAAGTATATTGCTCTATAAATCAGTTACAAGAAATCAGCCAAACACTTGCACTTTATTTCAATAACACCAGTGATTTCTTCTATTGGCTATTTATGAGACCAAGTTCAGTTCAAAGAAAAGTAAATTATATATAATAAAAACAACAACCGATTGTTTCAATAATGACAAAAGATTCTACAACTAAGAATTAATTTAATGGCTTAATCAAGGTCCTAATGTGAAATGATTGTATGCAAAGTGAATGTCTAATGTTGTATTAAGAAAGTCTTCTAAATACTCTGCCTAAATATACAAACTGTAACGCTTTCTGTCAACTTGACATCTTGAGGCAATCTACATTTACAAGTATATGAAGTTCTGCGTTGATCAATTTAACTTACAAAACCCTTTTTTTATTTCCAGACTAACTCATATTTTGGTGATAACTATTGTGGGTTTTTTTGAAATCTCAAGAAGTTAAAACAGTTTTTGTACTAGGTGCAGTTCCCGTAAGGATGCAAACATACTATTACAAAGAAGCTTCAGGTCAGCAAAGATATTCCAGCATGAAGAGTAATCTTTAGAAAATACACTGTGTACTGCTTTTTAAAGGACACAGTTCCGACCCTAAAATTTGCACAAATCAACTCAACTATTCAAATCTAATTTGGCAGAGCAAAACAACATTTTCCAGATATATATTTCAATAAATATCTCACATTGGACCTTGTAATAATACACACAATTTAAAACTCATTGAGAGAGTGCTAACTTACGGTAAGTTTACATAGAAATACAATAACTGGTTTGCATATGAAATTAACAAGCAAGTGTCCAATTGCATAATTTAGAACATATATGCAATTTAAGCAACACGATTTGCTCCCATTTAATTGCATAATAGGTTGCTTCGTATCAAATGTCAGTTGCACAACTTTAAAGTATTATGTCCAGGCAGATGTATGCAGGAGTAGAAAACAGTTCACTTTCTATATATGCGGTATTATTCTCCCTTTTAAAAATCTAGTGACTCAAAATTTTTTTTACAGAAAATTAGAATGTATGTTGACATAATACATACTGATCACTAATTTGAAGACTCATTTACAACCTTAAAAATAATTGTTCATTACATGTGGTTTGAAAATATTACAAGTCATTCTCTTGAAAAAGAAATAAACAGTGTTATAAAATCACAAACCGAACCTGAATGTTATAGCTATTACACTTGGGTAAAATAATAATGAATATATATGATCAAATGAATCTCTGTCTACATTGTCTTGACATTCTTCCCTGAAGTACCACTGCTTTATTGAATGTAGACATTGTTTAAACCTGTTCAGAGGTCTTTGAATATTTCTGATCCAAAACGTAGCCATGGCAAGCTCTGCCAAAATGCAACAGCTGAAATTCAAAAGTCTGTGGAGTCTGAACAGGACACATAGGCCACGTAATTCTCTTAGGAGAGGAATCTATTGATTAGAATCCATTGTTTGGCGTCAATATTTTCTGGTTTTACTCTAGCTCAAATATTTACTTCATGTTGCTGGAATTGCTGTTTTGTGGGAAATTCCAGATTCTGAACAACTCTTGCATAATTTTGTGAGACCTTTTCCATCCAGGCCTGTTCTTCCCATTGATTTCTTTGCTATGTTGTTTTTTTCTTGAACCCCTTCCAAAATTTCAGCAAACTGAGCATGTGGCCAAGCACTCAACACGGTTCTAGTTTCCTTTCTATCCTAGAAGGAAAGGATGGCTTATAATACCCAACTTGTTACTGAAAAAATGGACAGGAATTAACCTTTATTAACATGATTGTATATCTTAAACTGTTGAAGTGCTTGCTAAAATATGTTTAAAATAATTTTAAAGTATTTAACCCACCCATCACCAAGCACACGCAAATTCTTTTCTAATACCATTACCACTCTGTTTCTCTGTAGACAGAGATCATCTCTGGTTCCCTACATTTTCCTGTCGAGGACTTATCCATGACAGAATTCCATTTTAGAACTCTCTTGTGTTCCAACCTTATGCCAGACATCCAAATGTGGTGGAGAAATAGAGGTGTCACAGCACAGGCACCAAAGAAAGAGTAGAGCCTCCTGATGCAGCAGTCTGTCTTTCCCTGCCTGCAGCCCAAATTCAACTCAGAGAAAGGGTCTCTGCTCACCCAAGACAGAATTTTTCTTTCTGAAAACTCAGCCCCACATTAATCTTATTTATGATTGCTGGCTACATCATCCATTTGCTCTACTTCCCTTTTCTTGTCAACACTAACCAGGGCTCATCTAACTCCCTATTCCCTCTCCTCACACTGATTAAATAAAATCCGCCTATACTGCCATTGCCTCCTTTATCTTCTCACTTACATAACTATGACTTCTCTTTCAGCCCACTTTCTCTTTCATTCCAGACAATTTTAGTGTGCAGGTTCAAGTTATATATCAATATCATGGTTAAATTAAATCAGGAATGAAGCTCTTAATAATGAGATGAATCTTTCTTCATTGCATGTGTCTTTCAGCTAAGCATATTTACTTGGAATCAGAAGAGTAAGACAGACTAGGGCAAACTATAGCAATGCATCTATAGTATGCAATTGATCTCAGTAATTGTCTCACACAACTGTGAATTATGCTCCAAATTATTTTCCTTGAGCAGAAAAACATCGTAACTTATTTTTCACTGATGTCTGAAATTTCTGAGGAAGTGTAATATGTTTGGAAAACTTGCACCCTAAAATAAATGAATGGTTCCCCCACCTTTTTTTTTTTTTAATGATGTTTTTCCTGTTTTTCTTTTTTTTTGTGGCTCATGGAAGCCAGCATCTTTGGCAGGAACTGCTTGAGGCCTATCTTTCGGCAGTCTAGAAACATCTCACCTAACAGTACACATTCACAGTATAAATCATGGAATTACAGCATCATAGAGTGGTTTGGGTTGGCAGGGACCTTTAAAGGTCATCTAGTCCCACACCCTTGCAACAGGCAGGAACATCTTCAACTAGGTCAGGTTGCTCAGAGCCCTGCCCAACCTGACCTAAAAGGTTTCCAGGGATGGGACATCTAAAACCTCTCTGGGCAACCAGTTCCAATATTTTACCACCCTCACAGGAAATAACTTCTTCCTTATATCTAGTCTAAATCTGTCTTATTTTAGTATAAAACCATTACCTCTTGTTTTGTCACAATAGGCCTTGCTAAAAATATTGTCCCCATCTTTCTTATTAGTTCCCTCTAAGCTGCAATAAGTTTTCCCCAGAGCCTTCTCTTTCCCAGGCTGAACAACCCCAACTCTCTCATACTTTCCTCAGAGCAGAGGTGTTCCAGCCCTCAGACTATTAAGCTACTCACCTAGATTTCTCTACAGTCAGTGCAGTAAATCAGGCATTTCTAGAACACACTTTGTTAGATTTAGTTATCTGTNAATAAATCAGTAAATCAGTAATAAATCAGTAAATCAGACATTTCTAGAACACACTTTGTTAGATTTAGTTATCTGTCTTTGGTAAAGACTAAATGTGCTCTGTGGAGATGTGAGTCTTTACACTGACTGTAGACCATCAGCTGATCTAAATGTCTGTTCTTGGTCCACTTCTACTCCATATTTGTATATGTAGCCAGTGTGACAGATTCCTGTATACGGGACAAAGGAAACACACAGAAAAAAAAAAAAAAAAAAAACCACAGAAAAAAACCCTCACCACAAACCTCAAATCTTTCTACACAGATATGGTGTTCAAAACCATAATTCTAGCTATTGGGATTCACACTTCACTTTTTCAAAGCATAAGACATTTTTTATCCAGAGAGCTGGACATGGGCCAAAATACTAGAAATACCAAACATCTGGAACACTCTTTTTGCACAGGATGTGCTGCCCTAACCACAGATGTGACTTCCCTGGGAGAGCTGTACTCTTGTTCAAGGAAAAACAAATTCCAGGTTTGTTGGACTGGAGAGCAATTGTGAGAAGAAACTCCTTAGAGGTGAAAAATGCTGGGTTCTACTCCCTGATTAAAACATTATTTGCATATTAGATGTTGTTTAAGACTGTTTAATGAGAAGGAATTTTAAGATAAAAAATAACAAGCTGTGCCTATGGCCCTCAGATGACTATTGTCAGCATCTGAATGGGATCAAAGAATTTGAATTGAAAAGCTTAATTTCCATATTTTTTAATTGTACCTTCTGAATTAGATACATAAACTGTATCTTCTGTACCACTTCACACTCAAAGATTAGAAGTGAAACAGATTCCTCTCACTGACAGAAAGCATAATATGCACAGGGGAAAGAAGAGCCCAGAACTAGGCTCCATGACATCAAAAAGATGATGTGTAAGATGAAAAAAATTATTTCTGTCATTTATTTTTTTTGACTGAAACCTTTCAAAAGAAAGAAGCCTTTACTCTTGAAAGAAGAAAAAAATATCAAAGTCAAAATCAATGTATCGTACTTTGTCCCCTTATCTACTACAGCCTCTCTCTACTTGTAGAAGGGGTCTCTGCCTAGATGAGGGTTAACAGCTCAAACTTTGCCCCTCTGTAAATGTTATCAGTGATGCAGAAAGGAAGGTTAAGCTGATTTTGGTGTTGAAAAATGCTAAAATATGTCTCACTCCACGAATTCCTAAGTTGAATGTCTGGAGGATACTGAAAGTCATTGTTACGTGGCAAAAAAACGTAATTAGCACTGATAATTTATCTACAGCTACTGGTATAAGGATGGTTGAGCTGACACATCTAGCCTGTTAACATATGGCTGGCAGCCAATCACTTTATACTATAAAATCCCAGTCTCACTTTTCAACAGGAGGAACTCCTTATACACCTCTCCTAGGTGTGTATATATTCCTCTCGTGTGTGGGGATGCTTACTCCTCAAGGCTGAGAGAAAGAGATTCTCACATGGTATTTAGTAGGGGTCAATGACATCAATTTCTACTTAATAATTGTTTTGCTAGCTTTAATATTGTTATTAGAGCATTACTTCAAACGAATTGTGCACCGTATTAGTAAGCTATAGCTATCTATTCTGAGTAGTAAGTAATTCTGGTTAATGCTTTCCTTCTTTTAGTGTTTTTAGTCAATTGAAATAAATTATTTGTTTATTTATACAAATACATCTGTTTTGCCATCTATGTTCCTGCATGACAAAGTGGTATAAGGGTTCAGTCACACCTATATAATCTCTTAGACATAAACCATCAGCAACAACTGGAACTAGGATTAGACCCAGCCACACATAGGCTTCTCTCTGAGAAGAAATTTAGACAGTAAGCGGGTCCTTTCTGAAACTCATGACTTGACAGGAAGGCTGCCTTAACAAAATTTGTCCAAAGGGACCATTTCTCTGCAACACTACTCAATCAAACAGCAATATGAAATCCTACTTCTACTTTGGATGGGAATGGGTGCAGAAGCAGAACTCAACCATCCATCATAACTTTAGTTCCAAAGCCATTCCTGCTTAGTTCCCATTAACCTTTCATGGTCATATGCAAAAATGTATGGACTACTTCACATGGCAAAGAGACCCATTCTGGCTCAATGGGCTGTATAAGTCAGTTATCCAAGGAAGATCAGATTTGAAATCATTACTGCCCAATGAGAGAGAGTTAGAAGGAACAGAAAGAAATTGAGGTTTGTGAACACAGTAAAATCTTTCATCTTAGAACTTAATCTTACTACTGTTTCACTACATTAGCTCTTAAAGTCAGTGCTTCTGCCTGTGCGTCCTCACTACAGCACAGGAATACCATCAGCCTGCTTAATACTTTCTTGAGTATATACATGGTGAAGAGAAGGGCTGCATTTATTTGAAATTTGACCTCCCCACACTGCAAGCTATTTTCTAGAGGTTAACATCTGTTCACGTTGAGAAACTACCACATTTAGAAACCTATTCTAGTTCAATAAATTAAGGGGTTTTTTACTTTACCATAGATTAAAATGAACTCATTTTAAAAAAGTCTACCTTCCAGATTTTGTTACAGTTTGGTTTTGAACAATTACTCATTCAAAGTTTTGTATGTATCATAATAATAATGCCTTCTTTATCCTATTGATCAGCTGACATTTTAACTTTCTAATGAAAAACAGCTTTAATTTCTAGCTCTAGTAGCTCATAAAATCTTAGATCTTGAAATCATGAGAAGCAAATTCATCTGAAAGAAGTTTCAGCTAATTTTAATGGATTTATGAATGTTATGCACACTCCATTTGCTCAGCAAATTAAAAAAAAAAGTGTTTGTAAAAAATTTATGATTAGTTAGTATTATATTTTTTAAAATATATAAAATGTCCTCATAAAAAATTCTGGAGCAGGAATAAAAAAACCCATACACAACCATTTATAGATTACCTTATGAGATATACTCATAACAAAGACTTTTGGACCAGGAATTGTTTACTAATGGCAATATTTAAGTATATGTGATATGTTAAAAAGTAAACCACTTTTCTTGTGTTTCTTCAAACGTGGAAGAGAATTTCTACCGTAGTTGCTAAGCAAGTAGCCTGAAAAACTGACTGAAAGAAATGCATGCATTCACACACAGACTAAGCTAATTGACTCTTAGAAGATCAGTAATAGAAAAAGTAGCTCATTAGGGTCATTTCAACAGCTTGAGTTCCTTGCAGGTGTTAGGAATAAGTAATAAGGTTTGGCTCAGAGCAAGAAATGCAAGACAATTGTGTAGAGACCAGAAAGAAAAATATGGGAAAGAGATAGGAGACTAGAAAATGCAGCCCCAAGACAAACTCTGTATTTTAAATGAGCAGCAGTGAAAAATACTTCATAAAGAAAAAAATATTCACCTATAGATTTAGCTGCTGTATAAAAGCTGAGTCTTTTTCTTTGATTTCTCTGCAAGTCTACCAACAAAATTAACATTCCATTGAGCACAGAGGAACATCCTAGCATATGCACTGCAATTGCAAATAAAATTTGGTTTTCTTTTTTGTAATGGCTTTAGCTCGGGTGCAGTTAATTCTCCTCATAGCATCCCATGTAGTGCTATGTTTTGGATTTGTCCCCAAAATTGTCTTGATAACACATGAATGTTTTGATTATTGCTGAGCAGTGCTTCCATATGTCCTGGTCCAGTTAATAGACACAGGGTAAATTTAAGGTTTATTTCCGAGAGTGAAATTAAGACACAAACGAGGTCAAATGCAACAAATTAGTTCAGATTTTTGGTATGAAAGATTTAAAGTGATAGGACAGTGATTGGGTGATAGGGTCCAGCAGCGTCACGAGGCTCCAAATTCTTCTTGGTCCTACCATGGCTGTTGGTGATCACACACACTTTGGGAGGCTTTTGCCACAGTTTTTATAGGAAATTTTACAGGATGCTCTCCTCATTATCCCCAAGACAGACGGAATATCCTGCAAGTTCCTTGGTCTTTTCACATGCATAAATCTTTCACTCAATGCCCACACACTTAGGCCTTATCTCACAGTGCTCACATGAGTAATCAGGCCTCATTGTCCTGCACTCAGTCTCCGAGTCTCCAGCCCAGGGCATCTAAATGTAAAGTCTCAACATTGTCTTTACTTTGGCTTCAAATGATGTCTCAATATACAAATACCAACAAGGTGTCTCAATATACAAATCAAGACAAATCAAGCTTTGAGACATATAAAAACACAGTCTCGCACAGTTGGGAAACCAGTTTGCTTTAACTTATAAAGCAGAAGTTTCAAACGGTCTCTTGCAACACAGCATCAAGGTTTTCTTTTTTTCCCCACTTTATCTGGAAGCAACTACACTAAGGATGTGTAAGTTGAAAGGGGATACAACCAAGACAACTGAGCCAAACTGACCAAAGGCATATGAGACTATGCTTAACAATAAACCTGAAGGATATTAATAGTTTTGGTAGGTAGCCCTTGCTTGGAGACTGTCTGGGCATTAATCTACTTGTGGAATTGGGTGGGGGATTGCTTTTGCATTACTTATTCTGTTTTGGTGGGGTTTTTTTTAGTTTTAATTTCATTTTTTTGTGTTCTTTTTTTCCTTCTTCATCTTTCTTTTCCGTATTAAACTTTCCTTATCTGACTAACTTTCTCAGTTTTCATCCTTGTATTCTTTCCACATCCAGCTATCAGGGGGAATGAATGATTGGCTATGTGGTGCTTAGCTGCCAACAGAGGTTAAAACACAACATCCTCTATACGCCTGATGTTTAATATTGCCTCTCAGCAATCATCAACACAATTAGGAGTCCAGAATAACTTGTTTAAAGTCAGTGACACCAACCTGCTTCAGGAAAATACTTCCAATGTGTCTTATGCAGTTAGGTTAACAAAAGGAGGTCCATTGAGCTAGTAGTAATGAAGATACATCTATAATGTGCTAAACATACTGTTTATCAGTAAGGTATCATGAAATATTAATTTTGCTCATTTAGCCAAAGAAAATATAAAAAAGAAAAAATATGTAGCAAAGTTACTCCTGGAACAGTCTACTGATACACTTAGCTGCATGTTCCTTGCTGTCCTTACTACATCTTACATTTCTGTTAAGATAACAGATGCACAGGGATAACCATGGAGTGCAAGGTGGTTCAAAGAACAGGATTAGGAAGAAGATCTTTTAATGCAACTTGCAGCAGATCATCTTACTTGTTAGGTAGAATTGTGTTTATGTGAAAACTGTGCTTTAATAGTTTAAAGGTCTGTAAAATCAGTTACTTGCTTCAAGTTTGACTGAGTCCTCCCTATTAGTTATACGTCATAACTTGAAGAGGACTCACAACAGACAAAACAGGAACTATGAAACTAAAAAAGTTAAGTGTAATATTAACTAAAAAGATAATATTACAAAAAACTAAAAGGCAAATGTGTAAACACCTGAAAAAACCCCAAATGTGCCAGGCTTTATTTACTGCTATACAACAGCAGCCACATCCAGCTGCTGTAATGTAAAACCAGAGTATTTGTATATCTGTCCTTATTGTTTAAAAAATCCCCCACTTCCAAGTGAAGGCAGATGTACTGCTTGCATGCAGGAGCACACTTCTTGTGGCTAACACTGGCTGCACAGATTGCAGTAGGTACATGATAAAGGGGACTTTAGCCTTGAATTTCTATGTACTATTGTACAGAGACTGAGAGTTGTGTCCCATCACCTTCCTAGATAATGCTGTCTGATGAGCTCTCTAAATGACATAAATAGAACTAAATATATCCTTTTTAATACTCTTGAAACTAGTGATCTTTTGGCATCCTGGCTTGCATCAGGAATAGTGTGACCAGTAGGAGCAGGGAGGTGATCTTGCCACTGTACACGGCACTGGTGAGGCCTCACCTCCAGTACTGTGTGCAGTTTTGGGCACCGCAGTATAGGAAGGACATTTTGCTACTAGAGAGGGTGCAGAGAAGGGCAAGTAAGCTAATCAGGGGTCTGGAAGACAGGCCTTATGAGGAGAGGCTTAGGGAGGTGGGGTTGTTTAGCCTGGAGAAGAGGAGGCTGAGGGGAGACCTTATCGCTCTCTTCAGCTACTTGAAAGGCCATTCTAAGGAGGCAGGTGTTGGCTTCTTCTCCCTTGTGACTAGTGACAGGACTAGAGGGAATGGGCTTAAGCTGAGCCAGGGTAGGTTTAGATTAGATATTAGGAAGAATTTCTTTACTGAAAGAGTGGTAAGATATTGGAATAGGCTGCCCAGAGAAGTGGTGGAGTCACCATCCCTGGAGGTTTTTAAGAAGAGGATGGATGTGTTTCTTCAGGGGATGATTTAGGGGTAAGAGTAGTGTAGGGCTATCGGTTGGACTAGATGATCTTGAGGGTCTTTTCCAACCGTAATGATTCTGTGATTCTGTAATGATAATGGTCCATTAATTTTCACATGTAGGAAACATCCGAAGAGACACTAGGGTAGTGTAATTACTTTCAAATCACTGAGATTGCCTGTTTTGCTACCATTCATGGTGGAGTTTATCAACACTGAATCTGTGTTTTATTCTTATAGCACACAAACAGAGTGATCATGCTAAAGACTTTAATTTTTCTTTTATTCTTCTTAATAATAGCTATAAATCAATTCCTTTGAAACTTCACTATCTCTGGAGATGTACCCTCATCCCAAGACCAATTATTTGCTATCTGCTTCTTTTGGAAAGTAGCAGGAAAAACTGCTCATCTGTGAGCAACCACTGTTCATCATTAGCCAGAAACAGGAAGACAAACAAGACATTCAAATTTATTTGTTCTGGGTGACAGCTATCTTTTGCATTTATATATCTTTAAAGGAAGATTACCTCCCTTGAAAACCGCTCGGCTTAACTTACTACATGATTAATATATTGTGCAGTGTCACATTAAATCACACTAATACACCAAGGCATTACATAATATCAAAGCAGAATAGAGTTTCTAGTGCTTTTTCAGTATTTTGTGCACAAATAAACCTAAACTGTTAATTAACTAATCCTTTCTCACACACATAACCTGTAGATCTTCCCTTATCCCAAAAATCTTCTTAAATTTGACAGCCAAGGCTCCTTTCCTTTATTAGGATCATTTTATTCATTTTAGCAATTAAATTGATATTTCTGAAGGTAAACCCCCTCACTATTCAGAGTTGTTGACAATAGGCTTTCTAACCATTTGTCTGTGAAAGTGTTTATATGTGAGAAATTAATGACTGTAACTTTAGAGATATCATGGACAAAAGCTGATGGAATAGGTTTTAGTTGTTAAAACAACAAAACCAAAATTGCTCTCCCCACAGTGTACCACAAATAGTAGATAGAAAACAGGCCTGAAGAGAGTAATACGTAATAATAATGTTGTTCATACTTGTGACAGGGATTTGTGGTTTCAAAAGAAAATTTTGTGAATTATCATATCTGATAAAAAGTGTTGTTTTCTGCATAACTCTTAATTTCTCTCCAGATCATTATGAAAGACCTACTGACTTCAATGGACCCTCGCAATATATACTGAAGATCCTTGAGACATTTTATATTTATAAGATTTTCCTTTTTACCAACTTAATGTGATGGATTTGGCTCAAGGTGACAACCTTGGATGGAGATTAGCTTCAATGTATCAGCTTAGAATGAAGACTACTCTGGACAGAGAATCAATTTAGCTGGGTTTTGGGTTTGGTTTTGGTTTTTTTTTTTTCCTCTCATGACTCTGCCACTGATACATCATGTTACCTTGAATAAAAGGCTTAATGCTTGCTTTATTTAATATCTCATGTCTTAAACAAAAAATATTGCATCAAAAAAGTGGTTTACATAAGAGATGAAAAATCTTGTGTTAACATAATAAAACTGGAAAAGAAATTTAAGGACAATAATATGAAAAAGACATTAATCAAGTTCCTGTTAATGGCCTAAAATATTTAAGTCATTGTCATTACTATTTTCTGTTGTTGTGCAAGTCATAACGATGAAAATATATTTTTAAAATGTCATCTTTTCAATACAAGCAGGCTGAATAATGTCTAGACAGTGCATCTCCTTTCTATGCCCCTTAACACAAGAGATCTTTTATGTTGCTATTCCTGTTTAAGTATTTGTTTTGGAGACATTGCCATTCAGCTACTATTCTCCTTTTTCCTTAGTCTGATTCAAACATTCTCTGAAGCCTTTCTTTCCTAAAGGACCATTCGTTGCTATAGTTAGTTAATGTTATAAACCATACTAAAATACCTTTTTTTAGTGTTGTGAAGCTCACTGAGCCAACTAAAAAGACTTACAATTTCAAAATCGATAGATGTCCTAAAGTAAAAAATGTTAAAAGAAATGTTTAGTTGAAGCACAGACAGGTAATTTCAGGGAGAAAGATTGAACTTTTTGATTTCTCTACTGTCTCACTCAAAGATGTTTATTTTGTCCTAATTAATTTTTCTGTGAAAAGCTACATATTGCTTGTGTAACTATGAAGTATACCAACAACAGCATGGCAAAACTGCAGCTTGTATTCTATACATAAGGTTACAGCAAGGAGCACACATCATGTCAGAAAGATTAGCAGACATCAATTTAAGGAGTTGACATGAAGACTGAAGGATCTGAACCAGTTGGTTTCTGTCCCATAATCAACTGTGCACCACATTCTGTAATGCTGGCAGCCTATGAAACTACATTACAGACAGGTGCTTTGCTTTGTAGGAAGCAAGGATGAGAAATGTTCAACGGTGCAACACAATATGGCTATATAGGCAGTATTTCTCTATATACTGGCATTGTTTCTTTCATTAAAATGCCTTGCAACATAATAAGACTACTGAGCTGCAACTGTGTGTGCTTTTTTGCCAGCATACCCACAGTATTCAACAATGAGTAATACAAGGTAGGGGAAAGAGCAAACCGGAGAGTTATTAGGTCAATTAGAAAGAAAGGCACTAATAATATAAATATCTTCGTTACAACAACAAAGATGAATGTAAAGATCATCGGTGAGATCACTAAGATCAAAGCAACCAGTTCTTCAGGCTTTAACTATACAGGATTAGATTTAATCCAAATGCCTTCAGAACATCTAATTGAGCATATCCTTTTCTCTCACATTGTCATAGCATCAGAAGAAATGGTAATTAGTATTTTAAAAAATGCCCTGAAACATAGGTCAAATCACAGAATGTCAGAATGTGATTATTTTAATGATTACTTGGGAATTATTCATATTTTCTGCAAAGAAGAAAATCACCTAACACCAGTGTCACAACTTCTTAAGCACAGGGCATATTCCACACAGTTTAACCTACAAATTAAGCTATTTTATCTGCAACTTGTGAATATTCATCTAGAAATTACTTTGATAATAATGACAATACAGCATCAGAATGGAAGATCGTGATCTTTTGATTATTATAGAAAACTTCAAACTTAATTAAAAACTTTATCTGGTCCATGAAGTGTGTCTATTTTGACACTCAGACACCTTAGATCCCTTTAGATAAGCATTTCTATTTTCATTTTTCATTTACTTTACTAGAGTAAAACAAGTCCTTCTAGCTATAGTAAGGTTACAAAAGTGCTAGAAATAAAATGCATTGTGCAGTTAAACCTATTAAGAGGAAATGGAATGAAATTAAGAGTAAAATAAACATTATGAATATGCATTTACTTACACTTTCTAGCAATTCATTTGAAATCCTTGATGCTTTATCATTCTTTCAGGAAATACATAATAAAATTTTCTTTCACAGAATCATGGAATCACTGAACGTTAGAAGTTGGAAGGGACCTCCAAAGATCACCTAGTCCAACCCCCCTGCCACACTAGGATTCCCTAGACCAGCTCACACGGAAAGGCTTTGAATATCTCCAGAGAAGGAGACTCCACAACCTCTTTGGGCAGTCTGTTCCAGTGCTCTGTCACCCTCACTGGGAAAAAAAAAAGTAATTTCTTGTATTCACACAGAACCTCCTATGCTTCAGCTTACAACCATTGTCCCTTGTCTTGTCACTGGGCTTCACTGAGAAGAGCCTGACCCCATCCTCCTTCTTCAGAGAATATCAACAAAGCAATTGAAGTTATCTTTAACTGGAACATAGATATGATTGCTTTCCTCTTGCTGAAAGTATTGAAAAAGTGTGAAAATATAATACTGACCTTTTGAGGATTTGAGCCATTTTCTGCCTGATGAGTTATTCCTTTCTCAAATGTATGGCTAAGTCCCTAGCTTGCTTATGCTTAGATGCACTTTTCATGCATTTTCTCTCTTTCTTGAAGATATGAAAGTGTCAGATACAAACCACAAACATTACATCTTTATGCAGAGGACTAGTATGATTATTCTATATTTTCCTACAGTATTTTATTCCACTAATACTGATTTCTCTTAATTGTTCTGAGATATATTTTGAAGAAGATACAGTGCCATGAGCAGGATATTTTCCATCAGTCACAGCTTCCACAAGTGACATCAACTGTAAGCTTTTCAAAGCAGACGTTTTATGCTACAGAGATCGCAATACACGGAATAATTTTCCTTTCTTCAGCTTTAAGTTTTCAGGATAAAATTCAGGTTAAAGTGTTCAAATCTGTTATAGTCTGAACAGTAATAAATAAGGATATAATGTTCAGGGATGAGTGTTTTGGCAGAACAGAGGGTATGACCAATACTATTAATGAGGGTAAAAAGAGGAATGTAAAAATCCCAAACACCTTCCCAAAAGAAAAAGAGGAATAAAACCACACTGCAAGATGTTAAGTGTGAGCTTATCCAGACCAGATCTGAATTACCCTGGCCAAAGATAGAAGAGTGCCATAGAGTTGTAGTAATTGAAAGAGGAGAAAAAAACAAAAGGGCTTCCAACCTAGAAGAGATAGAAATAAAATAAAAAGTGGGTAATGAAATATAATGATAAAATACCAGACAATGATATAATGCATCCTTTAAAATTACTATGAACCAGCAAGTGGCTAAAGAAATTGTTTTTACTGTCCTGAGTTTTGAAAATGTAATGTAGTTAAAACAGCAAACAGAAAATGTTAATAATATTTTGCATCTTTGTGTGAATTGCAAACTTTGACCAACTTTAACTTCAACGTCATCTGGATTCTGAGGTCTCCAACAGCGTTGACAAACTTCAATAGGTTTTGAGGAGTCAGAAATATAAGGAAATTGGTCTTAAGGTATCATCCTTAGCAGAGGATATTTCTATTATTACATAGTGTAATATTTTTTATTAGCAGGATAATTTACAGTCCTAAGCAGAGCTGGACAAGTGTGGAAGTTCTTGGCTCAATCAAAATTCCTGTCAAATCAAATACACATATACACAGAATAAAAAGAAATTTCCTAGGACAAAAGGAAAGCAGAGAAAATTAAAAAAAAAAAAGCTGAAAGCAATTGACTGTATAAGTTTGTAACTAGTGTCACCTACATGTGATAATTTCAAGATTTGAAAGTGTTTAAGACATATTTTTTACTCAAAAACCCCCTATTTTCAGTAGAAAACTCAAAACCCCTCCTAAATTAGAATTTATAAAAATGTTAATTTCAGAACTTTTTTCCAAAATTAATTAATTAATCATGTCACCAAATTGGTGTATTTCTCACAAAAAAACCCCCAAGCTACCAAAATAAAAACAAACAAGAACAACAAACCCCCAGCCAACTAATAGGGGGAAAAAAATCCACAAAAAATAGGAAACTGGGACTCTGAATTCATAGAGCTTTTCTTGTGGAGAAGTTGAGGCTTAGATTAAGACAAGTTGCAGATTAAAAAATGCATAAAGGAAATGGATAATACATTTCTGTGAGATTCTAATATAAGCAAGATGAATATGGACTTTTTTTTAACAACCCAGAGTGCAGGACTAACAAACAGTTCAGCAGAAGGAGTCCATCTGGTGCATTGCAGGGACAGCTACAGAACTGTGTTATCATAGGAAGTACTTCTTACATGATCAAAGCCTAAGCAAAGAAAGAAACAGAACGGTACTGAAGTAAACTCTTCCCATCAGAAATGAAAGGATGCATCCAGGTGCATAAAACCAGAAAAAAATAACCCAAGGGAAGGTAGAAATATGGATCATCTCTTGAAGGAGAGGGGAAGCTTTTTCAGCATTAATAGTACAATTGCAGTGTCATACCTCAGCTGCACTCTTTTCCCTTGGTCAACCTAAATCTACAACAGATCTAAGCGAATACAAGAAATTACTTTTTTTTTTCCCAGTGAGGGTTACAGAGCACTGGAACAGACTGCCCAAAGAGGTTGTGGAGTCTTCTTCTCCAGAGATATTCAAAACCTGTCTGGATATGTTTCTGTGTGACTTGGTCTAAGGAATCCTGCTGTGGCAGATGGGTTGGACTAGGTGATCTTTCGAGGTCCCTTCCAACTCCTAACACTCTGTGATTCCATGATTCTGTGGAGTGAAGAACAGTCTGTGGGATGCTTAGATAAAGCAATGTGGATGTAACCAAGTAAGCAAGGCAAAATACACTAGTATAAGTGGGCAGGTAACCTGGGCTTAAGTAAAGTCTTGAAAATCCAGTAAGGACTGGAAAGAAGATAATGTGATCCAAAATTTTTGGCTAAGGTCCAAAAGCCTTTCAAGAGCCCTGCCCAATAGTCATTAGTAGTTTAATAAGGATTAAGTTCCTACAAAAATAAGACAAGAGGAAAGAATGAGGACACCAACAGATTCCCATTTCAGCATATTTTTACTTTGGAGAGAACAAGATGAGTCAGAGAAGCATCTTGAGACAAATTATTTGCATGTGAAGATTTGTTCATGGAGCTGTAAGTGATTTTGCTACAGTAGGACATTTTCCAGCTCTCTCTGTTAATTTTTTATTTTCACAAGCTGTTGAATGGTGAAAGTTATACAACTTTCCTAATAGGAAGAAAGAATAAATTAAGTAAAAACATTTTTTAACTCTGTGCAAGGGAACAACTTACCCTCTACCATCAGGAAAAAGAAAGAGATCAAAACCCAAAGTGCTTCTTTAAGTGGATAGTTCAACTGAGTTTAACTGTTTTTCTTATCCTAGATCTCACAAAAGCTAAAGTCTATCTAGTAAGAAACCTAAAACTCAGTGAAAGAATATTCTCTCTAAACACTAAGAAAGAACATTTAAGTTTGGTTTTCCTAGCACATAAAACTTGTGGCTATAAAACTTGTGGCTAAAATAAACTTTCTCTTCTCCAAAATCTAGTCATGACCACACATATTCCTGAGCGAAGAAAGGAGGATATTTTTATTTTTTCCCCAAAAATGCCAACTCAGTATATTCTTAATGTCTTGAAAAGGAAAATGAACCAGGCTCATAGTACAATGTTGGCTGGTTTGATCCAGCATATATTTTCCATTAAAATGTTATCTACACTAAGTAGGAGCCTGATCATCTTCTTACTGTGACAAGTGCTATCTGGAACTGTTTAGGGTCTAAACTGCTTTTCACTTGCTGCCAGATCCAGTAAAACAGCTTTTAGTGACTTCCTAGATCTATTACACAAAGAAGTCTCAAGGGATAATGAACGTGGAAAATCAATCGACTAAACAACCAAGCAAACAAGAACCAAAAAAACCACCCACACATACAAGCTATATTTCAAATCATATTCATTTACACCATTCAAGGTAACAGCAGAGCAATTTTATGAAAAAAGCAAAAAAGTTTTGTTCCATAGAGGTTTGGTATGTTGACTTATTATAGTGATCCGGACAGAATCCATTAACAAATATCCTCTGATTTCCTGCTGTGAATAGACACCTTTTCTGTAGTATCTTTGACAGTTTAAACCAGAACATCCCCTTTTTCCACATATTTCAGATCTTCAGTTAAAAAAAGAAAAAATTAAAAAGAGAAAAAAATCAATATTCTTCTATAGTGTGATGTAAAATCTACAGTGGGAAAAGAAGTGGTTGCCTATATCTATTGTGTGATGATTCTCCATAGCTTGTAATAAAGTGCACAGCATTTCTAACAAATACAGCTGAAAGGCCTGTAAAGTGAGAAAAAGGCAGTTCATGCAAGTGTCTTAATATGTGGATGTTGAGAATAGTTAGCATAAATATCATAATTTCTATGTTTACAGGAAATACATAAACACATGCTCATTACAACCACAATTGCCTGGGTAAATGAATCATGATGAATCAAGTTAGCATGCTGAAAATTATTATAAAGTTCATAGACCATAGAAAATATTTGTAAAGTTTAAAAATAAGAATTGAAAGCCTCTATCTGCTTGTGTGAAACTTAAAGATGCATATTAGTCATTTTGCAATTATTCATTTATAAGAGCAGTGAAAATGAGAGGTTCTACAAACCATATTCTTGCTCTCTGAATTCAATTCAGAAAAGATCTCACATCTTTTCACTTGACTTACTGCTGGCAAACAAAAAGGATTAACAGCATCAAATATCTTAAGAATACGTATGACCTGATACAGTTTGAGGGTATACTTTGAGAGAGGAGGGAAAAAACCTACAGTGTTATCTTATTTTCCTTCTCCAGCATCTTTAGCTATGGCTTTTTGTAGCTGTCATAGTAAGAAGACAAAGAAATTACCAGGGAATTATAATGGAATCTAAACAAAGATCAGTAATGTTTCTTAAAGATGTGAAGAAGAAGGGGGTTGGGTATTCTGTTTCTTTTTCATGTGCCTTTCTTTTTTTAGAATAAAGATGTCTAGTGAAGTTCACATTATAAGTATTATATGTTGTCAGCTCATTATTTTGTGCCATTATACACATACAGTAGAGTAAGAATGTACTAGTATGATTTGGACACATCAGCCTTAAGCTCTACATATTTTTTAAAGAAAAAAAAAAGTCTGTAAGTTTGTGCATTTGTTCATGACAGACAGAACAGAAAGTTTTGTTATCTTCCTCAGGCATTACAATGTTAGAAAATGTGTCTAAAGGTGAAGTGCAATATACATTTTTGTTACATACTTCTAAGTGGAAGAAACATGACCACATGAAAGAAAAGATACTCTGCTTTCCCTGGAGACTGTGCTCAGTAGATTCCTATCTGAACAATGCTACAGATACATTAGATTACTGCAATCTTATGGCCTGTATATTTTGATCTGGATTTGGAGAAATGAAATAAATGTCCACTAAAAGCATTGTCATATTTATAACCAGATTAAATTGATTAAGTGATTAAAAAGAGTCATGGTAACAACTACAAATGCTCTGGACTGAAGGAAGAATTTTAACTCTATTCTTGTTGGGAGTAAGTTTTTCTATTGACTGAGAAGATTAATTCTGTAAGAGCTTTTTTATTTCTATTACTTTCCATTTATTGGTATGAAAATTCATTGGTTAAAGATGTGTTTGGAAGAAGTTTGATATGAAAAAGAAACCCAAACCCCAGATATTTGGGATAATAAAAAAAGTTCCATATTCACCTGAACTTCATCAAAACTTCACTAAACTTTAAACTACGCTGCCCTCTGAATGTAAGATCAGGAAAAACTTAACTGTAAAAACCAGGCAGGATATACAAGTTTATGCAGTAGTACAAATAGCACACAAGGACCTACATGAGGATTTTTTTCTTTTAAAAATCTCAGGGTTTTCTTAAAAAAAAAAGTATGTACAAGCAAAGCAGACCTTCAGTATGTAAAAAAACTTTGTCTTTTACTTCTGTAATTTTGAGAGTATTCAACTGCAGACAGCGAATTTTAAAAACATTTCCTCTGGAGCATTTGTAATATGCTTAAAGAGGGAGACCAAACAGGAGAAATGCAGTGTTTATATCCAATACTGTTACAAAATAAATAAAAGAAATATACTTATGGGTTGTTCTGTATTCCAGAGAGGCATCACTGGAATTTGAACTATAATTGGCCCCTGGAGAAAGACAGTCACAGATGCCATATTACACCTCAGCCTAAGAAAGGAATGGTTTTTTTCAACTCATACCCCCCAGATCCAATTTACCTCCTTCAGCATTCATCTAATAAGCAATACTTTTTGTACCATGTGTAACACACCCTAATAATTTTAACACTGGCTTTCAAGGCTCAGTCTACCATCAGGTCAAGAACAAATCAAATCAAAGAGGGTTAACCTCCCCCAAAAAAGCAGCAACAAAAAAGTGCATCATTTTAGAGTTGAATGTCAAACTCTAGTTTGAAGTACTTCATAGCATTGATTCCCCTGAATGGGAGACAATTGATTAAAAGGCCAGGAAATAGTATAACTCTCTTGCTGTAAGGGACTAGGATGGTTTTCATAGTGAGTAATTCCAAGAGCAAAGGGAAGGAGAAACAGTCATCTAAGTAAACCACAATGGCAGCTAAAGATCTACTCCAAAGTGTCCTTCTCCAGGCTCACAATTTCTTGGAAAGTGACTGTAAAAAACCCCCTTTGAGTATAAAAGGCAGCATGAAGAGTCTACGCTGTTGTCTTTCATTCCATTTTACACAGCAGTGCATTACAGACTTCTTTAAACTGTTCACTCATTTATAGTCTAATAGAGAGCACAAGTTTGGTGACCCACTTGCTAGATCCTGTGTGAACAACCGATAATTTCTATGCACAGAACATATGTTGTACAGAAACATACAATAACTTCATGGCAGGAAATATGCTGTCTTATAGTATAGAAAGAAAGAAGAGCAGAATGTAACACTTCAACAGTCTTCCTAGAAGAACTTGTGCAATGCCTAGCAGCAGGCTGAAGTCAGGATGATGATCTGAAATGTTTAAGCAACAGTGAGACATGAATTTGTTTTCCAGAAAGTTCAAATGTCGACAGAATTGGTGTAATGTCCTTTCTTCCAGAACCATCTAAATAAGACAGTTAATTAGACAGAGATTGTAATTTCTTTAACTTGCCATTATGTAACTCAGAACAAAATGACATAACATTTCGTAAGGGCTGTTTAATTAGTGTTTATTTCATACTGTGCAATGAACATGTCTATCTTTGTATAAAATTAAAAAAATTAAAACTGAAACAAATCAAATCGGAACAACCGTCGAGATCATAAAGATGCAGACACTAACAATGTTAACAATGTTGCAAAAACTTAAATGATCATTCTCTAACCTTATATCACTACTATGTCTAGACTCTTGGAAAAGTTTTCTTATAAAAGCTCTTTCATACCTCTTCAGGTCTTTAAATCAAACCCGTGCATCTGTTCATAATAAAAAGTTGTTGATTCCTACACACTCAGCTGATGAGACTTCAGTGGAAAAAGAGCTGAGCCAGATCCACAGACCTGTGGGGTCTAGTGAGAATGAGAAATTCTGTACACAACACATCTAAGAAGAAGAGAAAAACACTTACAAAAGGATCTACCTTCCATCAAATTTTTAAATATGCATTTCATAGTTCCATAGACCCCCTATCAAGAAGATAACATTCCTGCTTCAAACACCAAAGCAAATTTCCAATATGACTTTCTTATAGAAAGATTCTTTGTCACTGTATTTATGGAGAAGAAAAAGAAAAAAACCAGTCTGCTAAACTTTGGGTAGTTCTCCAAATAGCATTATGTGAATGCTTGTCTTCCTTCTTTAGTAAAGTGTTTAAGCAGATGTTGGTCTTCTAATAATCTTGTGAACAGGTAAGAAATCCTTGTAGAATAAAGTAAATACATTAATGAAGACAGACCTTGGAGTAGCACAAATTTCACTCAAGCTCATTTGTTTCAAAGAAGCAGTTACTTTAGAAATGTTACAAAACCCCTGTAACTAGTAAAGCTGTGTCCATCTTCAATTATAATTAAACCTCTATCAAATAAAGCAAACTCACAAATAGATCTCCCAGTCTTGGTTTACCTGTCTCTGTCACTCCTAATCTCTGAAAATTGGTTACTTAGGCTCTCAGTTGTTAGCTATTAAAAAGCAGCTATTCTGAGTAGGGTTTCTTATTCAGGAAAGGAATGGTGAAGTGAAAAAAGAACAAAAATATCACTTCTAATGACTTATTACAGAGGTACTCTCAAGAAAGATGAACCTTGAACATGAGTCTAGAGGAAACCACGACAATACTGGTTAGGCTGTACGTATGATACAAATATAGATACATATCAATTAGAAAATACAGACATTTCAATCACAAGTGAATCATAAGTTCAAATGATTAAGGAAAAGGTGAAAAATAGCTTCCTTCTTTCCATGAACTTATTTGAACCTTCCTACAAAATGTACATTAACTCATAAATCCATAAAAAATGATCTTAAGATAAATACATTACAATTTTCTGCTGAAGTGGTAAATACAGAATTGTGACTATCTAGTATACTAGGTATAATGAAATTTTAATTTTCTAACTAGATGTCTACTTTTCTTCTTATGCCATGGAAGTTTGTTTATCACAAGCCGTTTTCTCAGGCATAATTATTTTGACTTTAAATACAGTAGTACTAATTTATTTTGAGGCATAGAAGCTGTTTGGAGATGTGCCAGCTGCGGCAACACATTACATTTTTCTAAATCACTTAAGTCTGCTGTTATACAACAGGGTACTTCAGTGCAAATATAAATTATCTTCAAAATGGAGTATCTGTCTATGTATCTGAAAAATTCTTCATGAAAGTACAGTGTTTGTAAGGCATGAGAATATAATGGCCAATAACATATCTCAAAAATTTCAGTCTGGGAAAAAACACCCTGAAATAAAAAATAATCAAGGACATAAGTAAGGTTTTACTTAGATCCAAATACAAGCTCTACAAAACATGACACTACAAATTTTACACCATTAAGCATCTAAATGAGAAAGGAATCCTTCTACAATTTAAATGTTACTTAACAGTCACCCTCTTACTGTGCTAAAGGTGCACATAGAGCAGAATTCTGGGATTTTTAAATGTCTATTCATAGAATAATAGTCTTCTTTGAACAGAAAATGGATCTTCATGGTTTTCCTGTTCCTCTACCTGTTGCAGGAACGTCAGGTCTAAAGTAGTGCATTTCATAGCAAACAGAACTATTTTGCTTTGTTTCAAGGACTTTATTCAAAAAGAGGATGAAGTCAATAGAGTTTCAAGCATTTGTTGAGAAGTATCTATGACTACAAGAAATTAATCCCTCTCTAAAAATATTATTTCCAAATTGGATTAATAATCTAAATTACAAACTTATTTGTCTAATTTTATTAAAGAGATGATTAAGATTTCTACAAAAGCTATAAAATAGGCATAAAAGATAAATTACAATCTTGAAAACTTAGGACAAAAGTGAAACAAGCAGAAGAATCTTTGGACAAGTTCTCAAACTTGGCTGGCGTCTCCTTGGGAAAGTCTAGGGCTTTGAGAGTACTTTTTAAACAATTCCCCAGGTTAGAAGTGCTCTAGTTGGCTTTATCAGGATGGAGAACAAACTCCTCCATACTTGCTTCTTTGCTTATAGTAGCACTTATGATCAAGAAAACAGGTGCTTAAAAGAAGTCGTCTGTTTAACAGGCTATGTGGTTGCTTGTACCTTTATTTGGACTTTAACTTGTTTACTGACTTAAAGGCACAAATTCAGTACTCTTAGCAGGAGTGGGCTGACAGACTGCAGAATTCCAAGTTAAGTTTTCTATTACACAGAAAGTATTCTCCAATTATCCTCTGTGCAAGGTTTCTGTAACTATTGATAAATATTACGTGTATGATGCACTTACACTGGCTGTCAGATCTGCAGTCCTCTGCACAAGAAGAACAAGAGCCTATTGAAGCAAGTCCAGATGAGTGACACAAAAAACAATCAGAGAGCTGGGACACTTCTCCTATGAAGAAAAACTGAAAGACTTAGGGTTGTTCAGCCTCAGGAAGAGAAGGCTCCAGAGAGACTTTAATGCGGCCTTTAAGTACTTAGCTGGGGCTTTTCAGAAAGATGGAGATAGTTTTTCCAGCAGGGCCTCTTATGACAGGGCAAGGGGTAGCACTTTTAAACTAAAAGAGGGTAGATTTAGACTATATCTAAGGAAGACATTTTTTACAATGAGAGTGGTGAAACACTGGCACAGATTGCCCAGAAAGATGCTAGATACCCTGTCCCTGGAGACATTCAAGGTAAGGTTGGACAAGGCTCTGAGCAGCCTGATCCAGTTGAAGATGTCCCTGCTCACTGCAGGGGAGTTGGACATAATGATCTTTAATGGTCCCTTCTAACCCAAACCATTCTAGGATTCTATGGTTCTCTTAAGAACACAGCAGAGAGATTTTATAAGATCAGGTTCACAGAGGAATAAATTGTCTTTTTCTGCAGAAGCTATTTTCCAAGAAATGCATTTCATAAAGTGAAGGCCTCATTTGTCAGTAACAAGTATTCTCTCATCTACTTCTTCTTAGCATGTTTGAGAGTGAAATTGTTTAGTTTTTCTCAAAAGCATGAATCCATTAAGCAACAAATGGAAAACTTATTTAAAATCTTTAAGAGTTTACTAATTTAAGTTTTCCTGCAAGGTAAGATATTCTACCAGTTTAAATAGGTTTAATTCTTTTCTTTTCTGTGGTAGAGTTTTTAATTAACTTTAGAGGTATTTAAACTAAAGTAATTAAGTTTTTTAAAGCATTTTTATAGACATCCATAAGTAGATTTAAGGCCAGTAGAAGTCGTTACATCTGTAATAGGAACAAAAAAATAGCAAGAAGTGCTTAGTGCTCAATAACACTTGTTTTTGCAAGAGATATGTTTTTTCATATTTTCACTATTAACCTGGTTTTCTCAAGCACATATGCAAATAAATAAATAAAATAAATAAATAAAAACATCAATTCATCAAACTGGTTTTCTTTTATGAAGTGCATGAGAAGACTCCAAATAGTTGGCTTCTTTATGGAAAAGGAAAACATCCCAAATCATAACAATAAAAGATATGCATTACCTGTTTCCATATCCCGTAGAGTTTAGGTTTTCATGTAAAACTGAAAAGGCAAGTAATGTCAGGGCATGTTTACAGAATAAAAATTTACAAGTATTAAACTATCAGTGAAGCTAAGTTTGTATGTAATAACTGTGTAGGCACTGTTATTCTTGAAAGACAATGACTTGTGTGTGTCATATAAACTTTATGAAAACAGACAAAACTGGAAAATGAGTATTTTGAAAAGATAGCATTGGAGTCAAGCAAGTATACCGTAATTTTACCCCTTTTTTCTCCAAAGTCTGCTTCCTACTCCTAGAGTGACAAGTATGCTCATTACTGAAGTTTAGAACAATGCTATATTAGAAGCATACTTGAGCTTTTAATAAGATTTCTTAACATATAACAAGCTAAAAAGGTGTTCAGTGTGAATTTAGCTGACCCTGTGTCATCAAACAGAAACACAAATGCTACAGATAAAGGTAAGAAGAGAAATAAAAATAGTCATATCCCATAAAGGACACTGAAAAGTAGACTTTTTTTTTAAACAAACCCTATAAGAGCTAATTGAATGCAAAATGTACTTAGGATCACAGAATCACATCTCAGATTTGTATTGAGAGGTTTAGAAATAATATTTTAAAACATATTTCTTATAGACTTTCCTGGATAGTTTTGCCTCCTTTCCAGGAGATTTACTGACATCAAGCCATAGTGTTTAATGTTCTTTCTTTAACAGTTAACTTCTTGATAAAATCATTTATCTCCAGAAAGTCATTGGTGAATGTAGTACTAGCTTCAAATAATGCCTGAGTTGTGAGACAAACTAGACTCAGCTGTTCAAGACCACAAAGTGACCTGTGCTTTTAAGGCCTTTTGAAATGTTTTAGTTGTAATTTCTCTAACTTTGTTATGTAGCTAACAATTAGAAATTTAAATCTGAACTGGAGGAATGGTGATAGCAGAGTCCTACTCAAAGACAATCATTTTCTAAAATTTGTATTTGGCAATTTGTAGTATCCCATTACATGGTGGTCTTTTTTATGTTTCAGGAGTAAGTTCTTCCTCAAACAAGGACATTGAAGAGGTGTGACTGAGTGCATTTCTGACAAACTGTATCAAAATATGACTTAAAATTTGCTTGCATAGTTTGCTTGCATGATGGACTGGAAGTGGAGCTGTGCAAGGAGGAAAGCAACTTACGGCGATAATTTACAAGTGGCAATTACTAGGCCGAGGCAGAATCATTAACTGCCGTAGAAACCCCACAAGCACCAAAACAACTCTTCAAAGTTAGAAGGACTTGTTTACCAAAACATCAGGCTGTGTGCACAGAATGCACTGATTGGGTCCATCTGCCTCAGAAACAGCCAATGGAAAAGTGACAAAGGCCACATGGACAGTGCATGGAGAAATCTCCCATGCATTGGGACGAAGGGGACTTACCATTACCTTGGAGATGCTCTAACTTATTAAAAGGAGCGTAGAGAAACAACTGCATGTGCACCAGCCATCAGAGAAGAAGCAGTATGTGTACCCACTGCCAAAGGAAACTACAGCCCAATGGGAAGCCGCTGGATCCAGTGCTGGTAACTATCTCTGATGTCCTCTTGTCTGTTTAATTTTCTTCTCTTTCTCTTCAACCTTTCCCTCCATTGAGTCAATAATGTTTGATCAGTTAGTGGCTTTTAACTTCATCTGTGTCTTGATTTTCACTCATGAGATTTCACTTGAATCTCCCCTGGGTCTTCTAGTAAGACCAGGACAAAAGGAGAAGCTCAGTGGTGGTAAAAATAAAGGTACTTTTAATTAGAATGGGTAAGAAAAGTAAAACCTCTTGTTTCTAAAATTATCCAGTGTTTGTTTTTCTTTTTTTTTTAAAGTCTCTTGATCAGTTTTATAAAATCAATATCAAGTAGTGCAATGTTATTTAATAGCACATGTATAGTAGAAATTTTAAGTAGTAAGAAATTTAGTTTTAATTATCTTCATTTACTGAACTCTTACGCCCAGGGTTAAAACAATAAAAGTGTTTCCTACTCCTGTGTTCATTAGCAGTTTCTTTACAGAATGGTAAATTAAGTCAAAATAAGATATTCAACACTGATGTGAAAGAAAAGCGGACAATAATCATAAAGCCATTTGTACAGGTCACAAAATTTCCTCAGGAGATGTCTGAAAATGGATATGTGACATCACATGGAAATCAATGATAACCATCACTTCCAAAAAGTTCAAAATGCATATATTTAACCTTACTTTCCCTAGAATAAATATATAGTATTATAAACATCTCTTTAAATAACAGAAAATTAACTGTATGAACACAGCTTATTTCAATAACAAATTTCAGCTGTGTGAAAGAACTATAAAGAACAGTATGAGAAAGCTCTTGGTCATACCGCATTGTGTACCATAAGACAGTCCTTGAACGATACACTAAAGAGTGTTTTTAAGAACTCATTGCAAATGAGGAAAAGGACTTAAGAGTGAGGATCAGTGATTCCTATTCATAATCTGCCACCCTTCACTCTGCTACCATTCTTCAGGGAGTTTTTGTTTTGTTTTGTTTAGGGTTTTTTCATTATTTTCATAACCATATTTTTTATCCTTTTAGGAACTTTATGATGTTTATCTACATCATATTTATAAATAGGAGTTGAATATACATTTTTAGTGGATTTATTTTTTGGAAAAAATAAACCAAAACCATATACTGATTGACTATACAGGAAAATAATTTATTTATAATTGAGAAACTTAAACTTTCATTAGGGAGAACCCCACCATTAAATTCTACCAGAGCAGTGGTTAATCCACGGTCATTCAGATTTTTTCAATTGTGCACATAGGCAAATAAAGTATGGTCTTAAGTTGGGACTATTAATTCCCTGGGATACTAAACAGTTCTAGGAATTTACTGGAGATTAAGAGGCAAAGAAAATGTGGAGACAATGGAGGTTTTTATTAATCTTTAAGGAAAAAGCCCCTTGACAGCTGATCATAATGCAGTGGGAAAGGTTAAGTGATTAAAAATTCTGCTGTAAATCTCACCAGACCTTCTGATAGCAGGCAAGTAAATTTAACTGTGGTACCAACTAACACAGGACCTATCAAGAGCAGTGAAGATATTTTTAATGCTTTATTTCTAACAGTTCATTGTCCCTGAGGCCACATCAGCTTTTCCCAGCATCGATGACACAGATGAGATTGTTAGTTCTAGACTTCCTTCCTAGAGCAGATAGCAGTTGTAGGGTTCACTATACTAATATAACATATGCACCTCACCAGCAAAGGTCAGGTGAGCTTTCTGTATGCCATCCTGCTTTTTTTCTAGCTCACTCTTATCACAATCAAACAGGAGATGGGAGTAAAAAAACCAAACCAACCAACCAAACAAACAAAAAAGTCACCATTAAAGTAATGCATTTTAGTTGCCTGTGAAAAAAAAAATAACATCTTCTAGCACAGTGTAAACTATTTGTTCTTGTGGTGCAGTGACAGGATTTGAATGGCTCTGCAATTTGCTCTCTAGCCTTTTCCATAATAAGCAAATGAAACAGACATTGGCTGGGAATTCATTGTTCCTTGGAAAATCAAGCGAAATACTCAAGTCATACTTTCCTCTACTAAAACAAAAGACCGGGAGAGTGCAAATATAACCTCATTAAATAAGATAGCAAATCTAAGTGGCATATAACGCTATTAAATGAACTAGATTGGTCCATAATAATAAGAAACATATTTCACATCTGTTGAACAGTTCAGAGCTTTTAACAAGTAATAGGCATACTATGCTGGAAAATAGTTGCTATTCTCCATCCGTATATTACTGTCAATGGCTGTCCTGTCTCAAAAGAAGCACTTATCTCATATACTTTATTGCTTGATAGCTTGCTGATTGCTTTTACAAAGCAATAAATTGATGGCGTGATTCAGCAGTGACATTAGGTTGTGTTCATTTTCTGTGATTGATGCTTTGAATTAGAACTCTTACATTATCTTCTGTTTGGAAATATGAAATTCCAAATAGGCAGACCTGATGTCACAAATAAAAAGACACAAAGGGTGTCAGACGAGTGAGATTTACACATTTAAATATCTAACTAATTTTCCCCTTTAATAAAAAGTTTTCATAATTTATTGTTGAAAGGTTTGTCTTTTGGTTAAAAGAAACAAGCCAAATAAGGAGAGAGGAAAAAAATAAAAAAGATGAGAGTAGAATTTCTGTGCTAAATTACTGCAGTAATAAAAATGCGTGTAAAGGTGAACAACAAGAACTTATTAATTATTTAGCTCTCAATTAAATAAATTGAATTATTTAAGCATTTTTTCTGCAAGTTTTAAAGTAAAAGGGATTTTCATTATTTTTCACTGGCTAAAAAATCATCCATTAACCATACAAGCCTTTTTATTATACGTCTTTTTGAAATGATACTTAAAGTAGTAAGAAAAATAAAAAAGGTCAAAGAAAAAAGGGTGACTAGTAACTGTCTTTCAACATTTCTTCATGATAAACAAATTAAAATGCAGAGTGTTAAACTAATCTTAAAGATGAGAATAAAAATCTCCAAAAAGCTAAGAATTCTAGTATAGCTGTATGATTTTACAGCTAATGTAGTCTCTTGTCTCCTAGGGCTTGTCAACTTAAAAAAAGAAAGGAGTATAATAAAAATCCCAAACAAAGAAAAAACCCCAACCCCCAATCTACAGACCATCACAGCTGTTTGGAAACAGTTCTCCCCTCCAGATGCTAAACATCAGAAAAAGCCCTGTCATGTAGGGATTAATTCCAGAATAACTGTGTTTTTACTTATGCATCTTCCAAGTCACTTTGTGAGGTATGCAGCATCTTAACACCGTGCATAAAATCCATCCTAAACTGCAATGCAATCTATTACTTGAAACACGAGAAAGATGAAAGCTCCTCTTTGCCAGAACTCATAGTATTTTTATGTGTGTATTAAGTCTGCTGGATAAATATATTTAAATTAAGAACTAGGGGCCTGATAGGTTCATTGGGTCTGACTGCAGCTTGAGTAAGGTTGCAACATCTCAGTATTCACATCTGTAAAATAAGGCAGATATTATTTACTTACCTTCCTGATGATGAAGTTTTGCACATTCATCTGCTGCTTTTCATATTGGCCTTTTAAATTATACAGGCAACATTAAAGTGATAGATATTTATAGGAAAAGGAAAAGCATGATGGGCATCTGCTCACAGACTGATGTTCTTATCACTGAAGGGGTTATGAAATACAGTAGCTTTCACTTTTGGGTACAACATAATTCTTAGGCCATTCTTTTCTATAAGCTTCATGCCAAAAATGCAGCGGGTGAAGACTACAGATGAGCTGTACTTTGTTGATATGCCACATATATATCACCTTCCAGTTTGTAAATCCTAGTAAAAATGGAAGAAAACATTGATGTGAAACTTTAGTTACACATCAAAAAAATTCATTACCATATTAACCTACTCTGGTATAGCTCAACTTCTCGTTAATGGTGTTATACTTTATTCTCTATGATTTTCAAAATGCCTTCAGAACATTTTCAAATATTTTTGCACAATTCCCTCTAATTATACTGGTTTTTCTTGATGATTTTAATTTCATGAATCATAGAATACAAGTTGGAAGGTACTTCAAGGATCATCTATCTGGTTGAACCCTTCTTGGAAAAACCATGGTCTAGACAAGATGGCCCAGCCCCTGTCTAGATGAAACTAGTGTTCAGTGCTGGCAACCCCACCACTTCCCTGGGAAGATTGTTCCAATAGCTGATTGTTCTTATTGTGAAAAATTTTCCTCTTGTACCCAGTTGGAATCTCCCCAGGATTAGCTTGCATCCATTACCATTTGTCTTTTCCATGTGATTCCTTGTAAAAAGGGAGTATCCATCTTCTTTGTAGCCACTCTTTAAATAACAGAACATGGTGACAAGGCGTCCCTTAAGCCTTGTTTTCTCAAGGCTGAACAAACCCACTTCTCTCAGCCTTTCCTTATATGACAGCCTCCCAGTCCTTTGATCATCTTCATGACCCTTCTCTGGACCCTCTGTTCACAGCTTTTTTTGTATAGTGGGGACCAAAATTGAATTACTTTTCATGAAAATTTAAAAAATATTTATACAAAGACTTCAAATACCCAGTTTCATGACTTTTTACTATTCCTCTCCTGAGAGGAAAAAAAAATACACCCTGTGCATTCTCATAAGGTCTATTAGTTCTCTTTTTGTCCAAATCACATCAAAACACAGCACCAGAGGGCCATGATAGGTGCAGCATTTATCATCGCTCTCAAGGGGCAGCCACACTTCAGGGCTGGGAACTGTGCCTCACCCCGCAGTTCCTGTGACCCAAAAACCCAGCACAAATACATGTTGCAGCCTCAAAGCACATGAGTGTCCCCTCAGGAGCAACCAGAACACAAGCACAGAGCTGTTGTTCCCTTCACATGCTTTTATAAAGCTGAGGCCTATGGTTTTTTTCTTTCTCATTTCTTTCTGCTGCTGTGACAGTCTTTAGCCTTGCTACATTTCACCTCACACATGTGTGTGCAAAGCCTCCAGAGTATTAGATCATGTTCCAGGTGCCTCTTATAACAGCTCATGGGGACAATTTCATGTAAAGTGAGTGCCACTCTTCAGGACCAGCATTAGGAAATCCATGCTAATGCCCTTCCCAGAGAGGTCAGCTCTAAGGCAGTTGGCAAAAAGACTCCAAACTTAAATCTAGAAGTTATCTGCATGTTTTAAACTTTACCTGTTGATGGTTTTTGTTACCAGTTACTACATTTCTTCTCTAATTTTATTATTTAATTGTTAATGTAATTATTTACATTAGGTATGGTTCCAGCAGGCAAGTAGCAGAAACTTTTCAATTCAGGAATCAGACTCAAGAATCTTACAGTCACACAAGAAGAAGTTGCAAAAATTGTTATGTGGCTTGAGACTGTAGAGAAAAAGTCATCAGCTTGCACCATTTTTTATTAATTGCTGTAGAAAAAGAAAAAAGTAAATCTGCCTCTAAACTCTGTCTGGATCTTAGCATATACTAGAACTTACATAATAAATTTGGTTTGGGGACTAATTGTGAGATGATTTAATGTTTAAAGGCTAACAATAACTACACTATTTCAAATGAAAAATAAACCTTTTGAAATAATCAATTAATTAGTTGCTGATACCTAACAGTGACACTTTCTTACAAGAATCAAATGAACCTTGTAAAACTGAATACAATAAAAAAAAAGTGCAGCAAAATAAGAAACCACATAAAACAACACCTCACTTACTGAAGAAAATGAGGAAAGGATCTATTGGGCTAAAGGCATATGAACAAGAATATATTGTAGAAGTATTCAGTAATTCTGCTTACATATGCAAATTAATATTTCTTTATTAATTATTAATAACTATGTTAAACTCAGCAAGACAACTATGGTGTCTTCGTATTCACACAAAAATACCTATGCTTTAGACAAATACAAAAACATCAAAAGCATTTTTGGAAAGCCGTGATAAGCGTTATGGGTGACATACATCCCCATAAAGCAGGGGTAAACAGAACAATGTTGGCAAAACTAGACAGGATGGAATATTTTATGATAAGTCTTCGAGGACAGGTTGAATGAAGAAAGAGTGGATCATTCATGTGAAACGAAGAGGCCAGGGGAAAAGGTTATTTAATACATGCAGATGTTCACAGACAGACATAAAATGCTGAAGGAGAATAGCTGGTGGAAGACAAAGCTTTGCTGCTTGTAAGAAAAAACCCTTACCTGCATCTTAGAACTGGCTAAATTGGTAGGTTTCCTTATTTGACCCTATCTGCTGACTACTGTAGCTTTGTGGATCACAGGTAAAGACATACTGACTTAAAATCACTGTAAATAAAGTAGCACAGAATGAGGAAGCTTATATATGAGACAAGGACTATTCCTGTTCTCAGCAGGACACAAATGGCAAAACCAGTCAAAGTCTTTCATTAAGAATTGGAAAATAAGACCTCTAATTGGCGTGCTGCAACAGGAGAAGGAGAATTTCATTACATTTCTATTCTTCTTACCAGCATGGGCATTACTAACCAGGAAATTATAATCAACATGTAATCACTTAATTCTTGGGTTATAATATTTTCCTAAGCTACAAATGACAGTAATTATTGCTTCAGACCAACAAAACACAGTGCCAGAATGTCAAATGCTGTTTGATATTGAAATAGAAGAATGCAGGTCTATATTAAAAGCTAGTATGTGACTTTGCACATACTTCCTTTGTGCATGGAGAAATGTCACCTACAATTTGACATGAAACATTGACATAAAAATAAAGCTTTGGGAAGTTGTTAAAGGACTTTTTGGTATTCTCCATGTTAGCAACTCATTGTTTCAAATATTTCAAATGTTTTATATCCATTCTCTTTCTTAGGTATAGCTTGAAATAGTGTTGACTTTTTCTGTTCAGAAATCAAGACTATTTCAGCTAAGTAAATTATATTTCACAAATGGGCACGTCTTATATGCAACTGCACAATGAATATAGTTCTACTGAAAAAGCAGTCATGTATTTTAGTACTCATACTCTTCTTTGGTCAATTCTTTTCCCTGTGAGTTTAGCAGAAAGAGGGAAGTACAGTGCAACATCACAGTGAAGTCTAGCTAGCATGGTTCTAAAAACCTCTACATGTTTAACATGGCAAATTATATGGATAGCGAAAATGGACATGAAAAATGAATAAACTTGGATTAATGACATGCAAGGTTACAAAATGCATGCTAGGTTTTCATTGTCACTATCCTAAAAATACCCACAAAAAACCCCAAACAAACCAAAAGCCTACACAAACACACACACACAGTCATAGAGATGGCCTGGCCAAATTTCTGAAGGTCTCAAGAAAGAAAAGCAATAACAAGTACAAAGCATACAAAATATTTTGTTTCAATCCAATGCAAAAACATGACTAGTGCCAAGATACTTATGTTGGTTTTCCTAGAGCCAAATTAAAATAAAATTAAAATAGATATATATTAATTTTAGGTTCCATTAAAGGAAGTTTTCAAATTTTCCTCTGAACTCTTCTGATCATTGGAAAGGAAGAGTGACTAAGACACAAGTGATTTACTTCTCTTTCCACCCTATCTGTCCCCACCACCATCCAGAGGAGAAAGGGCGTAGAAAGAAATGAAACAAAATTTTCTGCAAACAATATAAAATCAAAATTCATAAATGAAAACTGCTGAAGAGTTGGGAATTAACACTTTATCTGTCAGCCTCTAAACCTCATCTGTGTTTAAGGCAACAGCAACGATGTACTTTCCTATTGATCAGGAAAACTCTGAAATGAAGTTAAAGGATCTCCTGAAAATTGTTACCTTCATTGTGCAAAGAAGCACTCAGTAAATAAACTGCATGATAGAATAAACTTGTCTTTATTTAGCAGTAAAGTTTACCATGTGAAGCAATAACGCATTTGTAAGATCCAAAGCCCTACCTCAGACACAGCTCTTGATGATGGATGTGTCCCTTGTTGCCTCTGTATGTGCTGTTTTTCAGTAAGTGTAATAGCTTTGACTCCACAGATCTAAATGTTCTCAACTGATTAGATTAGTTAAATGCCAACTCTCACTTTGGGATCTTGAGGCTGCAATAGTTGCTATAAAGCTATTGATTGGAAAGCTGGACTAAAATATCAAGGTTCACAGCACAGGAAGTCTCCCCTGTCTTTAAAAATCTTGAGAAATTTAAGATATGGGCTTTTCCCACATCTGAAATTCTGACCATTAATGATACATACAAAGAGAAATCAATTGAATCATAGAATCATAGAATTATCAGGATTGGAAGGGACCTTAGAGGTCATCTAGTCCAACCCCCTACAGTGAGTAGGCAATCTCCAACTAAACCAGGTTGCCAAGCACCCTGTCCAGCCTCACCTTGAACACCTCCAGGGATGGGGCCTCAACCACCTGCCTGAGCAACCTGTTCCAATGTTCCACCACCCTCATGGTAAGGAACTTTTTCCTAATATCCAAT
Source organism: Galbula dea (assembly GCA_013399015.1). Lineage (NCBI taxonomy): Eukaryota > Metazoa > Chordata > Aves > Piciformes > Galbulidae > Galbula > Galbula dea. The sequence goes on from VWZX01010542.1 coordinate 195,473, forward strand.
CTAAACCTGCTCTTCCCTAATTTAAACCCATTACCCCTTGTCCTATCACTACAGGCCTTTGTAAGCAGGCCCTCCCCAGCCTTTCTATATGACCCCTTCAGGTACTGGAAGGTGACTATTAGGTCCCCCTGAAGCCTTCTCTTCTTGAGACTGAACAACCCCAGCTCCCTCAGCCTATCCTCATAGGGGAGGTGTTCCAGCCCCTTGATCATTTTAGTAGCCCTCCTTTGGACCCGCTCCAGCAGGTCCACGTCCTTCCTGTGTTGAGGGCTCCAGAGCTGAACACAGTACTCCAGATGAGGTCTCACCAGAGCAGAGTACAGTGGCAGAATCACCTCTCTCGATCTGCTGGTCACGCTTCTCTTGATGCAGCCCAGGATGCGATTTGCCTTCTGGGCCGCCAGCGCGCACTGCTTGCTCATGTCCAGCTTCTCATCAACCAACACCCCCAAGTCCTTTTCTGCAGGGCTGCTCTCCAGCTCCTCGTCCCCCAGCCTGTATTCATAGCGGGGATTATTTCGCCCCAGATGCAGGACTCTGCACTTGGTCTTGTTGAATCTCATGAGGTTCATCTGGACCCACCTCTCCAGCCTGTCCAGGTCCCTCTGGATGGCATCCCGCTCCTCCAGCTTATCAACAGCACCACCCAACTTAGTGTCATCAGCAAACTTGCTGATGCTGCACTCAATCGCGCTGTCGATATCATTTATAAAAATATTAAATAGGACAGGTCCCAGTACGGATCCCTGAGGGACACCACTTGTCACTGGTCTCCATCTGGACTTTGAGCCATTGACTACTACCCTCTGGATGCGACCATCCAGCCAATTCCTTACCCACTGAACAGTCCACCCATCAAATTCATAGTTCTCTAACTTGGCCAGTAGAATATTGTGGGGGACTGCATCAAAGGCCTTACATAAGTCCAGATATATCACATCCACAGGTAAATAAGGTAAATAAGCTAGATGAGGGATCTCACCTAATAAAACAGAACCATGTATTTAACCCTGCTGTAATTGGAGAACCATGACAGACATAAAAGAAGATTTCCCAGATTGGACTATAAAGTTAACAGATATGTTTTTGAGAGTTGTGGATTTGGACTTAATTAGACAAGGAAAAGTGAAATGAATAGAATGTATTGAAACAGACACCAGTATTATTGCTTTGTTTTTAACATTCTAACACTATTCTTAAACTTTACTCTTCTGTGATGTGCCACCAAAAAATTGATTTTTCTAGTAACAAGTGTAAATCGTTCCCCCTGGCCTTCCCCTGCCACTGCTTGGGAAAAGTGACAAGATTTTCTGTTCTTTTCAGGTTCTTACACCAATGACAGCGCCTGAGCCCTTTCCAGAATTAAACATTTTTCTCCTCATTTAATTTCCAGTCTAATATTGATTCTTAACATTCTGTGCACACACTGAGAAGAAAGAAAATATGAATTTTAAGTTCTCAGTGGCTTTTTTTTTCTTGCAATGAGCTATCAGGCTTTACATCCCTTTTACAGGAAAGAAAGTTGAAACATGCTTCCCATTTAGACTTGAAATGAGTCATCCTAAAAACTGACTGAAACAAAACCCCAACAGACGAAGTACAGCTAATTATGTTACATAGGAAAGGCAAGGATCCCAAGAATTTTAAACTGTGTCAAGAAAAATGAGGAGGGCTTTTGCTTCCTAAGCACTACTATAAATGAGTGTGCAGGAAGGGAAGCTTCATGGCTATTTTGGGTTTTACCAAAAGAGAACTCTTTAAATTCTTGAGGGTAAGGGCCCAAGGAATACCAATATCTCCTCTTCCTTGTTTTGCTGGCTTTTAACCTAGTACTAGCTTCCAGTCTTGACAACGATTCCTCACCTTAATTGAAAATACAAAATATGAGCATATTAGTTGCAGAAGCAGAATAATTTAATACAGCTATACATATACTTACGAGTAGAGGGGACTCACAGCTAAAACCCAGATCAATGGCATTCTTAAAAGTCCTGTGTAATGTTTTCTGAAATGTAACAATGTTTTCTGAAAAACCGTTACCATGTATGTCCCTCAGAGTCATAACATAGAGAGTGTAGTTAAGCTTAAGCTACATATCTTTTTCAAAAGTTTATGTCAAACATCTGAAAGTGACTGGAAAGATAAAATTTCTCTGTAGGACATGTGAGAATGGTTAATGTCAGATATAAACTTTTACATATTATTCTTGCATCATTTCTTAAGTTTGACTTGGGGAGACATCTAGGGGTGAGAGGTTTATTCTATACTTGGTGTCCCTGCTGAGACTGCCAGCTGGGGAGCCAGCAGCTCTGGCCTGCCTGATACTTACTCTTCTCCCTTCCCCTGACACCTCAGAACTGCACATATCTTTCAGTGAAAATTTTATTAACAATCCATCATGCTTGGTCGGTAGTCATGAAGTCATTCCTACACAAGGAAATATTACTGTCTCTATGAAATAGTGTATAAAAACTGTGGTATATTTATTGTTTATTTGTAATTTATTTGAAAAGTTTGAATTTTTCCCATTTCTATGTTTTTCATTTATAGTGGATTTTTGAATGAGTTCCCATTTCACATTCCAGGACTCCCAATACATTACACACACAGCAACACTTTGCACACTCAAAAAATTTCTTTTCAGTCTCTATGTCCAGAAACCGTGAACAGAAAACAGCTCAAACTGTATAAGGTTTCCAGTATCTGAGATATTAGCCTGTGTCTAACAATAAATTCAGGTAACAAATTATCTTTAGTTGTTTTATTTTATTCATTCTGCATTAAAATTTTAAAATCTAAAGAGGTATCTGAATTGTAAACCAGGATCTTGATATGGATATTTAACTGCTGAAGTATCCGATTGTTTTTAAAATACACATAGAACAACACTACCCAGTAGCTTGTCTGTGTTTTGCTCCTCCAATAGAGAGCAAATGCAGAGGCTGTAGTCAGCAGGGAGGCTAAGCAAAGAGTGAGCCCAGGCTCTCTCACATTCTGTCCTTTCAACATGTAACTGAGGATTTTGATAGAGAATCATATGCCTAATACATAAACCAAAGGCCTCTAATCATATTTTGTGTTGCCTTTACATCAAGGAGAGATCAGGAGAATTAAACAGTTGTTTAAAAGGAGAAAGGGCAACTCTGATCATGGGTCAGGGATATGCTGTTCCTTAGGCTATACAGAATGAACATTTTGTTGCACACTAAATTAATACTTCAAAAACCCAGGAGCAGGGGCAGATGTAATTAAAAATCAGTGTGTGTATACATCTTTGTATACCTAACCCATAAAACATGCTATGTTTATGGCGCACCATCATTTTACATCTTCTGCTATTTTGCATTCAGATATAAGTTGCTTAGGATTAGCTTTATATGCAGCAAAACCAGGCTGTTGCTAAGAGAACTGTCATTCTTCCTTCTGCTTTGCCTATTTCATGGTGTTTAAAAAAAAATAGCCTCCCACTGTTATCCTCACACAGTGTAGATAAAGAGAGGCAGAGAAATGTAAGGCAGCAACCTCCTCCTTCTCTTCTCCACAGGCAACAGATACAGCCTGCTTGGCAGCGTTCTCCCAAAAGTTTTTGATCATACTCTGTTCCTTCTCCCTACCTTTCTCACTCCTTTATGTGACAGGAATGAGTCAACCCCTGCCTGCATTCTTGGGACAGAAAAACATTATTTTTGTCTGTGCTTCAGAGAAGCTTTTGGTCAGGTCTACTGAACTGTCCCTGCCTTGAGAACAGACAAACAAAACAGCCTCCCAACCAACAGACAAAAAGCCCTTATGCTTGTAACACTGAAGGCACTTAAAAAAAGACAACTTTTGTTTCTGCATTCCTCCACTTCAACTATATCTCCTTCTTCAGACTGCACAGAGTGGTCAGGTGCCCATTATGACTGATAAAAGAACAGTGCCTAGGCAGCGTTTGCCCCAAGAACTAATAACAAACATACCCATTGGGTAGACTAAGGTAAAGGTCTGTAGCAGGCTCTGCCAGTGTGGATGAGTCTACAAGCTCCCTATCCATTTTGCCGTTTAAGTTACACAACTTCACCAAGTAGAAGATTTCATTAGCAAAGGTATTCCTCTAAAATTGTAGGCTGAATTGAAACTGGATTTTTTTGAAATTTCAGTTTTCTTGAGAATTAAAGAAACAGAAAACCACAAACACATTTATGGTTGAAATAGCTAGGCTAGAAATAAGACCCAGGTAGAATTTCTCTCCTGAAATAACTTCATCATACATGGTATGAAATATTGGTTCTTATTCTACCTATTGTCTCCAGTCTCATGTGCTCCTCTAGGCAGCTCACTCTGCCTTTTGATCCCTTCTTTCTTCCATCCTCACTTTTAAATTCCGCATGCACCAACGGCTTCCTAAAATTATTCTTGGCATATATGTTTACTTAGATGATATAATTACACATTGGTAATTAGTGCCACCATTTTCCTTCCTTTCTAAAAACGTGACCTCCTGCCTACTCAAGTGTGTATTACCTTCTTATTACATAGCTCATTTCTATGTCTGCAGTTTGTTAGAAGGTTTGCTAGATTTCTGTTGAATATCCTTGATGAGAAACAATTGTTTTGTATTTTACCCTTCAATCAGAATGGTAGTTATGGGCAAGCACTAAGGACAGTTATTTATTAGGAAATTCCAAGATAAGTTTTTACTGCAAATCAAATATTAAAGGGCTTTTTGACAGTGATATTCTACTAATACTATTAATTGTGCTTTCAGATGAAACACCTGTTGCCAGGCATTACAAGGGCTGAACAACAAGTTTTGCCACAGAGATGCTCTGACTTTTCAGTAAATTAAAAAGTTATTTCTGTGATTCAAAATTCTGAATGTGTTTGGGCAGAAGAGGAAATAGAAAATTTCTAACTGTGTTTCTCTCTCCCCACACCTTTCTCATAACTTGAGAGTATGACATCAGTCTTGAGTTCACTTATAGTCAAAATATACATAGATTTAGAGTCTTCAGGTCATTTATATTAGTTAATGTTTAAATACCCACACAGTTTATTAGGTCACACTGCAACAAAGGACATAGAATAATAATTTTGAATGAAACCAAGACCTACTATGTAAGCACCTTATATCATTATTATTTAGTAATGTTTTCTGTTTGAAATTTCATTCAAGACATTGTGGGGTTTCATAGAAAAAGTTATGCAAGCTCCCAAAGCAAGACAGAAGACTCTACGAGAGCTGGATTCCAGTCAGTAGCTGCCAACAGTGAAAGTCACTACAAAGAGTAATGAAAACAAGACATTTTTCCTAGAAGATGCTGTATTCATTCAAATTCTCTTCAAAGACTGAAGATCTCAATATGGCTCCATGGTAACTGCAGGCAAATGTCAACCTGGCATATTTAACTGCAGTTAAACATTGTCAGGGAAAAAAAAAAAAACAAACATGGCTCTGTATTAAGCTTTGGGAGAACACTCATTATAGCTAATTGTCATATGCTTCAGGAATCTCATTTTACAGTGAGGTAGCAGAGGGAATACTTGTTTTTTCAGAGTTTCCTCTATTTTTTAGAAGGTGTGCTTAACAGCTTTACCTAAGCAAGGGGATCAGTTCACTTGCTTTGCTTGTCAGATGTATGTTTTATTAACCACTTCAAGTGGTATGAAAGCTCCAAATAACCTTCTGAGAGCAGGAGGAGTAGGCCAGTTGAGACATATACTATATCTTTGTGCTTCTTCTACCAAGAAATTCTTGTAACCATAAAAGAGGTCAACTTGAAAATAATAGAATGGCAATGTCATCCTTCAGTATTAAGTAGGCATTGTGGAGATGTCAGTCTGTGATTCTCACTAATAGTTCATAAGCAAAATGTATATATTTGCAAGACAAAATTCTGTAATTTCACAAAGATTTTTTAAAAAGTGCCTCTTTGAAAGGAAGTTTGTCATATGCCATATCCATACGTGTACATACTATAAAAGAAGTAGCACCTTTTATTTTCAAATTTACCTCAATAAACCCTTCAATAATTCTTTTTAATTGTCTGAAAGTGACAATTTCTGGTTTGGCTCTACCACAGACACCAGCAGAATCAGTTTCTCCTGTCAGTGCTGGTCTTTGAAGACTGGATTTTGATGCTACTGCATGTGATGACTGACAAGTCTCATACTAGTCTGTTCCAAAGTCAAGGAATAAAAGAAAAAAAAACCCAACATTTTGAGTGGACAGCCATGACATGTGGGTTTACTGTTCCTCAGTCTTGGGATCTCTGTTCAGGTGATTTGGACACAACTCTAGTCAAGCCAGAAAATCATGGATTTTAGAGCTTGGATCTCCACTCTGAGAATGAAGACATCATAAACTACACCGTGAAGTGAAGTGAAGTGAAGACACCTTTTACTATTCTTCCAGATAACACTTTGAAAATGAACAAAGTAACTGTTAGAATTATGTTTGCTCCCATCCTTCTAAGGTATCTAACAGTTGAAACAAAAGCTCAGGTTAGATTCAAAGATGAAACAGCCTGACCTTACACCCTCTGTGGCCTATTCTGGTTCCTGTTATCCTGATAGCAATTAACCAGCAGCCATGACCTTATCTATTTTGACTACAATGAAATGTTAAGGCATGATCAGAAACTTAATACAAAGCAATCATTTAGGAGCACATATGTTAAAACCTACAGAGATAAGTGGACTTGTTTGCATTTCTGAGTTAGTAAAAGGGAATTGAGCTGGAAAAGGGTTAGTAAGATGGGACATTTGGCCCAAAATACACAGTGAAGAGATATAGGGCTAAGGGAAGAATAGAGCAGGTCTGCAAAGATAAGACACAAGGACTAAGGGGCCCCACTACGAGATAGCGGGAACCCAGCTGCAGGACTACCAGACAGAACCAGTTTTCGTGACCCTGATGACTGTCAACTCAGTAAAATCGGACAAAGTTGAAAATGCCATCATGAAGAAGATTTCGAGCCTTCCTCAGAAGACCACCACCCATGACCACCAGGAGGCAGTGTGCATGCACCAAGAGGAGGAGACTTATGATAATGAGTTCCTGGAACTAATTTTAATGATCCCACCTATTTCCCAGAAACCCACTGCATATGTATAACCTAGTGATGCATATGTATAGATTAGTGCATTAAATAATGGTCTGAAACTTGTCTGGGTAGAGTGGTTTGGTGAAACTATTCCCCTGCTCTCCAGCACTGCAATAAAACATACCTGCTTTATAACCTTTCGTGGGTTGCAAAGTTTGTTTCCGCATGTCATTTCTCAGAGCTTTAAAGTCTGTCTGCAGCTATAACGAGAGACCACCTCACTTGCCCTGAGCAAAAGACTGTCTTCTCCCTCACTCCTGGAAAGTAAAACTAATTGCAAAGAGAAGATGCATTTGCCTCAGACAATTGTGAGGAAATAATGCAGCTCTAGTTAAATCTTAACTGGTGGAAATTACAGATGTGATTAAAAAATGCTAACATTATGAAAACAAACAGGCTTAACTTGATCATCAGCTACTGAAATCATGTCAACTACAGCAAGGCATAGACACAATTCATCATTGCTTCTAAAATATCCCTGTTTAATACCAGCCTTCTGCTCTTAGAAGAGACACTCATATCTTTACTATTATATATACTGGAAAACAATTTCTGTTGTCAGAATTTTTACCATATATGCTCTGAATTTTCAAATTTAAAATGCTTCAGAGACATACTCATTCATACATTAGAGTACCTTAAGAGATGGATAGTGATGCTGAGAACTTTGCCCCAAAAGGCTCTGTGGAACTGCTCAGAGACAAAGTTTTAGTCTTTAAGCAGCGAGGTATTTATTTTAAGCAACGTTGGGGAACCCCCAGCTCATGCTGGACAAAGGGTTCCAAAGTAATCACCAAAANACATTCCCTGTCCAGATGTTATTTGCCCACCGGTCCCTGAATCCTGGTTCTTTGTTTCTTAGCTCAGAGCTGGCCTTCTAAGTTAACTTTTTGGGCCTTGCCCTGTTTCAATAGCAAAAAATTGCAAAGTTTGGAAGAATAGGAATAAAAATATTATTTCCAATGTCTTAGGCAGATATTTGATGAAAGCTATAAATTTAACATTTGATTTTCATCCACACTTTCATACAATTTCATCTGCTATATTGGCTATTTCTGCTGAAACCACTGAGAGGAACACACAAAAATTTTCGAAATTACAAGAGGGCTATTGTGTTATTATGTGACATAGTGAACTAGTGTAAATAATGCAACTGAAATAAGCTCAAGAAGGTTTTTCAGAGCAAATATATTACAGATACATTAATTAGAGCTGTCATCAACTCAATGAATGCTACCTGATCTCCTTTTAATGTCAGCCTTTCTAAAAAACTTGAACAAGATTTTTTTGAGCATTTTATGTATATAGCCATATAAATACACATATATATATATAAATATTGAATAAATGCATTTTAAAAAAAAACAAAAAACCACGTAAATTAGTGTTAAAGCACCCTGGAGCTTTTACTTTATTTCCCAGATAGAAAGCTAAGATAGCCCTGGATTACTTCCTAATTAATAGAGCCTTTTTTAAGAAACACTGTTGCCATCTAAAGCAGCATAAACTAAAGCTTTCTTTTTTTTTCCTTATTTGGAGAATAGCAGACCCTAAACCATGGCCTCTGCCAGGTAATTTAACACAGTACCAGATGTATTAATATTTCCGTTCTATTTATGTAAATCATCTATGCTCTGAAATAATTCACGGTGCCATTTTACCAGTTCTTGCTAAACAATAATTACTGAAAGTGACACAAAACAGTTGATTTGTAGATGGGCTTGGTCTTTAAATGGATCTTGTTAATGGAAAAGACTCCTGATTCATGAGTGTAGTTTAATGCAAAGCAATTTTATGCCACGGTAAATTACCATCAAAACATAAAAATGAAATGAAACCATGTTGTATCCAAAATTAATCAAAACTATCTTGAAAGGTTCTTGATTTGCAATCTAAAATACAAATTGATAGAAATAAAAACTTAATATAAAATACAAAACTAAAGCATCTGAATATTTGACAGGTAAGTACTGATAGAATGTATTTTATGAGGAATTAAAGCTGCAGGTAAAAACTAAGGGTATTTAAATATTTTATAGGAGCTCTTGAGTGGTCAATGTTCTCCTCCACAGACACCAAATTTACTTTCAATTTCATTCCAGTAATTGTACCAGTACTTGAAAAACAGTTTGCAGTTATTAGACATGCCCATCAGCTTACACAATTAGTGGTCCCAATGCATTTGCCTTCTGCAGAACGGGGAATCCTCACTTCAGTGTGCAGATGTTTCTCTGCTCCTTTTCACAGCACACATTTCAGTCATAACTGAAAGGTCCATTCTTTGAAGTAATGTACAGTATCATTACCTCTTATCTGATGTTTTGACAATAAGAGATACCTTAATAAAACTTGTGGCAATACTGACATGTAAAATGCTAAAATATTTGTCTAAATATTCACAGAATTTATTCTGAAAAGTAAATCAATATAACACCAAAATATTCCTGATAAAAGTATTTCCTATTTTGCTTGTTTCATTGTCATATAATTTTATGAGTTGTCTGAGGACTGTAATTTCCAGAAAACTTCCCTCTACACAGAAATTCTCAAGGTTAGTTTCACCATTGTGCACTTCTCCAGAACCAGTGAAATAAGGTAAGAAACCCTCAACACCACATGAGGCGTAGGTCTGGACTGTCTTTCCACACCTCTTGAATGTTTTGGTCTCCAAAGAAAGAAAAAACAAAAGAAAGAGCAGGGCAAGAACTGAGGTCTCTTACAGTAAGCTCCAAGCCTGCCTAACCAGGATGATCCTGGCTCCTAAGGGTGCTGTGGTGCTTATCTGAGGACAGCACTGTATCAAAGAGAGCCCTATATCAGGGGGCCTGCTGCTCAAACTAAGCTGGGGAACCCAGGAACCCCCAGCTTGCAGGCTGTCTGACTCCAATGACTGGAGGCAAGGCAAGTCAAGGACCTTCTCCAAGTTGAGGCAATTGGCTGATCCTTTTGGCTTAGGGAAAATACAACAGGACCATTTTCCAGAACATTTTACTTACAGAAATATTCTTTTGATGTAAGTTTTTTATTTCTTTTTTAATAAATAAATCTATATTCTGTTCTAAATTAGAACAGCAATTATTTTTCAAATATCAATGTTTTCTTTGGCATGGAAAGTAAGTTTTAGCCAGTTCTACTTGCATCTGAAACCACGTCAATCTAAATATAATTTGCCTATATAAAACCCAGAGTTTTTCCACCCTAATGAACAATTGTTAATCTCTTATCTACATTTTTTTTCCCAGCACAGTGCACTTCTGTAAGAATAATTATTGACTTCTGTGGATCGCTCAGATAAACCATGATCAATACAATAGCAAAGACCATAAGAAAATTAATTCATCCTGATATCAGAACAGGACTTACAGGAAATAAAGCACTTAGACACATTTTGAACTATGATGATAAAATTCTTACAGCTTCCTACCAAGTGAGTATCAGACATATTTGCATTGCGTTGTGAAATGAATGAGGAAGGATCGTCTTGGGGAAAAACAGATTGCTATATGATCATACAGTCAGCCAAAGTAGTAACTCAAGCTGAATCCAAAGAACAATTCTGCATAGGATCATAGGATTGTCAGAGTTGGAAGGGTCCTCACTAGATCAGGTTACCCAGGGCCCCATCAAGCCTTGTCTTAAAAGCTTCCAGGGATGAAGCTTCCACAACCTCTCTGGGCAACCTGTTCCACTGCCTAACCACCCTCACAGTGAAGAACTTCTTCTTAATATCCAGCCTAAATCTACCCTCCTCTAGCTTACACCCATTTCCCCTGGTTCTATCACTGTCTGACCTCCTAAAAAGTCCCTTGCCAGCTTTCTTGTAGGCCCCCTTCAGATACTGGAAGGCTACAATAAGGTCCCCTTGGAGCCTTCTGCTCTGTAGACTGAGCAATCCCAACTCTTCCAGTCTGTCCTCATAGGAGAGGTGCTCTGGTCCTCTGATCATTGTCATGGCCCTTCTCTGGACTCGCTCCAGCACTCCTATATCCCTCTTGTAATAGGGGCTCCAGAACTGGATGCAGTATTCCAGGTGGGGTCTCACGAATGCATCACTCAAGTCTCTTTTATCACTTAGTTACTGCTTTGCAAACTTATAGTGATTCTTTTCATAAAGTTTAAGCATAAGAAAGTGTCCTTGTTAAGGACCATATTTACACCATTCCAATTGGTCTGAGACTTGAAAGCCCCATTTTAAATATTGGTAATCTTTATTCCCACTGAGGAAAAAGTTCAAATCTGGACTTAAAATCTATAATTAAAATTCGTTTACTTCTATATCATGTGTATAAAAAGAAAACAAACTTTTGTCTTCTGTTCTCAGGGAAACTTGAGTAGGAATACTTGATTTAGTAAGGTACCAACTAATATGTACGGTGCTAAGGAAGATTTTGCAATGCATCTTGTTTTCTCTAAAGAGGCATACACTGAGTGTAATGGAGTTCATAGTGTCACATAAAGTCAAATCCTGACTGAAGAACTGAGTGTAAAAGAGTAGTCCATTTCAGAATTAATATATTTTTAGTCTTATTCTTTTTTTTCCAGAGAAGACATACTCATTTTTCCTACTGATATATTAACAAAGTAAAAATGTTATCAGTTCATTTAGTGATTAGTCATTTAGTGCTGCCTCATGAGCAAACATAAAAAGTGTCTGTAACCTGGGAGAAAAAAATTACTTCTAGGCCATGATCCTAATGGATTTTTTACTGTAGGCTTTTCACCTTCTGCTACAAAACTGGCTTTCTAGTAACTACTGGCATATTTAGAAAATTAAACTACTTCACTGAAAAGGAAATGTCATATTCAAATTCTTCACTTGTGATCATTTGTGGCATAAACAACCCCATTAAAAGTCATGCACGACATCAGAGAACTCATCAGTTTCAAAGACTTAGAACTAAAGCCAGTAAATACTTTAAATCATAGAACAGAATCATAGAATTGCCAGAGTTGGAAGGGACCTTGAAGATCATCTAGTTCCAACCCCCCTGCCTGGCAGGGACACCTTCCACTAGATTAGGCTGCCCAGAGACCCATCCAGCCTTGCCTTAAAAGCTTCCAGTGATGGGTCTTCCACAACCTCTCCAGGCAAATAGCTCATGCAGTACTTTAATTTCAAAGTACTGTACAAATGCTTTTAACAAATGAGAACAGCTTCATGTGTGTGTGCAGAGTCTTCTGGCTAGCTTAAAGCAAACTATAGAGTTGACCTTTATTTCAAAGGAAAGTTAAAGGGCTGCATAGAGATGCTGCTCTCAGAAGATTTAAGCAAGGTACCAACAGCTGCTTTCCAGTGGCTAGTTCCATTCACTGTGTAGCCTCCATTCTCTTAGTGTTAAAACTTCAGACATTAACTCAAACATACAAGTTAAAAGAGTGCTCTGTCCTGATTAAGCTGTCAGCTTTTATAGTATACTTGGAGTAACATACACCACCTGGCATGGGTGTAACTGCAGCAGAGAGTTTGGATGCTGTGGCTGCTGCTTCCCTGACACCCTCTGCTGCTACAACATCTTGGTAGCAACAGACTAGTTTAAAACTAACTTGCATATGCTTGTATATTGAGGATTTGAAGGCTTATATCTATATGTTTATATGTATGAATATTTCTAGCATTGCTATCTGGATGCTTTAGCTGGATATAACTTAATATGCCCTTCAGAAACTGCCATATGGGGCTACTGGAAGTCCAGGCAATAAGGACAGGGACAAGAAAAGGGTAGGAAATACCAGATCTCTGTAAGGACAGATACAGTTGAATGAAAAGGTATTACTCCACACGAGTAATTTGTTGATTGTCTTTAAGATTAGAAATTATGGGATACAGTAAGAAAAACTAAATCCTTGGACAGGGTAAATGTATATTTACCACAGAACCACCTGGTATGATACATATTTAAAAAGCTAATATTTAAAAGATTGAAAAGGTTAGTTCTGGAGAACTACAGGTAATAAGATCAGCTGAGTAAAACACTTTGTTTATGCTTATATTACACTTTGCTATATTTACTGGTTGGCAATCTAACTTTCTGGTGTTGCATAAAAGAAAGAAATAAAAACCTGGCAGCTCAACAGTGAAACAGTCTATAGTCTGCACATTTTGCTCCAATCACTAAGAAATAAATGACAGAGATTTTCCTATTTCTTTCCAATATTTACTACTGTGGTCTGTTCTCTTACGATATGTATGGGCACGTGCACACCATTAGGTAGATGGTACAATATTGATTCTAAAAGTCAATGTATCCCTGTAATCAGTGGTAAAAATGTGGTATTGGAAACCTCTCATTATCTCTGTTGTAGAACAGTGCATCAACAGATATTTAGTGAAGGAAGTTAAACCAGCAACAACAGCTTTTATGAAAAAGTATCTGGGGATGACAGGCAGCCATGAAAATGCCTTTTTTGCAAGTGAAATGTGGCATTCAAGCACATTGATAGTGTTTGCTTCTCACTCACTTTTCCCTTAAAAAAATGAATGCTGTAACTATCCAGTCAGAGGATGGAATCTTAAGTATTCAACCATGTCTGTCAATCACTTGCCACCCATATAAGACGTACAGCAAAAAAGTTAACTCTTTACAAACCCTTGAGCATACAAACCATTCAGTGGATGCTTAACTATGATACTTACAGAAGCCATTCAATAAAAGATTGATAAGCATGAAAATGAAGGCTAAATTAATCAGACAGTTTTCACTGTTGCAGAACAATGTAATTTAAGAGCTTCAGCACCTTGCCAAAGAAAATTCACCTTTCCAAATTCAGTCTGTACTAAAAGACATCTTAAAAAAGAAAGACTATACACTACTGAAAATGAGGTCACACTATTGGATACAATAGGCCAAATTTTATCTCCAGTGTCATTCTGTCTGAGTTACATGTGAGACTAATTTACTCTGTTGTCTATGTAGGACAAGCACTAGAATGAATAGATCAACCTTTTAAACCTGAAGAGTCACTTTCATGCCATATTTGTTCTCGAGTGCTATGTTTGGTTGAATGAAGAATGATGGGTTAAGTTTGCTAGTGGTTCTTTTAACAAACACTTGACAAAGAGTTTGTTGCACAGAAATAATTTATTTTCTTAATAGCAAAATTCTGAGAACAGTAACAGCTTCACTTACATTTATTTGGACCTGTGCATATAAGCACTATTGTACCTCTCAAAACAACAAAGAACTTAGAGATCAGTGATATGACAGTACCTTGGTAGGTCTTCCATCTGTTTATGGCAACACAAAGTTACACAAAATGTTAAAATGCAGGATGCTTAAAAATATGGTCAAATATAAAAAGAAGTTATGGATTCTTACCTCTTGCATCTGATGGATTCACAGTTTACTTGCTTAGGTCCATGGGCTGTTCTGAGGAATGGTACATGATGCTTTGAAATGACATTAAATGCTGTTCTTCATGATATGTTAGTATTAGCCAAAATGGTGATATTTAGCAAGTAGTGCAGTTCAATGGATAGTGTCTCTCATCACTGTGACTGGCACCTACTAAAATCCAGCTAAGCCCAAATATATATGTATATATAAAACATAGATTATATTTTTCTCCAGCAAAAAAAAGATGTTAGTATCTGGATTCATGGTGGTGTCCATCAGAGCTGATCAGTTTTAAAGTACCACCTCCTGAAAGCATAGGAGCAGGTGATTCTGAAAAGTTGGAAGTCAAGCAGGCCAGCTTGGCTGAGCAGAGAGCTTCTTCTGGAGATTAGGCAAAAAAAGAGTGTATGGCCAGAGGAAGCAAAGTCTGGCAACATGGGAAGATTACAGAGATGCCGTTTGTCCCTGTGGAGGGAAAATTTGTGTGGCAAATGCCCAATTACAGTTGAAGTTGGCCAGTACTGTAGAGGACAGTAAAAAGAGCTTTTTTAAAATACATTAATAGCAACAGACATGCCAGGAATGACATTGGCTCATGACTAGATGAGGATGTTCACCTCACAAACAGACATTGACAAAGCAGAGATGTTTAATGCTTTCATTGCCTCTGTAACACTGGTGGTAGGTCCCAGAACTCCCAGAGCCATAAGCTAGACATCCACGACTGTGAGCCTGGGAGTTATGAAAAAACATCTGAAAGACAATGCAGATATTGGTCACAACCAGTATAGGTTTATGGAAAGAAAATCATACATAACAAACCTGATTTCCTTTTATGATAAAATCACCCACCTAGGTGACCAAAGAAGACCAGTGGCTGTCATCTTTTTGGACTTCAGTGAGTCATTTGATTTCTTCTCCCCCTCTACTCTGTGCTGGTGAGGCTACATCTGGAATAGTGTATCCAGTTCTGGGCCCTCAGTTTAAGAAGGAGAGGGAACTGCTTGAAAGAATCCAGTACAGAGCCACAAAGATGATTAAGGGGGTGGAACATCTTTCTTCTGAGGAAAGGCTGAGGGAGCTGGGTCTCTTTAGCTTGGAGAAAAGGAGACTAAGGGGTGATCTCCTTTATGCTTTTAAATATGTGAAAGGTGCATGTCAGGGGGATGGAGTCTGGCTCTTCTCAGTGAAGTCCAGTGACAAGACAAGGGGCAATGGCTGCAAACTGAAGCATAGGAGGTTCTGTGCGAATACGAGAAAAAAAAATTTCTCATTGAGGGTGCTGGAGCACTGGAACAGACTGCCCAGAGAGGTTGTGGAGTCTCCTTCTGTGGAGATATTCAAAAGCCATCTGGACATGTTTCTGTGTGACCTGGTCTAGGGAATCCTACAGTGGCAGAGGGGTTGGACTAGATGGTCTTTCAAGGTCCCTTCCAACCCCTAACATTTTGTGATTCTGTGATTTGATTCTGTCTCCCACAGCAACCTTCTGGACAAAATGTCCAGCATACAGCTAGATAAGTACATCATGAGATGGGTACACAAATGGCTGAGAGGTCGAGTTCAAAGGTTTATAGTAAATGTGGTCACATTGGGCTGGCGACTTATGACTAGTGGAGTTCCACACGGATCCATCTTAGGGCCAGTACTCTTTCATATCTCTATAAACAACTTAGACACAGAACTCAAAGATTTAATAAGCAAGTTTGCTGATGATACTAAGGTGGGAGAAGCTATTGACTCCCTGGATGGCAAAGCGGTCCTGCAGAGACATCTGGATAGGTTAGAAGGTTGGGCAGTTACAAACCATATGAAGTCTAACAAAGGCAAGAGCTGGATTCTACACGAGGGAAAGGGCAACCCTGGAGGTACTTACAGATTGGGGAATGAGAGGCTGAAAAGCAGCCCTGCAGAAAAGGATCTAGGAGTTTTCATTGTTGGCAAGTTGAATATGAGTCAGCAGTGTGCCCTGGCAGCCAAAAAGGCCAAGTAGGTCCTGAGGTGCATCAAACATTCCGATGCCAAATGATCAAGAGAGGTGGTAGTCCTACTCTACTCATCTCTTCAGTTGGAAAAGATAGAGTCTAGATCTGCAGGGAAAGGTTATTTGTTTTTTTAAAATTAAAAACTTTACGAAAACAAATGTTTTGCCTCACACTAAGAAATTCAGGACTGGTTTATGACTAATTCAAGAGGGAAAACAAGGCTGTTTATTTCTAAGCTATGTATTAGTTTTTCCTTGTTCTGGTCAAAATAAAATTAGTGTTGAAAAATAAAGCCATGTTGTTCTCAGAAGTATTTCAAAGTTTTGATGACATACTCTAAGTTAATATCTATAATCTAGAAAAATTATGAACGAATGTTAAGACTTTAATAGAGTCATAAATAGGGGCTTTTGGTGAATAACAAAGGAGTTTTAGCATGTGCTTATGTAAGTAAAGCAAGTAGAGGGAGTGTGCTTATGCTTTAAGGAAACAACAAGTCAAGCCACTCTTAAGTAAATTTGTTAATAGCTTCCTGATGTATAAAAATTACTGTTATGCCATCACTCCTGATTTAATCTTGTCCCTAACATTCATTAGTCATAGTCATCATGTTAAGTTTAATGTGTTTATTACAAAGTTTACATATAAGAAATTAGAGGGGTTTTAATGCCTACTTCAAAATTAAGACACAAAATCTGTCTGTATTATTAACAATGTCATTATTTTATAGCCCACACTTAGCAGATTTATTAGATTAAATCAAAATCAAAATATTGTGAAAAAGGAAAGTGAAGGAAAGATACAAGAAAAAATATCTCTGAGGAGGCCATTATGAAGATGTTCTTCTCTGAACATTAAGACCAAAGAGCTCAGGAGGGGCCTACTTCACACAGTGGCTGGGTTTCAGACAGAAGTTTTCCATGTAAGTTTCTTTTCATGAAAAGCTGGATTAAGCTGCATCTTGTGAATACTTCTTAAAAGTGCACCCTTAAATATCCACTTATTCCAACAAAAAATTACAGTTACTTTCAGTAACAGCTTAAAAAGGTTAAATACAAGTAAGCACTTTCATAAACCATGTTCACTGCAAGGTTGTTTCAAGGTCACAAAGAACTCCAATTTGACAATATTGCTGCAAGAGGATGACACTGATGTACTCCACAGCACTTTCCATGGGCTATGTAATTTGGAAGTCATTATTATTGTGCTTCTGAACTGGTGTATTAACAACAAACCCTTTGAGTTTTTCCACATTTTACATTAAAATCTGCATCTTATATCTTTTGGTGATGTTCTTTCCAAATACAGAAAGAATATAACCTTCTGCATCTCACTTCAAGAATCTCTTGTTCCATAGAAACCTAAAAACCTGTAGGTTTTATTACATTAACCACAATGTTGAATGGTGCTTGTCAGCTGACTTGGTACCAAGAGCCCCACATGGACATGACGTTGCAGAACTGCCTATTAATGGACTCAATTTTTTGTTCTCTGAGACATAGTTTTGCTTGTCAACTACAAATATTAATTGCTTGCTTGTAGTCCAAATAAATAGATCAGCTTAATTACTACTGCATATAATACTAGCCCTGCAGAGAAGGATCTGTGGGTCCTGGTGATTAACAGTTAACCATGAAGCATCAATGAGACCTTGTGGCCAAGAAAGCCAGTGGTATCCTGTGTATTAAGAAGAGTGTGACCAGCAGGTCGAGGAACATTCTACTCCCATTCCACTCTCCCCTAGTGAGAACACATTTGGAGTATTTTGTCTAGCTCTGGGCTCCCCAGTTCAAGAGAGACAAGGAACTGCTTGAAAGAGTCCAGTGGAGACTAAAGAGATGATGAGGGGACTGCAGCATCACTCTTAAAAGGAAAGGCCAAAAGCCCTGGGGCTGTTTAGCCTGGAGATAAGAAGTCTGAGAGGGAATCTTATGAATATCTAAAGGGCAGGTGTCAAGAGGATAGGGCCAGGCTATTTTCAATGGTGTCCTGTGACAAGACAAGGGACAATATGCACAAACCAAAACACAAGAAGTTCCACTTGAACATGAGTCAAAAATTATCTCCTTTGAGTGTGACAGAGCACTGGAGCAGGCTGCTCAGAGAGGTTATGGAGTCTCCTTCTCTGGAGAGATTCCAAACCTGCCTGGATGTGATCCTGTGCAACCTGCTCTAGGTGAACCTGATTTAGCAGGGAAAGGTTGGAATAGATGATCTCCAGAAGTCCCTTCCAACCCCTACCATTCTGTGATTCTGTGATCTTTCACACATCTTTGTTAGCTCAGCGTAACTAACAAGAACATTTTATAGTATAATGTCAAAAAGCTCTGTCTGCACAACCTCAATAGCATTGCACTATCTTAATATCCCATTAACAATTTTGGTTTATGACCTGTCAGTCATCCAGCTTTTAATCCACTGATTATGTGCCAGGTTGATTTGAAATCAATCAGCTTCCTTAAACAAAGTACATTGTAGCACAAGGTCAATTGCTCATATAAATCTAAGTCTAATACATCAATATTACTTTTGTCAAGCAGAATAACCATCTAAAAAAAACAAGCATCAAGGTAGTTTGACAGACTATTTTTCATAAATCTTTTATTGTTGGTAGTCTTAACTCAGCCTCCTTAGTATCTAATTTAGCATCCAATATTATTTTCTTTTGTATTACTAGGAAAGAATTGTAAGTACCTAGATTGTGGAGATTATCTTTAGGAAGTACTGGATACCACCTTTCTACATATTATTTGAGCCTGTGTAATAAAGCACATCTATCTTAAGTATTGACTACTAAACACCCTTCAGAATTAATTTTCAAATGTGAGATTTTTCCTCATCATATGATTACATAGCCTTCTTTTTATCCATATAAAGAGAAAATTATTTTTCAGAAGCTTATTTATTTATTTACTTATGATTATTAGAGATTTCTTTGTATATAATAAGGACAATACTGTTTTTTCTGCAGTTCTTTGAGACCAATTTTAACCAGATATTTCACACTATGGAAAATTTTTTGAACAAGCAGATATCCAAACGTGTCTCTTAACTCATGTGAAGAAAGACAGGGAAGTGTGCACACACTGTGTTATTTAGGTGTTATTTCAGCTTTCAGAACTCAGTGATAGATTGCTGAAAAATAGATGTCAAAGTTATTTTAATTTTTCATCCAATTTGTTCAGCCCTTAAATGTGTCTAGATTGCAAGTCTTTTGGAGCATGAATCTTATTTTAAATATTGTATATGCTCAGTGCTGTTGTCCATAGGAGGAACAACCATTAGTGACACCCAATATTCTGAACACTTTAAGAAATTAATTTATCAATAACAACTAGTCTACTGGGCTAGGTTTTCTAGGATGGCAGGTATCAACAAAGACTCTTAAAATTATGTTTCAAGTTCAATTCTAAGTTTTGACAATATAAAAGATATTTTAATGGCTTTGATAATTATTATTATGCTAGTAATATTGTATTAATTTCTAAAAACATAAAGATCAAACAATAACTGTTATTTATAGGAATACTGGGGAAGTGTTTTATGAGATAGTAAGGAGCACTACACTCGTGTCTTGTGTCAGTCGGGTCTGCCACAATAAGGTAAGATTTATAGAGCTAATCACCAGAATCACCCTTCTGCTATTTTATATTGCAAGCATTGTTCCTGTGCTTCAGTTTTCAACTTTTGGAGGAGCACTTACATACAGCATCCTTTAGGATACTTTTAAAGACTAGTCTACTATGATTCAGTTATTGGCATGAAAACAACAGTTTAATTCCTTTGACTCCTTTATTTTACCATCTAATTCTATAGCCCAAACAGATGAGATGTTGTTGCTGAGCAACAACATACCTCAAGCTGTAGAAAGGTACCTTAAGATATAGTTTCTTGCAAATCTTGTTTTATTGAAATAGCCAAAAATATTTGTTATAAACCTTATTTTTAATAGTTAATGGGGTTTGCAGACACTGGGCATAATGTCTGCTATTAGACTGAGCCTGGATTTGCATACACAATAGTATGATAAAATCTGTACCTGGTAGTCCATAGTGATTTTCTAGGGATAACAATTTCAACATTAAAACTGCATAGAAAAATTACACAGTACCTAACAGTGCCTCCAAAGTATTCGTAGAACAGGTGTAATCAAAGTTCATTTATAGGAAAAATCTCAGTGCTTCCTTTTTTTCCTTTCTCAGAAAGTCATTTGCTCTTTAGTAGACAAGTACACTTTATTATAAAACTACTTTTCAAAATTAAACTGTGAAGAACAATGAAAAAAGGAAAATTTGGTAAAGAAAAAAAAGGGATGAAAATTATTTGATAGATGGGATAACCCCCAGATCACTATGCTTTCTAGATATTGATGTGGGTGAAGTTAATTATGAGAAGCCAAGTGACAAGATTAATAAAAGTAACCGTTATGACAAGTTTAAAGGAAAGACATTCACCCTTAGGAAAGTTTGTTTCAAATTATTGTTGTTCAAGCTATTGTGTATGATGCCAATTACTTTAAAAAAAAACTCCCAACAAGATCTCTGCAACTTTATCCACAAGCTGAAGTAAAGCCACATGAGTCCTTAGCCTGGTCCCACAATTCATCAGAGAAAAGACTGGCCAGGGCTACCTTCTGCACTGCAGTGCAACAAATAGGTGAATTTAACCACTAGAGAGAAGCATAAACATTTCAAGTTATGTAGTAAACCAGACAGCTAAACAAAACCAACACCTCTCAAAACCCAAACCTAGTAAAAAAATAATCCTCAAACAAAACCAAACCCCAAAACAAACCAAGAAAACCCCCAGAAACAAACAAAACCCAAAAAAACTCGAAAAATTTCTGTAGGATTCAGTACCA
Source organism: Galbula dea (assembly GCA_013399015.1). Lineage (NCBI taxonomy): Eukaryota > Metazoa > Chordata > Aves > Piciformes > Galbulidae > Galbula > Galbula dea. Next base: position 216,738 of record VWZX01010542.1, read on the forward strand.
AATTTTTGCACCATAAAAATATTTTCCTTCTGGCCTTTGTCAAAGATTGAGAAATACCAATGACTACAGCAATAAATTTTGTCAGCATGGCAAGCCTCAGGATCCAAACTCTCTTCATTTTTCAAATGATATAAACACAGTAAGAGTAACAAAGAATAATAATAAAGTGCAGAACTGGTAGCTTAATACAACAATTTCCTGACTCTTCTTTCAAAATTAAACCATTTTTTTCTGTACATCAAAACCAAAGTGATAAATATAAGAAAAGGATGATGTATAACCTTGTGTAATGTAAGTGTATTGGTAAATATCCTTAAAAGACTATTTCCATAGGTATTTTATTTTATAAAAGTTCTACTATCTAATCTTTTGCACAGAAAGCACTGCTATTTCAAATATATTTTGGCATGCTTTTATTATGTAAATGAAATGAGATTGATAATTGTTAACAACAAGCAATGCCATACTACAACATCCATATTGCCTTGTATTCTAATAAAATACAGTGCATTTTCCAGTCTTGTGTATTGCTCCAAGAAGCATGCCAGCCATTCATTAAATTACAGACTACAGTCTTTGTGGGGAGGCCATAGCTTTACTAAGGACAAGATTTACTGAATCAGTGTAATTTACATATCAAATTCATCACCATTATTTCACATAATCTAAATCTATTGTAGGACTAGTTGATGGTTCCACACTTAAAAGCTTGTTAGTCACATCATTCCCCTCCTGGTTTTAATCATAACTCATATGGTGTGGTACAAGCTACTTTAGACATCTTGCAAGGCTGGAGAGTACAATGCTGGAAGGAGGAAGAAGAGGAAGAGACATTGACTGCATGTTCAGAAAACAATCCCCACTTTAGGCAGTATAGCAGTGATCATGCTGTGTTGGACAGACAGAATCATTATGAAACAGAAATAGTACACATCTGCTCTCTCACCCACTCATCCCTTCTTAACTCAAATGGCAGGATAATGCTGTCTTGTGTTTTCACATTTTTGCAGCTACCGACTTAGAAGTGTGAGAGGTATGATGTGCAGATGTTTGTGCTTTTTTCATACACAAGTCACAACCCCTACTCCGAAGTCAGTGCGTTTACCACATCTGGCCAAACCAGAGAAGGTGTACAAGGCAGATACAGGAAACAGTTTTCTTTATAGCACAGCACCCATCAGAAATCATGTGTAGTTTTATGGATTTATGTTGCTTTATACAGCCTTTGTGTGTTGCCACGTGGCCTTCGCTACAGGGAAGAATTCTCATCCCAAATCATATCAGAAGTGTGAAAAAATACCATTAATATCAGGTGTGTATATCTGCCTCTGGATTGCTTCAATTAAGTCAATTACTTTAGACCTAACCTATAATTAGATGGCAGGATTTGTTCTTTGAAAGATATCAGGAAGCGCACACCCCTTAGAGCAGCCTGAGACTGCAGGAAATGTTAGATAAGATGGTAAGCATGAGACATTTCTTTTTCTTCTATTCTTATCTCTTCATTTTGACAATATATTAAATCCTCCTGGAAATCCCTCTGCAACATTTTCCAAATCCATTCATTCTGCTCTCTTCCCAAAGAAAAAGAGAAACCTTTGACCTTAACTGGATTACTGAAAGTCTGCCTTCCAAATATAAAACTGATCAACTTTACCTAATGTGTCACTTTGTCCATGTGACCAGCCTGAACACATCACTAAATCTCTTCTGTACAGTTTAGAAACATTAAACTGAGGACATTTCACTTTCAAAGTTGGGCTGATGTATTTTCTGAGAAAATCCAGGGCCACCTATTTGTTGGGAAAAAATTAGATGAATAAGCTTCTTCTAGAAGAGATAAAAAAATATATACACACACGTGTGTATACATATACACACACATACATATATGCATAAAGCTGAACAAAATCATTCAGAACAGCGGGTAGCACTTTTCCACAGTAAACATGTTGTTGTCACACTCATTGTCCGGTGTAGGTGGAACATTCAGCAGCAGTTAGTGTGACTTCAGGAAATGAAAAATTGGATTTTGTGTTGTCTCCAATCACAGTAGTAACCAATACTTTCCTATTCATTCTGCAGGTCCCTCTGCACTGCAGTCAGCCCAAATCATCCTGTCGTGGCAGCAAATGCCCCACTGTCCCACTGCCAGGAGAATATTAGCTCCGGTTCCCTCTCTGCTCTCCTCTTTCTACAGTTACCTTAGTTTTCTTAGGTCTGCTAGGTTGCGATTTCTCAATGGATCCCATGGCAAAGAGTTTTCACAGAAGTTCACAAAATCTTTGACACTGTGTTTTGCTTGTTTTAAACTTAATGTTTCAGAGCAAGCTGTTGGCTGCCAATAGTTCACTCGCTCTGAGAAGCAGTCTGCTGCTTGTTCCAAGTTTGCTGTGACAGTCATGCTTTTAAAGACCTTTACAACCTTTTTGCAGAATAAAGAGTCCTAAGCTTTGTAACTTCTGTGGTATGAATTTCTCTTTTCCCTGCTTTCCTCTATCTGCTATATCCTCTTGAGAAATGGCACTGTTTCAAGATTCAGAACACCATAGATATGCTGGTGTAATAACTGCATTTTGTTCCCAGTTTTTTTCTCCCGAAAATCTAGCATTAGCTTTGGTTTTTTGACTTGTCAAACAGAGTAAATGTTTTCAGAGGATTTTCTTGGTTACTTCCAGATCGCTTTCCTGAGAAAAAGATATTTCTGTGTAAAGAGTTGTTCCCTTCTACCCCCTGTCATGTAACATGGCCTTGCTTTCCCTTTGCTTGATAGATCAGCAGATGATTTAGGAGTCTGAGCCTTGTCTGCAAGACTTTTCAATCAGTTTTAGCACTCTCCTGTTATTAGTCAACACCAAAAAATTCAGCAACTTTTCACACTTACCTAATTTTCATGATTATGAACCTGTTCAGTAGTACAAATTCCTGTATGTGTCTTGATATACACTTGCTAAATATATCTGACAATCCTATTGGTAAACATCACAAGATTCAGTCAGCTTACATTTAAAGTTGAAAATAGATAAATTCAGATTGTAAATGAGATGGAATTCAAAGTAAAAAGTCAGTTAACCAAAATTGTGGGAAATTTACCATCAAATATCTTACTAAATCTACTGTTGCACCCTTTCTATCACTAAATTTTAAAATTAAGAGTGGAAGGTGATTTATTTAGGAGGAGATTTTTTTGTTAGGTGTTATATTCTGTTTCAAACAATGATATACTCTAGAGCTTGGATTATTCCAAACGTTAGACCACATGTTTTTAGCTTAAAGCCTGTGATTCTGTTTCTACAGAGAGCTTTGATGACATTTGTCAAGGCATTGTTAACTCCAATACCTGCAGATAGTCGTCGTAGAAGTTACATGGAAAAATACTGGTGTATGACTTATTGCAGCAAATGATAATAAAACCACAACTGGTAGCGGAAAGGTATCACAGACTCTTGCAAGAATAACTTTGAAACCTGTAAAACATTCTGATGGTTCTTTTCCTGCAGACATCTATGTTGCCTCAACAAGGCACAGAAAGTAGGTTGAAGCTTATGTGCTCTGTGAATAGGCAGAGTTACTGAAGAGAGTAAAGATCCTCCAGAAGGCAGACAGCAGGTACTGGTACAGCTGCCAGCCCCTCTTCTCCACCTAGGGCTGAGCCTGCCTCTTATAATACGACAGAAACACACAGGCTTGGTGGAAGCAGCTTGTACTACTGAAGCTCCTACTGGGCACAGGGCAAATCTCAGGCCTGATGCTTTGCTGATTTTGAGCTCGTATTTCAGCATGTTCTCCACCCTTTCTTACATTTGACCAGATGTGTTAGCCATTATTTTCATATACTTTCCCTTCATAGGCAACCTTAAGTTTTAATAACAGATATGATTAATACTGATTCAGCCTGTTGTTCCACAAGCTAACATGAACTTAAGTTTTCTTTCCTTTTCTTAGTTTAAAAAGTTACAAACTTAAAATGCTGGAAAACTTAAAAGGGATTAGGGAGAGGAATCTCACTGCAAGGAAGACAAAGGATTCTCTGTAGCTCAAAGAATTTATGAAACAACACCACCACCACCCACCCCCCCCCAAAAAAAAAAGCATCTGATGTTTCTGTATTTTCAGGGGAATAAAAGGAATTTACGGATATGATTAAAAGATTTTTTTCCTCCTAAGTGGCTTCTAATTTTGCTTGTGCTTTTGCTTCTGAATATGTATATCTTAAGAAAATAACTTGACTCTACTTCATAATTGCATTATGACTTATTTGAAATTCAGACCTAGACAACTCAAAAAGCTTAAAATAAAAAGTTAAACAAAATTAGCTAATAAATCAACAAGAAATATAGGAAAGAGCCACACATGCACACCACAGACACCCCCTCCTACACACCAAAAAACTTCTTCTGTAAAAAGAATGGTCTCCTGAGGGCACTATCCTCTTTTTTTATCTGGTATCCTGGCCTTCCTTTTTACTCATTTATTATCAGGGTCTACATTTATTATCTGTTGCTATCTAACTCAGATTGCAGGCTCCTTAGGCCAAGGACCTTATCTTCTTACATGCCTGTAATGTGCCATGAACATCTCTAGCACTAAACAAATAATAAACTATGCAGACTCAATTTGATATCCATTTTAATTTGTGCTGAATGCTTACCATGTTTTCAGAGTGTAAGGTTTATTTCTTTCTCTTAATGGCTGATGCTGGATGAGCTTCAATATAAATCTGTATTTTTCTGGCTTCTGCTGGAGCACACTTGCTCATTACGGTTCCTGCTGACAGTGACCTTAGGCCACCCTCGTCAAATCAAAGTTTTGGCAGTTAGTATTTTCTTGCAGTCAAAATTCACTGCACAGATTTCTTTAGATAGCCCTCTTCGTTCTTTATAGTCATTTGTTACTAACAGAGTTTTAAGTTTGAATAACCAGAAGATCTCCTTCCAGCAATCTCTGGTAGTCCGTAAACAATCTAGAAAGTCTGTTCAAATGAGAAAATAAAAACTGTCAGTTTCACTCACTCTGTTTTCTAGCAGTCATTTCCTACTGAGAGAAGGAAAAAAAAAATCAGCTCTCAACTTTCCTGCTCCCAAGAAAATTATATAAAATAAATTAAATAGCTAGAAAACAAGATTGACCTATTTACCTTACTTGGAAAAGTGCCAACAGGCATTTCTGTTGTTCCGATCAACATATTCTTTTATCAATTCTCCAAAACCAGAATAGCAAGCATGATAAGCTACTATGACATCGTCAAGCAAAACAAATAATTACCATAACCTCTCACTAGAATACCCTCAACCTTTTGACACTGGGGGATGAGACAGGTCAGTGACAGGAAAGAAAGACAGAGGATTTCAGTTTCATCAACTAAAATAGGCTGTGTCACATCAAAGTCAATGTAACGTGGCAGCCCTTTCAAGCTCCTTGCAAAAGAAGCTGTCCTATCTCAGTTGTTACGATGATGTGCTTTTGCCCACAGGTCCAGGCTTACATCAGATACTGACATAGACCACAGATGACAGTAGGACTATGTGAGAGGCTGAAGACATAGTAAAAACACCTGTTCCAATCTGCTCCCAATTCTGCATGCTGTGTGAAATGTGACAGTCTTTCCTTAACTAATATTCACAGTGAATAGACTGGGATTTCTGAACTATCAAAATAATGAATCCAATATTTATCATCTCTGTCTTCTCTTTGAAACCTGAAGAAGAAGCTTTCAGAAGGCTTGATAAAGAAGCTAGCCTGTTGCCTACTGCTGACTGTTGTTCATATTTCCTAAATACTGTTTTAACTAAGAGCAAGGGTGTTTGGGTACATACCCCTCCACACACTGACTGGCAGAAGTTGTTACTAAGCAGAACACAAAAGTTTCAAGCTTCAAAATCCTTGCCTGTTAAGAATGCAGCCTTGTTCCTTCACACAAGTGAGCTGTCACTGCAATTTTCCTCCGTAAGTGTCGTCATTACACAACACCAGGTCTTTTTTTGCTGGTAGCTGAGGTGAGGTTACTCGCCGATATTTAAGAAATGTCACAAAGAGCCGTAACAGCAACTAGGTGATATGGTGTTAATAGGATCTATAACAGCAAAATTTTTTTTAGTATATGCTTATGGATTTTGAAAGGTAGAATTCTACCAAAAGCTGCTACTGTACAGCCAATAAGGTAAGAAACACACATATGCTACAGAGTGGCAGGCTTTAATGAGCACATTAGTGTCTGTCACTGCTGAGTGATGGGGAAATAGGAGACTCTTTTAAGCCCACAGATTTCCTGAGGAAAGAGTGCTCAATAACTTACTAAGATACAGCAATTTATTATTTTGGGAACTACTTCATAAAATTGTAAGATTAAATTCAGTCAATGTTGCCAAGTTAGCTTGTCATGAATGCACTGATCATATAAAAACACTCAATGACCTGTTTATCACAGTGCTTGCCACTTGATACATGGCAGCTGTTGTTACCAAGATATTTTTTCCTTTTCCTTTAAGAACACTAATTAATACATTACTGTAAAGCAATCAACATGTAAAAGTTGGTTAAAAAATTTAGTAAACAGACTGATAGGGGTTTGGTAACAACACCATATTATTTTGGAACAGACTGCCCAGAGAGGCTAGGGAGTCTCCTTCTCCAGAGACATTCAAAACCAATCTGGACACACTTCTGTGTGACTTGGTCTAGGGAATCCTCCTCTGGCAGGGAGTTTGGACTAGATGATCTTTTGAGGTCCCTTCAAGCTCCTAACATTCTGTGATTCTGTGATTTTGCTTATAGGGGAACATGCAGCAACAACCACATGAGACTCAGTGAATAGTCCATTGAGTTCAACTTTGGTTTTCTGAAAATATTTAAAATATAAAATATTGTTTCATAACATGTCTCTCACTGACAAGATGATAGGCAAAGACTACATGCAGCTGACAGAGATGGAGATGTATCTTGGTGGGCTCCTGCCAGAATTGTGGATAATTATATGTAAGCTAATACAATCTATTATCTTGCCAAGCACTGTTTGTATGACTTCAACAAAACTATGATGAATCCACAGAAGTCCACTGGCTTCTAAAGAAAGGAGAAGCACACAGCTTCCACAGAGAAAATCTTCTCACCCACTGACACTGTTACAACCCATGAATGAGTTTCTCAATTGAGCTCAACTTTAGAACTCTTCAACCCGTGGACTACCCACCCTCAGTAATTTGTGCAGTATATACATACATATGCAAATACATACTGAGTTATTTATTTTTAGGTCTCTTTTGACAACACTGAATTTGAAAAAAAGTCCAAAATTTTCTGAAACTTCAAATCTACTAACTAAAATCATTAAATGTTTGTTATTATTTGCACAAATATACTAAAGAATTGTCTTTGCTTCTTTCCATCCCTTTCTGTCCTTCTCCTTTAAAAAGGAGAAGACCACCTTTCCCAATATTAGGAAACCCCAAAAGCATCACATATAAAGCTGGGAAATTAACAGTGAGTTTGTCTGTAAGGTTTCTCAGGCCCCCCAGCAGCTTGACTCTCTGCCATTGCATGACACTTTGGGAAGTCCTTAGCTCCTCTCTGGGGCTAAAACCATTTGATGGCACTCTAAAGAGACATTGTCACACATCTACATGTAAATAAAGACAAGGATGTCTAGGCAGACAAAATGGGGAGTTTACTACTCCAAATGCCCAAAGTTTCAGATCATGTAGCCCAAACCCCCCTGAAATAACAGCAGACATAGTCATCTTCAGCTAGATCATTTATGTTTTGTGCAATTGAATAACTTGGATCTTCATGACTGTCTTCACTGTTTTCCTTGTCCCAACAGTACTGTTTCCAGGGAGTACACATATCTGCTGTGTGTTCAGATATGAGAATGTGATGCTACTATTACATGTCATATTGGGTCCAAACTAGTCAAAGGTGCCTTCTACTTCAGCCTTCTGCAATAACCAATTTCATATTTATTGATAAAAATGGTTTTGTGAGCAGCTTACCATTAAGTGTAAATTGCCTGTACTCAAATAGATCTTCTTAAAATAGAAAGTGGCATGTAAGATATATATTTACTATTCCACATACTTTGCTGAAATATTTAGAGTTGAGACAAAATAACTAGCTTTTAATAAGAAAAATAATAATCTGCTCTCAAATTAGGTTTTGTCTTGATATCACAATTACTAGATATGCTTATGAAATAATGAAGTGCTCAAGGCAGAAATTAAATTCATTTCCTAAAACTTCTTGGGATATAAAGTTATTTTATAATCACATTTTTATATGTGAAAGATCAAGACATAATGGCTAACTTTTCTGATGTTTATCCCTCATTCACTATGATGCATGAAAAGATTATGTAGGCCCATACATGCACAGACATATACCTGTATATATTCAAACAGTTACTGTGCTTGACGACTTGCAGACATTATAATAAAATTTTAGCCTGATCTATATTTAGTTCCAAAGTGTTGGAAGATCTCAACCAAAGCAATTTCCCTCTGACGTCCTTTCTCTCTTTCCATAATCAAAAATACCTTCCTGTTCAGTCAGGAAGGTGCAGATATACAACCAGCTCCACACCGCTAGAAAAATTGATTTCCCGCCCTCCCCCGCCCCCCCCTCTCCCCTTAAATAAATATAAGTACAATGGCAAAGTGAAAGATTAAGCCTGCAATGAGACTTATGGATTTGTTTTTCCTTACCTTAATATCAAAGCCTTCATCTTAGTGCCTCAGATTCTTCACTATGCCCACAGTGATGTAAAATGGAAAGTTTGTCTTTTCTTTTGTTGATTTTATTCTGCTGCATTTATACTACACTAACCACACATTTCTGATTGTTGTTTACATGATCCAGAATGAAATATTCACAATTTACAGAACCCCTTTATCTTCCAGCAGAATTTGACTTTTCAGGTGGAGGTCCTTTTCTGTGCAGGAATTATGGACAAGATATTGCACAAGAAGGTGGTACTGCTCTTCCTTCCCAGTCCTTAGCCAGTGTATCTTGCTCACTCATTCAGTATTAAAGTGATCATGAGAGACGATTTGTGGGAAAAAAAATCTTCGTTGGTTTATTTTTTTTTTTATTTTGTCTATAGCAAAGAACATGATTTCCTCCTAGAATCGTACCAAGTAAATTGCCTGTGTCAACAATGAAATTACCTTCACCTTCTGTTTTCCTGTGGCTTATTATAGCTGATTTTTCTTCTTTTGAACTATGTATTAATGCCATAATGAAATATTGGGTGTGTTTTGTGGATTTTTATGTCTGGGCTAAATGGAGAAATGTACTTTTTGGATCTTTGTGTACTAAACAAATAATGCACAGATGCTTCTGACTGTGGAACCAGCCTCAGGAAGTTGGCGCTGCTTTCCAGTTATACACATGGGCAAAGAGTTTAGTTTCACAGCTGTAAGTATAAAACACACACAGTTTTACTCAGGGTGGAAGAAAAAAAGAGGAAAAAAAAAGGAAAAAGGAAAAGGAAAAGGAAAAAAGGAAAAGGAAAGGGAAAAGGAAAAAAAGGAAAATATATTAATAGGACTTCATGAGGAACAAAACTGAATACTAGTTTAAAATCTTAAAAAACCTATTAATGTAGATCTTCTTTCCTTGAAATAATTTGATCTGACATGTCACATACAAGTGGTGAAAACTATTTCACTTGTGTGTTTAGATCACAATAGGTGATTTATCACATTAAGGAAACTGAGGAACATCTGAAGTATTCAGACTATTCCTTCAAGTGAACTGGATAGAGTATTCAGAGGCACTTCTCCCCTTCTGAGACATGGCAATTTGACATAAAGCGATGATAAAACTAACACAAGCTAAACTTTACTCTCTCAGTGCAAAAAAACTTCTGTACTCAGAATTTCATAACACAGATGGGCCTAATCCAACTAAAAACAATCTAAACATTCAAGACTATTCATATCCAGATTGCTTATCTTGAGTATTAAGTGTAGTTGAATTTATTCTTAAGAGACCATGACTAGCCACAGAAGCTACATTTTCAGCTAATGCATAATACATGCTACAGGAATCCAGAAAGCTATTCTGAGTATAAGAAAATCCAACAAGCACCCAACTTCCCACACAAATAGGAAAGAGCAAAGAGAGAGGATGTATGAATAATTAAAAAGAAAATGCTTGTGGGGTAAGCAGTTATATTATTTTTTATAATAAAGATGAAATTTCTAATAATATTAAAATGATTTAACTATGCAGAAAACATCTCCATTGAGTTACCGCTTTATTTCTAACTACTTCTGCTTCCTTTTTTTTAGCCAAAATTGCTCCAACACATTAAGTGATGGTTTTCTTCTTTACTTTTAAAGAAGGAAATCAATAAAATGATAGCTAAAAAGGCAAACTATCCAGCCAGCTATATAAAGCACTACTCCATTTCAATGATTATTTAAGATGTGGCATAGAAAATTCAGCTCGTAAGTGTTTTGGTGCATTATTTACATGGAGACAGGTTTCCTCTCTAACAAGCTCAAGCATTGGTAATTAACTGCAAGAAACACAGAAGCCTAGAGTAGTTAAGGCACTCAAAAGTATTAAATAAAAAGTACATATTGAATAATACAGACTTAAAACCAAAAGAGAATCAAACCCTTTTACTTTGGAGTCCCTGAAGCGGTGTAGCCTTCTAATGAGTGCTGTGATGTGCTTAACCTTACAATACAAATCTCCATTGTAAGGATGCACAGTGGTGACTAAAAGACTGCTATAGGAAGAAAATAAATTCATACATGTGTGGAGTTTTTCATAGCTAGTATGCTGCCTTAAAGAAGTTTCCAAGGGAAATCCAGCTCATCTTTGTGTGTGGTTACACACCTGCATTGGTCCTGGATGTCTGTAGGTCAAAACACCTGTGACATTTGCCTGTCACCTTGACTTAACATGCAGGAAATAAATATAATCCTCATGGTTCCACTACACCCATGACAGAAGACTTTGTAAGAAGTACAATCATGTGAAAATATACATTCCTAAATCCACTTAAAGACAGAGTGAATAGTTGTAATTTTAAAACAAATTATTACCCTCTTCTCCCCAAAGTGTAATACATGCTTCCTAACATCCAGCTCTGTGTTGCAGTGAAATCACAGCTACTCCAACATCACCAGCATAACACATGGGAAATATAACATCCACTGGCAAAATTATTTGTTTTACTGATTTTTTTTTTTTGTGCTCGCTATTTAAGATTATCTGTCTCCTCTTTACTTACAGACTAATGCAACTATAAAATTGATGCTGATGTGGAGTAAGTAGCTTATTCAAAAGCTTAAGACAGAACCATTATCCTAGCATAGGATTTGCCTATCTACTCAGAGCAAAAAAACTTACAGTTTTGATTATAATATAACTGGGATAGAGATTATAAAAAGAAATATAACAAAATAAAAGGGATTTGATTAATTAGGGATTTGATCCTTCAGTTGGTTAAATAGTTTATTGTAGGGCAGTGTGCCTTGGAGCTCATTTGCACAGCCACAGAGAAAAATTCCTCAATGCATTAATCCAGAGGAGTTTTCCTGAAAAGCTCTATGAGCACAGATTCCAGACCATGGATCATTTCACTTTTAACTTTAAAAATATATTCTAAAAACTAGTATGCTTTAAAATTCTCAGACTACATGAAACCAAAACTAAATTAATTTGGAGGCAAAGACAAATCCTAAGAAACTGCTTACCTTATCAGTTCTGGGAAGTAAAATGTTGCAAAATGAAGGTAGTATTGTAAAATGAGTACAGTCTTAGAGTACAAAGGTAAAATATTCCCAAAATATAAACCATTGATCTAGAAATCTATTACTTAATTATTAAATAGTTGATAGAAACTGCTAGTTTAATTTTCTATTGAATAGAAACTATTCATTTTCTATTAATTCTATGATAACTCTTAGTATACTTTACAGTAGGTAAGAATTATGCTTGAGAATGAGTTGTGCATTTCTGACCATCCTCCCCCTCTCCCACCATCCCTCTGAAGTGATAATTGCTGTTTCAGAACAAAACGGAGAACAGAAAAAAAAACCACTTCAGAAAAACATTGTGCTACAGTAGGAGACACTCACTGAAGTAAAGTGACAGAATACTGGATTAGGATTGGGAATAACAGATTGCATTTCCCAGATTTAAAACTAGTCATCTATGTATGTCACCAGAGCACATTAGGTTACTTCTGAGGCTGTTTCTGTTTCATAGTCAGTTTTAGACACATATTTGAGGAGTATGGGACAAGGAACAAATTTTTAAATACACAAATGTATCTAGAAAAAAAGAAAGAAAAGGAAAATATCTCACCACTAAGTAAAAGAGGAGAATCATCAGTAAAATTCTGCAGAATGTCAATTATATTAGCACTGTAAAGAATAAAGAAGGATTATAAGAAGAATTGATATACTACTCTGTTTTGTTTTGCAAACTACTAGGGCCAAAATATGGTGTCCCAACTTCAGCTTCTGTCACTCCAGGCACCCCTATCCTGGGTGACAGGAATATAGTCTAGCAATCAAATGAAAAAACAGCTCCAGCTCCATCTCCATCTATGAAAAAATAATTTCACCCCAGTGTTGTACACTGTCTGCTGCTCATCAGTTCCCCTGAGTTTAAAATGAGAAGGTTTGGGGGATTTTCGTTTTGGTTTGGTTTTGGTATTTATTTGTTTGTTTGGGGTTTTTTTTATTTTAAGTAAGCACAACCTTAGTGGAAATAATTAACTATTGAGGGCTTTTTACTGGCAAATTTTGCCTGGATCTTGACTAAGATCTTGGCACAAGATGCCTGTTATAGACCTTCAGAATATCTCTTTTATAGAGATAGATAACTACTGCTTTTGCTATCCTCCTGTCCTCTTGTTGATACTGTCCTCAGCTTCCCAGAATTGGGAAGCAGCTGTAACACATTGGCTCCTTTCCCAGGCATGAATGCTGCATGAAGGGCTTGGAAACAGAGGTCAATGCAGTGCATCTGCTCCCTGGTGCCAGGCCTTGTCTTCCATAATAGGAGAAAGTGAAACGTCCTGAACTAGAAACCAGAGAGTCTAACAGACAAATACTGCTAAAGGAGACATTTTCACAAATTTATCTTTTTCATTCCATCCCACATCTTTTTTTGAAAAAGTTGCTCCCAAGTGGCTGCATCCTTCAGACAGCTTCTCAGCTTCTGAGTGGGGGAAAATTGTGTCTCAGCAGCTCAGAACTTGCTGAAAAATGACATCAAGACTAGAGTGGCATCAGCATGCAGTAGTGCTAACATCAGTGTCAGGTGGCTGTGAGGAATGCTGACTTAAAAATCTGACATTTAAGTGGAGACTTACCTAATACCTGCAAAAAGTTCTAATATCCTTGGAAGAATAACATCATCAATATCACTCTTTCAGTCCAAGAAATGGAGGAGATCATTTGAACCAGACTTCTGGTCATAACCAAAATACTACAGAGAAGATGTAATGAGAAAAGAACTTAAAGATTATCTGCAGCTTGCAAAGGAAGATGTATGTTGAACTTGCTGTGCTCCATCATCAGAAATCCACTAGAGTGGTGAGAATTAAGAACAAATTGAAGAAAACTGCTGTTGTGTTATAGATATATTTTTTACTGATGTTAGTCATGACTTAATTCACACTGCTTGCAAAATTTCTTCTCACCTTAGGTTTACAGGTGCTACATACCAAAAGCTTTTAGCTGAGCAATTACCAAAAGCCAGTTTCCAGCTAGAAAGTTGCAGCTAGTTTACAGGGTTGTCTATTTCTATTATTTATGTCTTTAACCAGCTGCTTTCAGAGTGACCACTTATTCCCTAAACAATGACTAAACACAGGGGAAAGAATTGGGGAGGGCTAAGACCTTGTTGGAGAATTCAAGAGCACCAGTAGTTTTTAATCAGATTCTATCTCCAGGTGGAGCACCAGAGCCATCTTTTCATCATAGGCTGCCTAGCTTCCTATTATACATCTTTTTGAAGGTAGCTTTGCCTGTAGATTTGTCATGCATATGTTTTTTCTTCACATTTCTTAAAGATACATATTGTTTCAGCCTTAAAAGTTGAAGTCACATTTGTTACCTATGAGCAAGATAGAATATATTAACATCTTTGGAAGAACAGTCAATCTTTTCTTTGATATAGATGTTTCTCAAGCCCTTATGCAATGCTTTAAGATTTGCTGAGTATGAGTCTCCCACTAATGAGATACACTAATTAGTGACTTGTATATGTGAGAAGCAGAAAAGGAGCTGGAAGAAGGTGGGAAAAAAAAAGGTGACATGTTCTGAAGACTATTTTTTTTCAAATTTGTTTTCAGGTTTCATCTTTCTTGGCAATAGCTCCAAGACTTTCCTAACTTGGCAGTACTTGGGATAATTAATACTCATTACTGTACTGATTAGTATCATCTAGCTAGCAGAATAACTGGCAGAATAAAAACATCTAGGTACACACTTTTCAAATACTGTTCCATAAACTCCTTTATCAGTTCGTGTTGCTCACCTCCAGCATGGCCATAATTTTTTTCCACTCTCAAAATTAAGTGTGGAATAATAGGAAAGATTCTCTCATAAGATTAAACTCTAAAGGAGTGTGTCTGTGCTTGCTTTGAAAACTTAGCAGTTGTTCAGCTGTATTATGTCATCCCACATACATACATATGGACATGTTTTATGTCTATTGTCCACTGTTAGAATCCAGCCAGGTTTTTGAGACATACATAAAAGAAGGTATATAATGTGCGCAAAACTGGGTGGGAAATGGCCATCTGAGTGTTATGACTGCACTATGTAATGAAATACCTTGCATGATTCTCAGCTTTTCAAACTTTTAAAGGGCAAAGACCATTTCACATAAAATTTAACTTTTTGGTTAATGAAAGAGTTTTAATCTTCCCCCTCCCCAAGCCTCAAGGTTAGGATTCCATCAAGCTTTGGTATATTATGTTAAAATAATATTTCCTAGTAACCTTGTGTACTTACCATGATCTTTCAGTTTTACTGTTCACAGTAGTTTCTTGACTGGTAGATTTCCAGTTGTACAATTCCTTCAACAATTCCATTAGACAAATTAATGTATTTCTGTCTGCTTCCTAGAATATCACACATGCACCAATCAATACATTATCTATGGATATATTTGTTTCTTTAGTAATGATAAAATGCTGAAAATTAACAGTGGTAGCTAAACATCTTCAGTCAGCAGAGACAGAAGAATCAGCTGAGTAGTAACACCTGCAAAAATTTAATTGCTATGAAAATGTATGATTATAATGTTGCATGGCATGGAGAATTTGAACATACTCTGTTAACAGAAATTAAAAAGACCCTCCAGAGGTTTGAAGTGTATGTCTCCAGAAAGGTATAGAATTATTGTAGTTCTGACCACACAAAACTCATTCCCTGAAGTACCTTACGGTAGCTTTGAACACATAAAGCTTATTCCTTGAAGTATAAACAGTAGTAGCAATAACATTCAATATATAGCTGTCAAGCTAAGGTTTGTTACAGTTATTAAGTTTTTCAGCTCCATGAAGCCCACAGAAAATATAGTGTACCAATAATAAAGCAATTATTTGACAAAATACAGGGCTTACTGTCCTGGTTTCCTATTAACTCTTTGTAAGGCTTCGTACATTGTGAATGAAGAAATTGTATTCTTCCATTGGAGAAGCATAATTTTTAGACTGGACATCTAAAAGTACAGAAGGGACTTGAAATTACATCGTTTTTCAGAGCATGACTGATTGTACATCATAGTTTAATTAAATAAGTCATTATTCCTTATGAGCTCAAGCTTGAGACTGGCGTTTGTCCTCTGATATAATTATTTTAGCAAGTCACTACCTTTCCTGACTTTTCCAACTAAAAAATGAAATTGTGTCATCAGCTGCACAAAGCACTAGGATTTAGCTGCACATCCAAGCACTAGTCAAATGTCAAACTCAATGATTTTTGTGTTCTTGGCATATTCATTATTTAAGTACAGGTTGACAGTGAGGAATTAATTTTTTTACTTTTAAATGAATTTAGTTAAAACATTGAATGACTAAAGTAGAATCAGCTGTTTTAGAGTGTTTCCCGTTCTAGGTTCAAACTGCAAATAAAATAAAAGCTAGAAATTCAAGAATCTTTGATTGAAAATAAAGATTGTAAATAAACTCATTAGAAACTAAACAAAGAATCAAAACATTTTTATGAAAAAAGAATAGAATGTAAAATTAAAATGCTAGTGAAAATAATATTTTAGAAATTTAAAGTTTGTATAACAACTAAGAGGTATTTCAACTCCATAGTATACATTCTATGACATTAATTCTTATTTTTTCTGATGTTCTGGACATATTCTTTTGGGGAAGAAAGGAATTCTAACAGTAAAAGAAAAAAGAGCAAAATCCTCCTCCCTTTCATTATAGCAAATCTCACGATAATGGAATATCGAAGTTGAGATCCATCTATTGGACTCGAGGAAAAAATTTTCCTGTAAAGACATGCCAGAAGTAAACTTATCTCCAGAGACAGTGACAGGGAACAGTAATCACCATGGCAATTCTGAAAGATCACATTAAAACAGGGAAAAACATATGTAATGGAGAAGCTCTTGGATTTTCAATTACTACCTAACACTATTTCATCTGTCTCCTGTTAACTTGGCTTCTATCACCTGAATTCATCATTTCTCATGTGCACTAAGGTCTTCAAAACATCCCACACCTCCTGCTCTACTGAGGGAAAACTTGACACAAAAATTTGCTCTGCTCCACTTCAGAACTGCAAGCTAAAAATTGCCATGTCAGATTTTCCTAGCTCTCACCGGACCTCCTTTCTCAGGTTCATTTGCTCTGGCCTAATCAATCAGGGATCAATTTGTGTGTCTGTAAGCCAGATCAGGACATGTATTAAGATTTGCTTCTAAGCTGTCCAAAATTCAAGTTATTTCCTTTCTGTGAAAGTAAATTAAAGGGATTTACTCATCGCAGAATATGAGCTGGAAGGATATGGCCATAACATCAAGGTAGTTTAACAAAATCATTTTTAACCTATTTTCAGACATTTTTTGAAGTCAGTGGTCAACTTATGGAGTTTTAGGAGTCTTATTTGTTAATGAATATTGGTTTTTTCCTGACACTTTTAAAATGTTTTATAAAAATGAGGGTGAAGAAAAGTCTATAAATAGCATGGATTTAAAGAGCATTCACCTTTAATTATATCATCTCCCCTGACATCCCAAGGGTTTGGCCATGTTCAGAGAAACAGAAGGGACATATTTATTGTCTCACAGAACCTATTAATTTGTCAGCCTTCTTTTGATTATCAGCTCACATAGTTCATGACATCTGGTACCTTCACACCTTGAGGGCCACAAAACCCCTTGAGTCAGACAAAAAAATGAACAAGTATATTCTTCTTCATGAATTATGCATAGATTATACAGTCTGACTCACCTGCAGGGAAAAAAAAAAAGTGACTGAAAGTATATATTTTCACAAAAAGAGCATTTAGTGTATTATACTTAAGTTTGGAGTGCTCATTGTTTTCACAGACTCCTCACTGCCAGTTTCCCTTTGTTGTATTACTGCTTTCTTCTTTTCAAATATTTTCCTATCATCCCACTAAGTCAAGAAGATAAAGGTAGTCTCTTTGAACTAATATTAGTACATTCCTGGGGAATGGGCTGACAAGAGGTACTCTGACAGAAGCAGTCTCTGAAATCCACAACATGCCAGAACTTGCTCTCTGTTGTGCACTGTACAGTCACCATGGGAAAGGGAAAGCAAGAACACCCACCACCCCCTAAATCCGTTCTAAAAAAGTTGGTTTAGCATTTCATAACTTACCTCTGGAGACAAGGACCAGAGTAAAACTGTTTCATCAAACATCCTTGAGCACAGAAAATAAATAAATAAAACATACTCATCTATGCAACAAGGGCTAGAGCATCAAAGTCTTGTGTTTTCCTTAGTTATTGACACCATGTGCAGTAGTAAATGTTCTCCACACAAGTAACTAAATTTGGTCCAGAATAATTAAACAAGCTTCCCAAAATATACATGCAGAACATTAAAATTTTGTTACATAACTTTTAGAAAAATGTAAAATTGTAGAACAATTGTAATTGCTCTGAAAATTGCAAACAAGGGGTGAAGGGAAACAGTACAATTGAAATCAGTTGTGTGTAAAGGTTTTGTGCACTAAAAGAAGGAGCAGTCACATCCTATACCACTATGACCTCTAAGTCGTATTCAAAGTCACTGATTATCTATGTTCCAGACATCCTAACATGTTCCAGGTATTATATGTAATGTAAGTGAATCAACATGACCTTTCACAATGACAGTTTAGAGATTATAGTAGGAAAAAAAAAACAAAATCAGTAGGTATAGGTTATTTTTTACACAACTGAAGTAGGCAGTGGTCTTAGTGATAAAACAGTAAAAAGAAAAAAAAGTGTTTGGAAACAGAGAGAATCTTCCCATGATAGATTTCTGCTATGAGTTTTTGTCCTACATTTCACTTGAAAAGAGCAGGAAAGTAAAATGCAAAATTTGCAGAAAACACAAATGAAGCAGCAGAGATTAGTTTTACTGTTGTACTATATCAAGATTTTGAAGGTACAATCTGTGCTGTTGGTGTGATGGTGTGGAACAAAAGAACCAGCAAGGATTTACAAAACTGTAGTACGGGTTTCTTTTCCTTACAGTCTGTACAACTTTACTTCAAACATATGCTTAGTGCTAAACATCTACAAAGCTATCAAAAGCAGAATGCACATATTGCATTAAAGGAAAATGGAAAATAGTTCTAGGGACATAGATTCATTTTTAAAATGCAAACCAAGGTACAATTGAAAGATTTTTTTTTTTAGCTAAGTAGGTGTTAAACATATAAAGGAATTAGATTAAACTATAAAAGCATCTAACTAAACTAAATTCAACTTAAAATATTTACTTGTGAAGTTAATCTACACAGACATTTTAGAATATTAAAGCAGGTTTACTTTTGGGAAGATTAGTATCTATCTACTACCACAGAATATGTAAGACTAAAAAGACAACCACCCAAACAAATAAACAAAACCAAACCCAAACAATGTAATATGTCCAGGTGGTTGCTTTTGTGGAAGTATAACAATCAAAAGCTAGAGTAAGCAGTCATTTGGTATGTTACAGTTAAAGAGACATATCATCAGAAATATGGGGAAATTTTATCTCATACTCAAACCACATTTATTAATGCTGTAGACTTTCTGTTCAGTTAATTCTTTGTAAGATGGTAATAACTGTTTTCAGAAGAGAAAGTGGAGGTTTTAGCTGTTGATGTAGTACCTCTTTGGAATCAATTGGAAGAATATTGGTTCTTCCAAAGAGGATTCTAAGTGCTTCAGTGAGCAGCAATGAAAACTTTTCTTTCTTGTATTTATTGTACTATAAAATAGAAATTGTTAAGAACTCATTTAACAAAGTATGCATACGTGATGGAGAAGCTAGGACACCATTTCTTGTTTATATAGTCTGATATCAGGAGAGGATGGAAAGGTAGACCTCTTCACCTCACATCAAAATCTGCATTATCCTTAACATTACTGGGAATATTACCATTACTGTCTGCAGAAGAGAGGTCAAAACAGTCCTTTTCCCCATAGTATTGTATTCTCCGTATGGTATCCTTCTTATATCTTACTATAATAAGTGTG
The DNA here is from genome assembly GCA_013399015.1 of Galbula dea. Classification (NCBI taxonomy): domain Eukaryota; kingdom Metazoa; phylum Chordata; class Aves; order Piciformes; family Galbulidae; genus Galbula; species Galbula dea. The sequence continues at coordinate 236,430 of VWZX01010542.1, forward strand.
ACAAGAGTGATCAGGCTTATATTGTAACTCTGCAAATCACATTTATTCTTTAGTTACATGGCTGGGCTGGTTAGCTCACTGTGAGTGCACTTAAGTGATTAAGTCCTTAGGCAACCTGGGAACTGCAGAGATCAAATAAGGGACAGGTCTGAAATCAGTTGGAAACAAGGTGATTGATCGAACCTTCAGTATCAAGTATTTGACTGATTATTACAGGATCCTTCCAGATAGGAATTTTGTGCAGTTCATGAAATTCCCCAAGGCAGCTCATCTGATTCGTATGATTAAAAGTGTTGACCGATATCCTGGATGAAGTGTCCAGCCTCCCCTGAGTGGTTCCTGCTGCAGAAATGGTCACAGTATAACTAAATAAGGTATTTGTAAGTAGTCAAGAGAAACTGTTCCTGCAGAAATGGTAACAGGCATCAGTTCTTCTGTGTGGTCAAAATAATCAATAGCAATGAATTACACATATTGCTGGAGTGGCCACATAGGACTGTGGGCAGCTGGAATATAAGAATTGAACAGAAGAGCAGCTTGGGGAGTCTTACCTGATTCAGCTAAAGATGCTGATGCTACAAGGACTGCTACAATGGAGACTCCTGTCACTACCAAACAGCAACAGACCATCCTATTTCCCCATGAAACTGTAACTTTATTCCAAGATCCCAATAAAATACCTTTATATACATATACATATTACATATATATATTTAGACACTTGTGTCTGCAAGAAAAATTATATTACAAACACAATCTTACCTCATTGAAAATCTGCACTTTTTTTTTTTTTTTTTTTTAATTCAGGTACCACCTTTGGCAAAGTATAACAATGATTTTTTTGGCACAGTTTTAAAATGACAGGGATTAAATAAAGAACAAAGTACTGATATTTTCTGTTCTTGATATGATGGTTTCTACAGTGATTTTTTTACTCATTAGAAAAATACAGCATTAGAGGAATAATATATGTTGAACAAACAGACTTTTTAAGGCTTCACAAAATGGCTCTAACTTGCAGGTGAAAACACATACTAAATGTAAACAAAAAGCTTTCATTCTTTCCTGAGAATATGAGGAGTGGTATAAATCTATTGTGATAACTAAACTCTTTACAAAACACACAAACAAGCAAACTTCCACTAGCTTAGATTTTCTTTGTGCTATCATGTAATTTCTGTGTTCCTGCTCATCAAAAAGCAGAGTACTGGCTTGCCATGCTTCTTTGTAAACTGAAGCTGTTGGCCACTTTTGCTGGCTGAGGTGTTCACCAATCCCATGATCGCTCCTGCAGAGCTGTTCTTAACCAGTCTGCCCCTACCCTGTGGTGTTGTAAGGGCTCCTCTGTCCCCAGGACAGCACTTGTCATTTATCCTTGCTCAATTTCAGAATGTCCTTGTTGGCCCATTCCTCCAGGCTATCCGGGTCCCTCTGGATGTGATCCTATCGTGAAGCATATCAAGTTGTCTCCCCAGTTTGGTGTCATCTACATACTTGATAAGTGTGTATTCTATTACCTCCTCCAGGTCAGGGGTTAAACTATAAAAACTTTAATGAGGACAGGTCCCAGTAGAGACCCCTGAAATCCTCCCCTTCTAAGGACCTCTAGGTAAAGCATGACCCATTAAATGTGACACTTCGGAGCAGACCATCCAACTAGCTTTTTACCAACTGTCCAGGCCTCCAGCCTAAGAAGTCTTACTTTGGTTACAAGAATATTTAGACAAAAGTCATGTTTGTCAGGTATGACTCACCTTTGGTAAACACATGATGGTAGTTTCTACTACCCTACTTCTCCTTCACATGCCCAGAAATATGTTTCAAAAGAACTCACTCCATGGTTTTCCCAAGGCCCAAACTGAATCTCTCCAGGCAGCATTTCTCTGACTTGATTTTTGTCTTTTTCTGAAGTCAAGTAAATCATTTGCCTGTCTTCAGGCATTGCAGACTTCCCCTAGTGTCCACAGCCTTCCAAACATGATGGTCTTGGAAGGGTATGAGCTTGTTCTCCTACCTCCAAGGTGGATGCAGCAAGAACTAGACAATCATTTGTTTTTTATTAGATCCAAAGAGTGCCAGCCAGACTTGGTAGTATTCAGTTCTGCTAAGAGCAATGCCTTTCCAAAAGCAGCTAGAAAGAGGACAGTCTTTCCTACAGGTGAACAGTTCTACTGACCATCTGACAAAACTGATACATGATTTTGCACTTCATTGTACGTTTTGCTTTGACTTTGAGAATAAGTTCCTTCATTCAGAATAAAATGTCCAAGGGAACTTCAATGAGACATGTATTTGAGATCCAGTGTAAAATGCAGTGCAAACACTTAATGTTTAGTTATACAGGTCTGGATTAGCTTTTTAACAAAAGAGAAAAAAAAATCTGCCAACAGCAAAACTGGGCACTTAAACCTTAGCTTGGCAGCAGATCAAGATGTTTTAAATGGGGTTAAAGGACAAGTTCTTCCCTAAGGAACACAATCAGCTTGAGAAGAGACAACTCATTTGTTACTTCAGTCATCACAAGAGCTCAAAGTGACAATGGGCAAATGATGACAAATTGAAGGACTGGTGTCAACCCTTCAGTTACTGCTTACGATGTGGGTTCAGTGTTACACATTGTTGGCTGAATAAAGCACCAATATTTCTGAGACTTGTTGGTCTGTGTCTATAAATAACATGTGCTACAGATACATGGATTGCTAGTCTACAAAACAAAGTACAGTGTCAAATAACACATCACATACAAACACAGAGCAAATCAATGTTGCCTTTGGAGAACTGGGAAGGAAGAACAAAAAATGAAACCAAAAGTTTATAAAAAATCCACCTTAGGAATATTTAAGAAATAACAGTAATCTGAAGTATGAGCAGTGGTCAATATTAAATAAATAAATAAATAAAATTTGCCTATTTATTTTACAAATTAAAAGCTAAATGACATACCTACAGAATTAGCAATACTACTCAGCTTGGTCATGATAATTATGAGAATATGTACTAAATAAATCTTAAAGCTTCATAATGATGTATATGAAACTGTTGTATTGCTTTCAAGCTGACACTGGCTCAGTGGCTTCCAAGAAGGTGATAAAATTCTAGCTATAGTTTTTAGGGCTATTTATTGTTCTTTAACTTAAAATTGTTAATATAAATAATTAGATGTAGTGGGATAGTGTAATCCATGCCCTTGAATTAGATATATTCTACAAGAAATCAACTTAAAAGAGTTGTTTCATAAAGAATGTCAAGCAATAATGACAAGGGACTTCTATAGATGAAGTAAGATTAAAAATTACATGCAGGCACAGCAGAAAGTGGGGATAAGATTGAAGATATTTGAAAGAAGAGTCCAAGAACAAAACAACTGAAAAAGATATTATTCCTCAATGGACTCTGTGATTCAAGTTTTGCAGAGAAAGAAGAGAAAACAATATGTAGGAATTGTTTAAAAATGTCTCAGTTCCAAAAGAAAACCAGAAGTGTTCCAACCTAACCAAGAAATGTTTTCACATATAAATATGACAGTCTGCTCATGGCAACAAACATTATCCTTTTAACACTTCTATTCTTAAACAGAAAAGTTTTACATATAGTATATATCTTTGAGGTAATAGCTTATCTTTCATGAAATTAGCTATATATTGCTATCCAGAGAATGTAAAAGACTTCAGTCAGATTAATGTTTGTTACATACTGGATTTCAGTGCAGATATGTTAGTCGGACTCAGCTTTTAGTCCTAATAGTGCAGGTATTAACCCACCTATTACCTGAATATCATACTACTTCTTACTGTCAGACAAAAGAAAGCATACAAAGATAACATCAGCAAGAAACACTGCCATGCTATCACCAGGAACAACAGTAATAGATACCTACAAAACGTAGAATCTTCTATGACATGTTATTGACTGCAGTAGTAACAGTCTCTCTAGCCTGAGATTCAATGCCTAATATTAGCAATATGATTTATCCCATATATCTCTGTAGTGCTCCAGTTTGTTACAATCACACTCTTTAACATATTTCAAAGCCAAAGAATTAAAATTTAAGAAGTACAATACTTGCTTTGAAATGCTCTGTTACTATTTTAAAGTACAAAATGCAATTTCTAATAAATACATTCTTTCTTAAAAACATATCTTAAAACCTTGTGCTGTCAACCAAATGTTGCTGGTGCACTTGTCTAAGCAATTAAAAGCTCCTTCAGAAAACAAAAAACCCTAACTTTTCACTTAAACCAGAAAGGTGAGGAGGGGGGTCGGAAATCATGCTCCTACTTCAATTTAAAGCACAAAGATACTGTGGTGGGTTTGACCTTGGCTGGACACCAGGTGCCCACCCAGCCGCTCTATCACTCCCCTTCCCAGAAGGACAGGGGAGAGAGAGTGAGGCGGAAAAAGGAATGACCAGTGGGTTGAGATAAGACAGTTTATTACCAGCACTATATACAGCAAAGCCTGCGCGCGCAGAAGCAAAGCAAAGCAGACTTAATCTCTACTTCCCATGAGCAGCGATGGTCGGCCACTCCCGAGAAGCAGGGCTGCAGTATGCGTGGTGGTTCCTCAGGAGGCAGTCATTAAATGATGAATGCCCACCCCCCTGCTCCGTGCCTCAGCTTTTATATCTCAGATGATGTCATAGGGTATGGAATATTCCTTTGGTCAGTTTGGGTCAGTTGGCTGCCCGACTTCCCTCTCAGGGTCCTGCCCCCCAACCAGAGACGGAATGTCACAGTGCTAGTGCTGTGCCCAGCAGCAGCCAAAACACGGGTGTGTTATCAGCACCCTGCTAGTCACCTATGCAAAACACAGCACTGCGAGGGTCACTATGGGGATGAATTACAGCTCAGCCAGACCCAATACAGATACAAAGGGAAAAACATTTTTTTCCACCCTCTTTTATCTTTTCAAAATAGCCGAAACTACACTCCTACATACAAGAGGCTTCTTATCACCTCTGGAATTGCAAAGTCTTCTCACTTCAACAGCCACAATTCCAAGATAACTCTTCTTTTAGTACAGGAAAGAGACATCTAATGTCATGTTAGTAGCATAAAGGAAGTGTCTTAATTATAGAATCCAAAGAGTTGGTCAAAAAGTGCCGCTGTTAAAATAAATAAATAAATAAATAAATAAAGTTCTAAGATATCTGTTTACCTTCTTTTCGTTGTTGAAAATCACCTGGTTTTGATTTGTCCAAGACAATTTTAAATCATCATAAAACAGTGAATCCAAAGGGAAAAAATATTTCAGCATGAACTAGTCAAATATAGATATGCAGTTCCACAACATAATTAACTAAGTGAAGCAAATTCGGAAAACAAAAAAAAGTAAATTTTAATTTATTGTTTTGAAACTAAATCTAAGAATAGAAATTTTAAAATGGCAAGAGCCAAAACTCATGGAAAGTTTGGAGATAAAAGTGCATGAAATAAAATTTTCTGCTTTCTAAGTCATTTTATAAAGTCACTGAGGTGACTTGCAATATTTTGTTAATATTCCATTTTCAAATTATCTGCAGGCAAATTTAAAGTTCTATTTATTTGGTTTTAAAAGCCTGAATAATTTTGAATGTTTTTTCTGCATGTGAACAACTAAAGGAAACTTTAGCTGTGAATTGCTTCACAGTCTATATTGAGTCTGTACAATTAAACATTAAGCAGAGAATTATCCAAAATCAATAGGAACTACAAACTTCTGTGATGCTACATGTTCACAAAATCACAGAATATTAGGAGTTGGAAGGGACCTTGAAAGATCATCTAGTCCATGTTACTTTGTTTGAATGCATGCTTTTGACTCTTCATTTGACAACAGACATTCATAACTAGTCTAGAAAAAGAACAATAATTTTTCTATAAAACAAGAGAATTCCTAAGGCACTATTAAAACAAACACACACAAAAAAACCCCCAAACCTCAAAATGCAAGTGCAAAATTCAAGTGCAGGCAGTCAGCCAGATATTTTTCAAGACATAGGTGTAAAAACTAAAAACTATAAAGGTAGTTTGCAGCAAAGCTGGAAATTAAGCTTGGGGTCAGCACAGATTCACAGTTGTTTTTATATAATCACATATTATGTATATGAAGTGACCTTTATTCACAGCAACCTACAGACACCACATCTGATCAACAAATCTACTCTTTCTGAACCACACTGCTTGGCTTTACCACATACAAACCTACATGCGGCAAGGTGTGAAAGCTAGGAAGTCACTTACATGCTTCCTGTGATGTCTTTTGTGCCATTGGTCCATTTTGGCACTAATTCTTCATTATAGTTGATCAAAGTAATTTTTTTTCACCCACACTGCAGTAGCCCTCTCCTGCTGTGAAGTCCCTTGGTGCATCATGCTTCTGTGCACTTTTATATCTGGGCTGAAGTAAAAATATTAATTGCTTACTAACGTGTCAATGAAAACTGATATTCATGCTGAACAGAGCTGGCTGCCAGGCAAATTGTGTTAATCAAAGGGTATTAACCAAAGTGAATGGGATCCTGAGTCAGCCACAACTCTGAGGTAAATCTGTCTAGACTGTTTCCTAATTCTGCATTCCTCAAAGAACACTGGAGTGATTCTAAATGCAAAATAAAATTAAATTAAATAAATAAAATAAAATAGAATAATCAAGGGGAAAACAAACAAACAAACCCAAACCAACAGAAAAAAAAAACCCACAAACAAGCAGGCAAAAAAACCCAGAAAAGTTGAAGTCAGTAAGTCTGCCAGAACAGAAATAGAGAAGGTTTCTATCTGCTCCCCCTAGGCCACTGTGTCCTTGCAGGCAGATCCCTGTTTCTGAGCTGGTTTTACACACCTGTATTACTTTCAGAGATGATCTGAACTGTGCTGTATCTCCAGTTGCCCCTCAGACTGTTTCTCCAGTAGTTCTGGGGCTGACTGCTCCCTCCTTCACACTGCCCTTTGTCAGCCCCTCTGCTTGAGCTTCGAGTTCACAGATCTATGCTGTGAATTTCCTCCTTGTCACATGTCAAAGTTTCTTCAGCCTTTTCGGCTGCTAGCTATAGTAGGACAGATCTTCTCCCTACGCCAAGAGATCCATCTCGAGAACTCAATCACTTCTTACTTTAAAAGAGCAATGTGTAAAGTTAAAAAGAAAGGAAGAAGAAAATAAACTCCAAAACACTGTCACCCAGAGTGAATGTATTTTAGAGATTTTAGTATCATCCATTCATTCTTAGTAAGAAAAGTATATAACTTGCCAGCAGGAATGAAAAACAGCCCTGCAATTCCTAGTGTTAAAAGAGTGGCAAGTATCAGGATTACTTTGGCAGTAGGGGTGAGTGTTTAGCCTGGCATAGCAGTTTTAGGCAATTTACTTCCATTATCAAGTTGCTTCTATATACTCTACAATATCTAGCTTGCTCTGAAGTAGAACTCCAGACTTCAAAAAACTTTTTTTTTTTTTCTTATTCAATTATCAGTGATCTGACTTACTGTTTTGGAAAGTAGCTTCTCCTCCTCCCTGGAATCTAAAAATAGAGATTCTTTATTATTTTAAATTTTCCTTTTCCTGTAGGGAGCACAATAAAACCCAACCTTATTGTAGGTAGTATGGATTGGGGGTTTTTATCAATAGCTTTTCACTGACTCAGCTTTTATCCTTCAGAACATACTGAACATTCAAGTAATATGTGCTGTAGTATTAGCTCCACTCCAAGCTGCTATTATTGAAAATAGTAGCTTACATTGAAACAGAGTTAAACAACTTACTTGCCTAAATGAGGTATTTTCTTCCTTATTGCATATTATAGGTGAGAGGTGGATGAAAGACCTTTATTTGGACACATTGAACTTCACTTGCATGCAGTTATGATGCTTTCCTCTTTGAGCAAGTTCATTGTTCCAAAAGTGTAGAGTATTTCACCACATTTCTTTTGCCTAAGGTCATAAATTATGATCCTCCATTTAGGGTATCAAAACTGTTCTAACATATCTTTAAACTTGAGGTCGTTTTAGACAGGAACACATAAGAATATCCCACTAAAGTAAGAGCAGAAACTGATTCAATAGGGGATAATGATCTCAGAAGTGTTTGTGTAACAGTGGCTTTACTCTCATTTTCAGTGCCTTGTTTATTTCAGCGTCTTCTGACTTGAAATACTCCAAATAAAATGTGTTAATACTCACAATGTTACCTACAGTATGGTTAGGCAGTATGTAGCTTACAAATACTATTTTTCACTTATGTTGATCTTTCAAGATTCCGAAAAAATTAATTAGTGTACAGAGGTTAAGCTACTTTCTAGAGAATCATCAGCACCGTTGACTTCAGAAGGACTGCTGTTGTCCAGTAATCATTTTACTGGACATTTAGTTAGCATTTCTAAAGCTTCCCTCCAAAAAATCTTGAACAAATTGGTGCATACTTTGGGAGTGTCTTTGTCTACATGGGTTTATTTGCTTTCCTTCCATCTCCTCCATGTACCTGTCTGCTATTTCAGGTACTTCCCCACAGTTTTCTTAGCATTCCATCTGAAAAGTGGACTGGTTAACTTCTCCTTTCCTTCTCCATTCCTGTAATTGTCTGAGGGTTCACCTACACCCCAGGACATTCTGTCATATGCTTCTGACAATTATACATATGGTTACTTCACATCTTACTTGTCAGCAAATTTTTCCCCTTGGAGCTTGGCAACCAGATCCTCAGACCAGGGTCTTCCCTCGTGTCCATCAAGTATGAGTATACAGGAATTTCAGAAAGTGCTACATTTGATCTTGTAACTCCTAGGCAGTAATAAACCTCTTTAGAGAAAAACAAAACAAATCAAAACAAAACAAACAAACTCCCCAAAACCAAGCCACACCCACACTTGTATTGTGAGATTCTGTGGAGCTCTTTGCCTTGGCTCCAGGAAGTTATTTTCAGGTAGATATTTTGATCAATGCTAAAGTAGATGTCAATTCTGACTGAGTATTTAAAGTTTATTATTCAGGATTTTATCTTTTATTGTTATTTTTATTTTTATTTGAACCTGAATTTATTAGTTTATTATGTGATAATTTACTAATTTTTTTTCACATTATCTAATGTGACTTATAAACAAACAAACAAATAAATAAATAAATACGTACATACATAAATAATGAAGAAAGATGGCAATAGAAAAAACTTGGGAGGTTGTATGGTTAAGAAGTATAAATAAGTTACAGAGGGGAGGAAGAGAGAGGAGTGAATAGTTTGCTGACATTCAACTAAACTTTAATCATTCTCTTTCCAAAGAGGTAATTGCTATTTACAGGAGTTCTAGGTCATGATCCCATCTTGCATCCAACTTAGAAGAAGTACCTGAACAATACAGAACACCATGAGACCTGGGCAGTGAATGAGCACATCTTCAGGCTTCCTAAAGTGCACTGCATCATTAAAAATAAATCAAAGCCTATAAAAGTTGACATATTGTAGCTGTTTTCCTCACCCCACATACTTTAATTTGACACGTTTTCAGAGGAAAGTCACTATTCATTTCATATCTAAACCTGTCAAATCCTTTTTCCTTCACTCAATACCAGAGAAGACAAGTTTCTTAGTATGGCTTATTGTAAAGCTGTAGAGACCAGAAAAGTCATTGCATGCAATACTTCAGTGAGGGCAGAAAAAAACAACAAAAAAGGTTATAACTGAGTAAACATTAAAAAGCTTAAATTAGAGTGGAAAATATTAACCACTCAAAGTCTTAAATGTTAAATAACAAATTAAAAGTAACTGATATTTCATGTTCTAAATAAACATCTATCAGTGTTAGCAAACAAATTATTTGGGGTTTTCTTTATTTGTTTCGGTTTTTCCTTCTTCCACAGGTAGAGTGCAGACTTTCCACTTCCGTACCTGTACTTCTTAGCTACTGTTATGCATAGTTACTAACTCTTCATATTTTCCCTAGGCAAGATGATGAGAATTTTTGAAAAGGAAACTATCTGACAATATCTCATCACCTCATTCTGTTTTCCAGGAAATTTTCATGTTATAGGTAAAGAAGATTTAGGAAGCATGGGGATGTGGTTCTACCACTTGAGGGAAAGAAGTGTAAACACCTTTGACAAGTAACTCAAGCCTTCCCTGTGTCAGTATGGCAACAAGGTGTTGAGGGACAGGGCTGGGCTGACCACCAACCCAGTGGCAGATAGGGAAAGGGAAAGGGAAAGGGAAAGGGAAAGGGAAAGGGAAAGGGAAANAAAAGAAAAGAAAAGAAAAGAAAAGAAGAAAAGAAAAGGGAGACAGCAAATGGGCAAATTATCTGCCTCCAGATATATTCCTTTTATTTAAGTAAAATGCTAAATAATCAGATCAATGTTTATATGGAAAAGTGCTAGGTGATATTAAATTTGTGTGGAACTGTCTACTCATCCCATAACACTATTGAGTCTGGAAAAAAAGTCTTGAAAAAGAACTTTGGGCAGTAAAATAGGTTTTGTATTAATCTCAGCATCTGTAAAATGTGTTATTACTTTGTGATTTTGACCTTGGCAAAGGCTCAATCTCAAGCAGAGACAAGTCTCCCCTGTTCGTTGATATTTTCATTGTTTTAATAAATTATCACTGAGTCAAAGTTGCAAAGAGGAATGCAACTACACAGACAGCAAGGGTAAAATCTCATGGAGTGATGTGAAACCCATCTGCTTTGCTCAGTGTGTGTTCACTGTATAAAACTGTTCATCGGAACTTTATATTTCCATGGATCTCACTGTGTAGGAAAGCTGCAGGGGTCTAAGTGTACTGGAAGTCTCCATTATCACAACCAAAATCTTCAAATCTACATGCTTTGAATGAGATGTTTGTCATGACTACCTTAGATCCGCAACCTGCTTTTACAATAGGGAGGACCGATGGACCTCAGGAAGGGCTCCCTGGCTGCATAAGACAGTTTAATAAAGTGAAATAAGCTCAACTAGAAGAGAAGGAGGAGGGAGATAGCTCTGTCAAGAGACAGACACAGCTGACTTTTTGACATCTAGCATACATAATGGCACCAGGAAGCATTGCCAGGGTTGAGCAACTTACATACAAAGAAATTAACTCTAATAGCATATTTTAGTAAGAACAAAAGAAACAGACAGGGGAACTGCAGAGCTATAACAAGCAGTGAACTTTAAATTTGCTTCCTAGTATCATACCAGAATTAAGGCTACAGAATATGCAATTATATCAAACTCTGCTGGCCAGAGTACTGTTTTATTACATACACTAGAAAAAACTCCGTCATCACAGGTATGGTTAGAACTAAGAACTGCCTGGTTTTAAAGCTCATGCCAACCAAGCTCCAAGTAGCACTTCATTATTTCCTAGCAAAACACTGATATACTGCATGGACTCTATCCAGTAGTAGACAGCAATAAATATGCATGCTATGTAGAAGATTAAATTCTGGCTTTCCCCAAACCTATCACCTGAATCTGCCTGTGAGAAAATTAAAGGCTTGACAGGAAAAAATGCAATTAAGTATACTCAGGTGTATTTGCATGTGCTCTGAATGAACAATAGGATGCAATGACAGCGCCAATCACTTTAGATAAAATTATGGAATGGACAAAAGAATAACAATAGAGTCATTAAAAATACGTTAAATCTATGTCTCAATGTTTTGAAAAACAAAACAAAAAGCCACCACAAAACTACCCCTTTCTGAATTTTAAAACTAAAATAAAAGTAAAGAAAAAAAATAAAAAACAAATAGAAGGAAAGTCTTTTAAGATAACACAACTGATTATGTGAATTTTATGTAAAATACTCAACACCTGTCAAGTATTTTTAGAATTAATTACGAATTTAATATAAACAATACAGAAATTTTATCGATTTTTATTCAGGAAAAACAATTTTCTCATAACTAGTACTAATTTCAGGTTATTTTAATAGAAAATTTAGGCTATTTTCTTCAACGACTGTAACTGTAATAGTCCAAATATGGTTAACAGAAAAGTTAACAACTTATGTATATTTTTATTACTTTTTTATTAATTTAATCCAAAAGCAGTCATCTATGTAATTTTTTATGTTATGCAAACTCATCTGTATTGTTTTCTTTAAAAGTTGAGTGTCATTCCTAAACTCAATGAATTAATATAATAGCAAAACTAGTTAAATGTTTCAGTCACTTTTAGCATCACAGAGTTAAAGCAATATATTTTGAATTTAAAATATGTTAAGGTAGCTGATAATTCAACTCATTGTACACCTGTAATTTACGTTTCTCTATATGAAACAGTAGTTTCTTGAAAACAAGATGAATTATTCAGAGTTCATAATGAACTCAAAACCACAAATCATGTTTCAGTGCTTTCAGACTCTCAGTATGATGGCTAAGAAGCTTGCTGTAGGTGTTAATTAATGTCTGCATTAATTGTTAATTAGCAAGTGTTAAAATGGTAGCAGAAATGAATGCAGAATACATTCAGACTTTCTTCGGGTATCCACTTTGTAAGAGTGATTTGCTTATCTAGACAAGTTGATATTTTTCAGTTAGCCTTTTCTGTAGATTCAGAATAGAGCCATGGCCACTGGTCTTATATGTCTTGGTCTAGACAAGTTTTCACTTACTCCTCTGCTGGGAAAAAAGAAGTATCAGGTCATCCATTTCAATACTCCAGTTCTTGTATCAGACTGCTTAAGGATTCACAATAGGAAGCAGAGTTATTTCACTGGGTAAGGAATGTGTAAGGAGAGCCATTCATCCATCCATGATGTGAAAGTTTTCATGGGGTTCCTCCTCCTTAGGTCTGAGTCTGTAAATGGGTGAGGTACCAGGATCAGGACTGAGGGAGGGAATTTCCCTATATTTAGAATTATCTTGATTACAGATTTTTTTAGTTGCTTGAGTGCAGTCCAGGCAACATAGTGAAACATGCACCACTTTGTTATTAGAATATTACTGCATGCACTAAATAATTCCAATGAAAGAAACTTTCAAATAGAATAAAAAAAACCAAAACCACCTTAGTCATGCCTTTACCAATAGTAAATATATAGTTGCAAATCATCCAAACAAATCTATAAATTAGAGATTTTTAGAGACAAGGATAGCTGAAGAATCATCACATACAATATATGCAATTATGACTTCTTAAGAAGTCATGGCAGGTTAGGAACACAAGAGTTTAATAACAAATTTGATGTTCAGTTAAATACTAAATTATAAACTTTCAATAACAAGATTAGAATTTATTTCACAGCAACTTAATCCTTAGAAATTGGAAGAATGAGCACATTTTTACTTTAGAAATATTCACCAACCTTTACTTCTGTTTCAGACTTTGAGATTCTAAAGTGAAACGTAAATATTTCATTCAAGTATTGTTCTGTGTTACCCATCTGGAAGAAGAGTATTTTCTCCTTCGTTGATTAAAACTTTATTGACCTTACACTCTGTCAGATTCTGCTAAGGGATTTTTGCCAAGCAAATTTTTAATATTGTGCCTGCCAATATGCATCAACAGATTCTGTAAAGGGTAATCATAAAACCATGGGGAACATTTAATATTACAGCTAAGACCATGGCATTTACATTTTAACTTTTGCTTACTTTCAGATTTTCTGCAGTTACAATGGGAAAATGAAATGCCGACAACACAAACACCCTTGCATAAAACAGTGAAATGCCATAGGCTAAATAATTAAGGGATGTCATAACCCCACTGACCATAATTCCAAAGTGAATTTCCTTTCTGAGTAACTCAAAGTTTAAGACAAAATCCTTCCTACAAAATCTCCTCACTTTTTTTTTTTATTATTATTTCTTTGTTCTGACAGAGAATAATTTTTGGAAAGAGTCATCAGAAAAAATCTTTGTATAACCTAAGCTCTATGAAAACTTCTGGGAAGGAGCTTAAGGATCTTTCATTGGTAGGAAGCAGAAAGGATTGACCACAAGGTTCTTCTGCAGGCAAGAGAGAGCAGAAGTTTATGCCTCGCAAGAGCCAGCATCTTCTCTTGGTAAGTCCTGAAATCCCTCTAAAGAGAGGGTAGCAAAGAGAGTTGCAGGTGGACATAAGGTGCAACACATCAGCATAGAGAAGACTTTTTTCCTAGTAAAAAAAAAAAGTTCTTAAGGGCCTTGGTCCTTAAGATTAGACAAGTAAAACAGATTTTCAGAAGCTGTTATTGAACTGTACACATGGTGCATTTGGGAATAAGTATTGTGAACCTTATATCTTTAAGTGAAAATCATGTTCCTTCCTAGCAGAAATCACTCTGCAAATGTCTCTGTCTTGGGCCAACACAGCAGATGTTTGACCTCTATCACTGTTCTGCCAATATTTTTCAGTCATATTTGAACAAACCATTTTCCAAAGAGAAACAAAACAGCTAATTGTGAGCTACAACATCTTAATCTTCAGTATTCGTATTGAGGTCTATCAGCATATTATGTACATTCTTATCTTTCCCAGTCCTTGTAAAGACCCAGAGCACTTTCAGACTATAAAAATGCCACTCATCTGTTTGTAAGGTATAATCTGTTCCTATCCATGAGTCCAATAATATCCTTTACCTGTCTGATTAACCTTAAAATAGTTACTTTCAAAGCAAAGGTGTACCAGTATAGGTTGGGGACAGATCTGTGGAGAGCAGTGTAAGGGAAAGGGTTGTGGGGGTCCTGGTGGATAGAAGGATGACCATGAGCCAGCAGTGTGCTCTTGTGGCCAGGAGGGCCAATGGGATTCTGGGGTGGATTAGAAAGAGTGTGGGTGGTAGGTCAAGAGAGGTTCTTCTCCCCTTTTACTCTACCCTGGTGAGGCTGCACCTGGAATATTGTGTCCAGTTCTGGGCTTCTCAGTTTAAGAAAGATAGGGAACTGCTTGAAAGAGTCCAGCATAGAGCCACCAAGATGGTTCAGGGGGTGGAACATCTTCCTTATGAGGAAAGGCTGAGGGAGCTGGGTCACTTTAGCTTGGAGGAGACTAAGTGGTGACTTCATTTATGCTTATAAATATGTGAAGGGTGGATGTCAGGGGGATGGGGTCAAGCTCTTCTTACTGAAGCCCAGTAACAGGACAAGGGGCAATGGCTGTAAGTTGGAGCACAGGAAGTTCTATGTGAATAAAAGAAAGAATTTTTTCACAATTCAGGTGCCAGAGCACTGGAACAGACTGCCCAGAGAGGTTGTGGAGTCTCCTTCTCTGGAGATATTCCAGACCTGTCCAGATGCACTTCTGTATGACCTGGTCTAGGGAATCCTGCTGTGACAGGGGCGTTGCACTAGATTATCTTTCAAGGACCTTTCCAACTCCTAACATTCTGTGATTCTGTGACTTGGAAAGACCTGATGTTGTCCAGCCTGCTATAGCTATTTGGAACGACTTACCACAGAGTGAAGTGTTGTGGAGAATTTGGAAAACTTATCTAGTCTAGTGATACAGCAGAACTCCAACACAGAAACATACAAAGAAATACAATAAAAACATTTATCTTACTGTATAAAAATCCCACAATCTTCTCGTAACATAACAGTCTTCCAGGGGGATTTTTTTTCTTCCAGATAAAAAATAACCAAAATCAAAAGAGCTCATAAAAGGATACAAAAAAGAATATCACATAAAAGGTCATATGATTATATTACTGTTTAAATTTAATGTTTAGATTTTATAAATATTTGAGAGCAGACACAAAGTACAACAAGTGGTACAGAGACAAGACGATATGTTATTTTTGTAAATTGATAGGTTCCAGTAAATTACGTTAAACTGAAGGTGAAAACAAGAAGTCTTTGCTGAACTGTCCTTCTCAGTTAACTTGTAAAGAGCCCTTATTCCCCACCATCATCAACAGTACCAACTTCTAGCATTTCATATCTTCAGTGGCTCATTTATCTTCCCTTATATCTCTGTCAGTGATCCTTTTCTGCTAAGTGCTACACAAACACAACACCTTAACAACCTCCAGCCACAAGACAAGAGCTAACCACTAGACTGATAGAGCAGGAAACTCAGCTACTGTATAGGGCAATAGTATACCCAGTGTATCAAGAGATTGCCACGTTTCCATGCAGTCACTTCAATGATTACTATATTACAGAGACAATCCAAAGGTAGTTCTGATTTAACTCAGCATAAAGCACTTAGCTTTTTGGGTAGTTTCTGTATTGTAGTGATAAAAATACAGAACACGGGTATTTAAACACAGTTTGGGTAAATATATTTATTCTCTATTGTAGGCACAGCAGCAATCGTACTTGTAATGTGAAAGTTACTGTCCTGAACTTACAGAAAGAAATAAAAACTAAACATCTGCCCACATGACACTGAAATAAAAATATTCCTTTTTGTCATTTTTGAGTTTGTTTTTTTCTTTTAAGACAGCATTATTTGATACTCCATAAAACAGAATTTCCTTTTTGCTGTCTGCACCCTCCATTCTGTGTGTACTTACAACTGTTACACCAACAGTCAGGAGGAGGTTCATCCCAAACCAGTCTGCCTGAGAGACTTGACCAGTGAGGAACTACACTGATCTAGAGGAGACAATGTGGAAGAGACCCTAGTAAGATATCAGGATATGCTATAAACCTAGCTAGTTTAGCAAGAGTTTCTGTCTTGTGGTAAGCCAAAAATACATCACCTGAAGTTCCTATTCAAAAAATCACCTGCCATGTGGAGTCTGTTACCACATCTGTTCAGAAATATAGGTCACAGATATGTAAATAAGGAAATTAAATCAATACAAAAAATCCGTTCTGCATTCTTAATTTCTGACCTAAATTAAATATGACTTCTAGGCTGTTAAATAGACTATTAGATGGCAACAGTAGAAAAAATTATATTTGTAGGAAGCAACCACAAACAATTTTATGTTGAGAAGCAAGCACCAAAAAAAGTATTCATACATACAGAGGTGCTACAACAGCTGGCTTAGATGATGTCTTTTATTCTGTACAGCAAAACACCACTCCACAGCTATGATGACACAGCATTCACAGCACACCTGCAGCATGCACGGAGATATCCAAAACTGGAATCATGCCTTTCAATTATAGATTCCGACATATGGGAGATCAGATCTGAGCCCAGAGTCTACAATCCTTATATCAGAAAGTTAAGTAACCTTCACAGGCCTTGTACTGATTCCTCCCTATCCACCTTTCAAATCCTTCTCAGTCTATGAGGAAATGGTCATGTACTTGCAAGGTTTAGTATATGAAAAACAAAACTCTGAATTATATTAGGTGTTTTCCACTGCTTGCTGTAAATTGATGAGAAGCTTTGCCTGCTCGTTATAAATTCCCTCAAACAATTTCATATTATAAGCTGAGCTTTATGAAAACTCAACTTTAGTGGACTTCAAATTAACACATATGTAACTATTTGTATCATAATAAAATGGTTTTTTCTGCATTGCACTTTGTCAGCATCCCTTGTGTTCCTGTTAATCTAATTCAAACACATAAACTGTTATCCTGTATTAGGACTTTATTCCATCTATACTGAAGAGGTTCTATTTCAGCTGCTACTGGTTTTTTTATCAACAGAACTTCCTAAAAGCACTAACACCGGAAAAAGGATCTATGTTTGCTTGATATGCTACAATTTAAAGAGTTTGTACTTTAAGTGCAGACAGACAAGGATATAAGGAAACAGTGACACACTACACTGGCAGCATGGACCAAAACAACAACCTAAGCACCACTGTTACTCCATTCATTTTTAGGATATCTTTTTGGCTGGTTAGGTTTTGGGGTTGGTTTTGTTTGTTTGTTTGGGTTTGTTTGTTTGGGTTTGTTTGTTTGTTTTAATAAGAGAGTTTATTTAAAGGATATTACTGAAACAGCACCATAGTAGTCATAGTAGTCATAATTCCAGGGATTTCCTGCCATGTTCAAGACAGGTAAGCCTAAAATACAAGATTTTAGTATGCAGGACCCAGCACTGATTCACAGAATCATCCAGGTTGGAAAGGTATCTGGGGTTCTCTAGTTCAATGCCCTGCTGACAACAGGGTCAGCTCTGATTCTAAATCAGTTCGTTCAGGGCTTATTTGGTTAAGTATCAAATGTCTCCAAAACCAGGGACTGCACAATGTCTTTAGGCAACCTTGATGGGCCGAATAGTGGTTTTCTTCCACCTCTCAATATCCAGTTAGAACATCTTCTGTTTAATTTTTAATCAATTGTCTCCCTCCTGCTGTAACCCTTAATAAAGAGCCAAGCTCTGGTTTCCTAGTAATCACCTGTTGCATACTGGGAGGCTACGATCAGTTGTTCTTGAAGACATGTCATCTCCAGCCTGAACATTCCAAGACTCCTGTTCCCACAGAGTGCTATGAGTCACCTTTGATGAATCACTGGCCCATATTCAGCTCTTTGTTCTCTTGGACCCTAAGCAGAGAACTGTTTCCTAGCCAGTCAGGCAATCCAGTCAGGCAATCGCCTTTGTGTTAGTCCTTGTTGATTTTTGCAAACTTCCTGTTAATCCACTACACTAGCCAGCCTAAAACCCTCTAAGCATCAGCTCTGCCCTTCAGCATTATCAGTTGCATTCCCCAGTTTCGTATCACTCAGAAGCTTGACAGGAGAGCATTGTGTCTCCTTCTCTACACCACGGATAAAGAAATTAAACAGGATAGGTCCCAGGACAGACCCTCTGAGGAACTCAATTTCTAAACTGCCTTCAGATACAACATGACCAGTAACTACTACATTTTTGAACCTAATGGTGCATCCAGGTTTTCACTTCTCTGGTAGCCCACTCATCTAGAGTATATCACTGTAACATGCCTACACAGAGGCAAGGGATACTGCAGGAGACCATGAGGAAAACCTCGCTAAAGTAAAGGTATATGGCAATTGCTGCTCTCCTTTCATTCATAAGTCTAGTCATTTCATCATATAAGGCAGTCAGGATGTTCAAATATAATTTACCTTTGATAAATCCTTTCTAGCTGTTTCTATTCGCCTTCTACTTTGGTGTCCAGAAAAGGTTTTAAAGACAACTCACCTAGTGACCTTACTGGCAACTCAATAAAGGCTGACTGACCTGACACAACCAGTAAAGCTAGGATGAAGAGTTGGAAAATGAAAGATCTCTGTAGTTTGGACAGGAACATCACAAAGCTCACCAAAACCAAATAAAAAATCCTGTACCTTAAATGGAATAGGCAGAATAGATAAGGAGCAAGAAACTTCTTAGATACGCAAATTTTAAAAAAGAATAGCTGCAAGCAACCTGACCTAACTTTGAAATTAGCTCTGCAATGAAAAGCAAATTGGACTAGATCTGTAAAAATCACTTCCACTCTCAATTACTTCATGATTCTATGACAGACAAATAAAAACAACTAGAAATTGGCTGAAAAAAATCAAGGCAAGAGAAAATAAATTTCTTTCCTTAGTAACATTATGAATGACACATGCAAGGTAAGAGTAAAGGGAAAACTGTTTCATGCTGGTGTATCAATAAGTACAATAACGAAACCCCTCTCATAAGAAAGGACATAATCAAGAATGAATATATTAAGTTGTAACACATGTAACTTTATGCAATTTTTAAGTACATCTAGTAGTGTTATGGTTTGGATTAGAACAGAATTAATTCTGTTCAGTAACTGTATTTTCTAAAAGATATTCCACCACCACATGCATAGTACTGTTATTAGTTATCCCCACACACACACACACACCTTGCCTGAACTGTCCCTTTAAGAAACCTGAAATTCCTGAGTTGAGGACACTGCAAACCCCCCTCCTGGGGGGCGGGGTGGGCTGCAAACCCCCCTCCGGGGGGCGGGGGGAGAATGCTGGGTTTCTCCGGGGGACTTTTGTTGATTGGGACCACGAGGAAGCTGTCTTCCTGCTGGGACTTTCGGCCGAGCTGCGTGCTGTCTGCCTGTGCTGAAACCTACGGGTGCTATCTCACTCCTTTGGACTGCTTGTGCTGATTCCACTGGGAGCTGGCATCGGGACGGTTCAGTATCTTGGGTCCTGTACCTGTTTATATTTGTTTCCTTTATATCTGTTATTATTATTAAAGCAGTTTTTAGTTTTTAACTTCCAATCCAGTCTCTCCTTTACCTGCTGTGTGTGGGGGGCTGGGAAGAGCCCTTAAACCCACCACAAGTAGAAAAATCCTTGGCTTACATTTATACAGGTTATTTATTATATAATCTACTTTCTCCTAAGAGATGAAGCACCAGTATACTGTCAAGCATGACAGCAATTTGACTTTGATTCCCCTCTGGCACAAGTATGTCTTGGAGCAGAGGAGACAAGATCAATACAGCATGCATGTTCCTACCATTCAGCTGATGCCTCAACAAGCATTAACTCTCTACTTATTTTCACATTTCTCTCACTCCCACTATGCCTTTGTTTTACATAGATATCTGGTTTGGATGAGAGGCTTCCTCTGGGCTCAGATTGCAAGATGATACAAAAAAACCCAAAACCTAAAAAACTAAAAATAACAAAAAAACTCCTAAAAAATCCCCAAACAAAGCAGAAAGAAACAAAAGAAAAAATCTTCAAACAAACAAACATGAAGTAAGAACCTGTTACTTACCTAATTTCTCTTTCTGCCTATTCTAAAGCATGCATAAACCTATTAAGGTGTTAATAAACAGGTAGAAATTATAATGTTGCTTTCTGATATGCATTTTACTCCTGATTGTTATATGAAAGAATATACGGGAAAAGTATGAAGTATGAAACCACAGTTTATTAGTTAGATGGTTTCAAACAAATCTGGTTCATTTTCTACCAAGGTGATCCTTATCTACCTAATGTGACACTGGAACTATTCACACCTGTCCTGCTTCTGCTGAAGATACACTCTCTATGAACTTATGCAAGCATCATGGAGATATGCCAACACAGGGGCAAAGGGAAACCTTCTGGCAAAGGTTAGAGATCTCCTAGGGAAAATATATTTTTACTTACTATTTATTCTGTAGCAAAATGAAAATAAATAACTTGCAGAAAAATGATAGAGAACTTTCTCAAGTGCAAAAACAGATTTTATACTGCACCTTTTCAAACGTAACTGTACAGAAAAGAAAATTCTGTCTAAAGACAGAATTTACAGAAAGAAAAAGAGTGGTTTTGGTTTTAAGAGGGGAAATAGTCCATTAATATTACATTGCAACAATAGATTTAATCTTATTGAAAAAATCTTTTACTTCTGTTAATCTTAATGGCATATTGTTTAAGATTTGGGAGATGGACAGAGTTATAAGCTTGGCTGATGAAAAGGTATTTCATTCCATTTCATTTTGAAGAGATGGAGTCTCATCTGTCTAGTGTGTCTATTTAACAGTATTATAAGTATCTCCTAGCAAAATTCTGAGTATATATTCATTAACTTTCATTATATTTAAAAGATTTAAGATTAGATAAGACTGAACTTTTAAGTGTTAAAATATTGGAAACTGACAAAATGCATTTGGAGAACAAAATTCAACAAAATTCAATACCTCATATGCCTTGATAGAAAGTCTCAAATACCATAGCCTTATTCTCTGCTGATTCCCCAACATAAATCTTAATTTCAATATTTTGAAGTTAATGCTTTCTCCTGGGGTATGATTGAAGTGGTGCCATTTTAAAATAGGCTTTGTAAGCCTTACAGGAAAGTTCAGAAACCATTATGAAATTTTATGTTTTAATTTTAGTTCTATCTGATAAATTTCCACTTGTAATCCCTAGTAGGAAAGGACATATTTTAATACTAAATATTGTTTTGGAAAATTTTGTGATATTTTGTTGGTTTGTAAATATACTACTAAAAAGAAAAAAAATATAAATGACACTGTGAAAGTTCTTTTAAACTCTTTTACAGAAACATCAACCAACAGAGTGCTTGTGCACATTAGCTAAGGGTACATGAAATAAAAAAGGTGAAGACTGCATTTATTGGGGGGGAAGGGTTGGAGAATAAATTGCCATTTTCAAAAGTTCTGGCATCTTTCTATGCCTCTGGCTAAGTTTACATGGACTGCTTAACTTACTTTTAACTTCAGAAAAGTACCTGATATGCTTTACCCCACAGTCACTTGAGCCAAGCACTTCCAAGGTCATTGAGAAATTTGTTGGTACATCAGCTCCTGAGTTTGAAGATTTCCTGGCCATGCTGTTTCAATCCCCAAAGAAACATGCATGAAACTATTTCATTACTGATGTGGGCAGGCTTCCTGTATGACAAATTGTCACTCCAGGTTAATATTTAGTCTGTGTGAAAACCACCAACATAGTTAAGAGCTGTGACATAAGTACACGTAGACAAAGCTCCTTCATATTCCCCAAAAAGCTTTCTGTATTACAGGGAAATAACGTAAAGGGTGTGAGTAACTAACTAAATCATGCATATTTAGTACAACTTCAAGGGACCAGGGTCAGCAAATACAACATGGGATGTATTGCTGTAAACCTGAGTCCAGGAGGAACAGCTGAAGGCCATCTGGAATGCAAGGGACACCTAAGGTGACTACATGGTTACATGTGCAAATAGCTTCTCAGTTGTCATGGAAGGGTTTGTAAAAAAAAAAAAAAGAAATAGTGCTTCTGAGGACAGAGCTAAATAAACACTTTTGTTTAGATAAAATTTTTACTGGGATGTGAAATGCCCTTCAGCAAAGCTTGTATAGATTCTGCACAGACCTTCTGAAAACCATGTACTCCTTATCCCTTCTCTCAGTTGATCCAGTTCTTTGCTTTATTCCTGGAGGCCAGTTTCTTCATGTTTGGACTCATGGTGGGAACTTTATATTTTTTTTTCTGCTTTGAAACTGTCATCTAGTCCTAAACTGAACAGAAATTCATTCCTCTTCCCTGTTCTAGCACTTGATGAGACAGCTGCAAAGAATAAATAAGCACAGCAAAATCACCTCTAACTCTGGGTTCTTGCTCTCAGAGAGCAATCTATGAATACCTCTGGTTAGACCTTTGCCACTTGCATATATTTTTCATAACACTACTCTACACACAATTTCACTGAATTGCTACAATAAAATATATTAATTTCTCCTTGTAACAAGTTTCTTCTTTACACTTGGTATTTACACAACTACTGCCAACTAATCCTATGTTTTTGTTTTTTCTTTGTCTTAGTCAGAAAACAAGGGGAAAAAATAGTGAGACCGGACCAGTGCTTAACAGGAAAAGATTTATACATGAAAGCACAGCTATGCTTTTTGCTGCAGATCCACAATCCATTGTAGTCTTAGGACATCATAAAAGAATTTTAGCCTTTTAGAGCTCAGTGGTTAGTTTCTGTTAAAAAACTGTGTTCCTTAAGGCTGAAGTCTGCTCTGAGAACAGGTTTAATCTATGGTTACTCTGTCCTGTGTTGTAAACCACAGATTTAGATGATTAAGCCTTAACATAAGTACAGCTGTACTGGGTCAAACAAAGGTCCACATACAAACATATCCTGTCTCCGAGAGGGAGAAAAAAAAAAAAGAAGAAAAAAAAAGAAAAGGGCAGACATCCTGTGACACTCTACTCCTGTATTTCCTCTGAGATAACAATGTACCACTTGTGGCTTTGAGTCACAGGCTTTATCTTTGTGTTTATCAGCACTTAATTAATATTTATTCCATAGATTTCAGTACTTAATTTTTAACTTGTCTAAACTTTTACCATACATATTATTCCATGGCAGTAGCTTGCATGATTTAGTAAGACCTTCTGAAGAAAAAAATATATATATTTCTTAGTCTTTGACTTAAATCTTCTTAAATTTCATTTGGCTCTGCCTTGTTTCTGTATCACGAGAAAGAATGAATAACCATTCTCCTGTTCACTCACTGCCTTCGTGTTCTTTATCTATTTCTTATTCCATCCAAAGCACCTAAATCTGTTTCGCTTCTTTTTATGCAGAAAACATTTCACACTATTTATCATACTTGTTGCCCTTTTCTGTACCTTTTCCATTTCTAATATTTTATTATTATAAACAGAACTGCAAATAGTATTCAAGATGTGAGGACAGCATGGGTTTATACAGTGGTATAATGATATTTTCTGCTTTCTTCTCAGTTCTTTTCCCAGTTCTCAAAACCCTATTTACTTTTCTGACCACCAGTAAACATTGAGCTGATGCTTTCAGGGTGTGATTACACAATGACTCCAAGATCTCTTTTCTGAATAGCAATAACTAATTTAAAGATCTTCACTGTAGAGAAGCATTGTTTTTCCAAACAGAATTACTTTGCATTTGTCAAAAGTGAATCTCGCTTGCCCTTTTTATCACCAGTCAGTCAGTCTCACAAAATGCACCCTGTGTTCTTCATTCAGATTTCTTACTTAATATTCTGAATAAATGTAGCATTATCAGCAAAGCTTGTCACCTCACTCCTCAATTCCCTTTCCAGATCCGTTGTGAATCATTTGCTTCAGCACAAACCCCTATGGAAATCTACCAGTTGTTTTCAGCCATTGTAAAAACAGTCTGAAAAGGGTCTTCTTGATCCAATTAGCTACCAAAGAAAGGATGTCCCCATCTATCAAATGACAACTGTGCCTATTTTCTTATGCTTACAGGTTTTGGTAAGCATATGAAGTTGGTCCATTCACTGATGTCTTGCATGCCTGCCCCATCCAACCATCCTACAGAAACTGTTTCAGTTGGCTTCTGGGATCCAAAATGAATAAGCCAGCTTGTTCCTTCTGAAAAATGAAATTGGATTTGGAAACCAGAAAGGTCCTCTTTGAACTCTATACTCTACAGACAGCAGATTCACTTCACATCTGATTTCAATCAAGACCCTGCCTCAGCAGTGCAGCAAATATTGGTTCTCATGTTCCATTGAGCACTGTCCTGTGAATGTGAGCATATCACTGCTGAAAGTCTGTCATTTGGGAAGTCTGCACACCAGTCTTGAGTCTTTGAGAAGATGCATATTAACTTGGTGATGACGGCTACCAATACGGAACTGAAGAGTTGGTGTGTTAGCATTTGTGTACACAAATATGTGCAGTACAAACTACAATGTGAGTGTTTCTTCTCTAAAATGTTTGATCAGTACTAAGCTCCACCATACAAGTAAGCATCTGGTTTTTTTTCAAAACCTTTAGTTTTCTCAACCTGGGCCTACATGTGAAACTTATGGAAACTAAGTGCCAACCTCATCAGAGAAGTGAGGTGAGGATCTAAGGAAGGGACTCAGCTCTGCAGGAATCATTTTCATCTCTTCTGTCACTGTCTAGCAGAGTCAGATGTATCATCCTGTGGAACTGCCACTCTAGCACAGGAGACAAAGTTAAGATTGGCCAAATGTCTTCATCTGTTGCATTTGTTTTGTGTTTGCAGAAGATAACGAGGGAAAACCAGCTTGCCTGATCTTAGGAGATGCACATAGCAGTCGGTACTTGACATTCGGATTAAGCACTAGAATTACAGTAGCATATTAAAACATATATTACAATTTGTTTAGCTGTACGAGAGCAATAACCTCTCCTCCAATACCATTATAAGCTATGTGAAGCCTGTTTCTTCAGTGACTTCTAGATCCAGAGTGGTAAGTAAATGTGATCAAGCACAATAAATGACAGTGTACTCTTCATCCCACTTCCAATTATTCCTCGCTCAATTTCATTGACATAACGTAAAGGCCTGGTAGATGTAACAGCTCATCACCAAAGTCAGTGATGAGAAGAGAATGAAGATAATCCCATATCCATTCTATGCTGTAACATTGAACTACAATCAGTCACTGATTACTGTGACCAATTTTTTTCCCCACTATGCACCCTGCTCTTCATCTCACTGACGGTTTGTATTGTTGTCAGCTATGTGTCCCTGGTTTTCCGCTAGACTCTTCCTAACTTTCATTTAATATTTTAGGCTATTTGCATAGGAAATTGAACATGTCTTATGACAGACAAGAGATACAATGTTGAGGGGATGTGGGGGCAGGAAGTAGAAATCTCCTTTCAGATATCAAAGTATCTTTGTGAAATCTTCCTTAAACCTACCCCTTTAATGATTTCATTTCCTCATTCAGGAAAAAAGTAAGCAAAATCCCTGGTATCTTTTAAAGTGTAGCTTGTTCTTAGAACTGTGGTGATGTGATTACTCAGGAGGTAACAAGAGAGAATTTATAAGGTATCAGGAGGGCAGAGTGGAATTCAGGTTTCTCTCTGGGGCTTCCTGCAAGCAAAATACAATGAATTTAAGTGACCCTTCAAACAGGTAATCCAGAAGTACTGCACTACAGATCTCCTCAGAACTGAAATCACTTCAGATGATAGAAGTGTCAGCTGTTGCCACTCCATTTCTATGTATTATAGACACATCTGTTTCCAATGCTGCTCTTACAGAGGACTTTTGTATATTGTCTGAGTACTGACTTTTCTAAATCTAAGAGCTCTGATAGAGTTGTTAAGTATGAGAATATACTCCAAATAAACTAATAAACTGGTGGTGCAGAAGACTATATATAGATTATCCACATTTCCTAATAAATCCATGTAAATATCTTGGTTTTCTGCAACAAGGTTGTCAGTTTATTACATTTTATGTTATCAATGGTCAAAATATTTTGTTTACGAGCTAGATCTATGCTTCACACATACATGCCCACACATTTACACCCCTACAGTTAACAGCACAAAGAAACATCTGTAATTAGAACAGAGCATTTCAAGCTCCTCACATTCCCAAAAAAAGCAGTTATATAAAAGAAGGAATTCCATTAGCACATCTGCATGAGACAGCATTTACACCTAGGTAGTGTAACATACTGCACAGGAGAAAAGCACAACCCATGTACTATAAATAAATAACTTTTACTTTTCCTGCACGATCAATGCATGGCTCAGTTTGAATTTGAAAACTTGCACTGAACACCAAACATGTTTAGAAAACTGAGCATTTTACCATCATCACTCTTCTGACATGCACACAAGGACAAAATATAATGGTAGACTCTACACCTGGAAAAAAATTGGTTTCAAGTGAGTGAAAGCAAGCAAAGCATAAACTGCATTATTAAAGACTTCAGTATCCTGCATTCAACACCTATATATATTAGGGACTAATAGCTAGCTATCCTGCAAAAATCCTGGTAAGATGCAGTGCCAAAATGCTGCTCAGATCAGGATGGCCCCACTAAGTTACTTGCAGCTAGCCTTAGACTCTTTAACACTGATTCAAACTATCAGAAACAAATGTCCCTGCCAGTCTGGGAATCTAAGGAAGCCAGAGAGCATCAGGAGCTGCATATACAACAACTGAGTTCTCTTAGAAGCAAGGGGAAGCAGCATGAAACCATGTCTGTGAAACTCTGGCTATTTTTGCAGCTTCGCAGGGAAATGTCTGTTGAAAATAAGCAGTGAAATAATCCTGCATTTCTTTATTTATTTTTATCAGGAAAAATGCATTAAGACCATAAGGTAGATATGCAGGTTTTCTCTCTTTTATCAAACATCTCACTTAAATTCTAAAGCACAGCAGACCTTCATTAAAATTCAATTATTGCCAGGAGATTCAATGACAGAACTTTGACAGCTGAAGATAGGAACACTCTTTGTGAGGTGGTCCAAACTACACTGAAGATTCTTGCTCTCAGAAACATAGTTTGATTTATTATTTTTCTTGGGGGGGTGGTGTTTGTTTTTTTCTTCCCCTCATTGCACTGTAGCTTGCAAAAGTAGACTTGTGATTAGACTGGGCAGCCTTTCAAGCTAGGACTCCCTACATATTAAGATCACTTGGAAACAAAAGCCACACTAAGCACAAAAATATCCACAAGACTACTCAAAGAGCAGGATAGCCATAGACAACAGTAGCATGGGCACATAGCTAGTAAACAAAGTGGTGAGAAAGAATAAGAAGTACTAAGCCCTGACAGAATCCTTCCATTTTATTTATCTTCTTGCACACACTTTACCTGTCTCTTTGACTGTCTGGTTTCTATCTGTACTCCCATAAGTCAGATTTCTGCTACCAGTTAGGCTTATTAGGATATCCTGCAAGGCTTTGCAATTGTCCAGTTAAACTAGTTACCTGATTGCAGACAGAAATGGAGGTGACTCTTGCTGTCTCAAATCTCAGCAAAGATCACAAAATTATCTCAGTCTGTATAGGAGAGTGAGTGTTAACTGCTTAGGTGCTAGACATGGCACTGGCTCAGAAAACAATCTTTGAGAAATAATTGCTTAATGTATATATGGCTACTCTTAACTGGAGTTATTTATTGCTACCTTTAGTCCCATCATGAGAAGGAAATTACAGGTTCTTTGCATAGCACCTGTTATGCAAACAAAATAATAAATAAAAAAATAAGAGCAGCCTTAACTGCCTCCTTCCCTTGCAATACAAGTGACCACACCAAGCACTGATTTGTTCATTGCTAATAATCCTTACATTATTCTAATCACATTATATATTAACTGATGAAAGTCAAACTTCAGCCAAAATACAGTTTAGAATTAAATAAATATAAATCATCCTAAATAACAAGCCTCCTGCAACTAAATAATAATCAAGGCTAAGAAAATATACATTAAAAGTGGTATAGTACTTTCTGATAAGTATAAAAAGCACTGCAAGCTGCATTTAAATGGACATATATTCTTGTCATCCCTGTCAAAATAAAGGTATACCAAAACTACTGGAGATTATCATTCAAATTTAATGATGAAAATTTCAACACCACAGGTTTCCAATAAAGTTGGAGATTTTGAATGGAAAAGGTTTGAAAAAGCATATGATGAGTGACAACTTTGAGAATACTTGTTCTGAAACATTTTACACCTTTGTCAGTTTTTTCCTGTTCAGTGAAAAATTCATAACATTGAAGAGAATGAACATATAAGACATGACTAGACAAAATCACTATGTTTAAACTGCAGAAATAGACATGTTTTGAATTCTAATTTCTTCCACTTCTCAAGCAGTGAAAAAGATTGTCTGTCTTTTATGAACGTATGCACTTACGTGTCTATTAATAAAGTGTCATACTTTGCAGTCCTGACGAGCTGAGTAGATACAGTGTATTCTACTCTCACTGGACACCCTCCCTGCACTAACACAAGGTGAGTTTAACAGCTCCTAAAAGATGTTTGAGAATTGTAGGTGGTAACACTTCAGTGTATAACAAACATGCTTAATTGGTCCCCAAAATCCTAGTAGTGTTGTGAGTTTCATGTTATTTAGTTCTAATCCTTTTCATTCAGATGTTCCAACATCTCTTTCCTTAGAACATGTTATCTCTGATATATCAGGGAAAACTTCTATAAGAAGTATGCCTCTACTAGTGCCAAGAAAAATAACAGCATTAAACAAGAACTGTCGCAATACTATCTCTGACTATCTTATTGAATAATATGTTCTTTCTTCATATTACCTCTTGCTCTTTCTCCTGGAGTCAACACATATTTCTTTATCACAGCCTAATAATTATACAAACCCCTCCCAGAAAGCAGGATTACAAGGGTGATGCAGGGAGCTACCAACTAGTCAGCCCTACCTTAGTGCCAACATGGCTTCAGCAAGGACATGACTAATCTTAGTGACCTTCTATAATGGAGGGATTGCAATGTTGGATAAAGAAAGAACTACACATCATCATATATGGACTTCCATAAGGCCTTTGATATGGTCCCCCACAACATTCTTACCACTAGATTGGAGAGATATGGGTTTGATGAATGGACTATTTGATTGTTATTCATTGGCTGGAAGGCCATATCCAAAGACTTTTAGTTAACAACTCAGTGTTCAAATGGAAATCAGTGAGAAGTGGTGTCCCACAAGAATCTGTATTGGGATTGTTACTATGTAATATCTTCAGTAGTGACATAGACAGTGGATTGTACGCACCCTCAGCAAATTTGCAGGTGACACCAAGCTGAGTGGGGCAGTTAGTAATGCTAAAGGGAAGGAAAGCCACTCAGGGATCTTAACAAGCTTCAGAGTTAGGCCCATGTGAACCTCAGGAAATTTAACAAAACCATGTGCAACGTCCTGCACATGGGTTGGGGAAGTCTTAAGCACATATACAAGGGTGATGAGTGGACTGAGATCAACCCTGAGGAGAAGGAATTGCGTGTACTGATGCACAAAACAAAGGAAATGAGACAACAATGTGTGCTTGCATCCTGGAAAGTCAAACGTATCCTGGAATAAACAAATAAAAACAAATATAACCAGCAGGCTGAAGAAGGTGATTCTTCCCCTTTACTCCCCTCTTGTGAGACCCCACCTGGAATACTACATCCAGCTCTGGAATCCTCAGCATAAGAAGGACAAAAACCTGTTGGACAGGGTCCAGAGGAGGCCACAAAAATGATCAAAGGGCTGGAACACCTCTCCTGTAACTTTTCAGCCTGGAGAGGAGAAGGTTCAAGAGAGATCTTATGGTGGCTTTTCACAGTGTAAAGAAGAAATATGAGAAAGATGGAGAAAGACATTTTACCAAGGTCTGTAGTGACAGGACAAAGGGTAACAGGTTTAAACTAGAAGAGGAAAAATTTAGATTAGTTGTAAGGAAGAAATTTTTTACTATGAAGACAGCGAGACCTTGGAAAAAAATTCTTAGAGAGCAATGGATGCCCTATCTCCGGTTTGATGGTATTTTGAGCAAACTGAACTAGTGAAAGGCATCCCTGCTTTGGGGGAGCGGTTGTAAGCAGGTGATCTTTGAAAGTGCTCTTCCAACCCAAATCATTCTATGGTTCTATGATTCTAAGATCTGGTCACCCTCTTTTCCAGAGTCCAAAAGATATTAGACAAGTTTTCCTTTTTGCAAAATGCATGTAGCCACTACATTAGATATCTATCAGAAAAGCTTCCCTCAAGACCTTTTATTTATTCAAACTACTTAGGAGACATGAAGGATTTGGGACGTCAAAATAAAATAGAAAAAAAATATTATCATTCTTAAACTCAGAAAACTTATCTTGATGTAAGTAATGTTCTGGTTTTCTCTCTTTAACTGTTCATATATTTTATATTTGTAATGAATATGAAAACAACCCCAAACTTCTAACAGAGAGAAAATATCTCTCATAAATATTGAAAACTAAAACTATCCAGATATTCACATTCCTAATGTCTACTTTCTTTCTGCCCCTTGTTAGTTTTGTTTCCATTTCTACAAAATATTTAAAAAAATACTGAGGATGACCAATGCTGCTGTCAGTAAAGTCTTTAATTTTCTAGATAAGAGTTTATAATCAGTGTGTAAGTGGAAATAGGAACTGACGGTACATATGGATGCCTTTTCCTCTGCTTGACTTGGGGGGGGAAGAAAAAAAACATAAAAATTTGCTGCTTAATTACCATGAATTGCTAAGCTCAGGAGAGAACACCAGTGTCTGCATTCAGGTGATTGAAAGCTCCTGCCCACATACCAGACTTGGATAACCAAGTTCTGAAACAGAGTGAGAATTCAGTCATAATATTTCCCGTTGCCTAAAAAGCAGAATTTTGGTGTTCTTTCTGAGGTGTGTAATACTCCCTGCATCCTGTGTAGAAGACTTCAAGGCATGTAATGCTGGGTTTTAAATTCCAACTGGAGACCAGGTGCTTAAAAATTAAGAGCTATGGCACCATACATGAAGTTAATGGTCTTTTATTATATTTAACCTTTAGTGTGGAAAAAAAATTAAAATAAAACCATAAAATACACACTAATTCTACAGCTATTCTTGTTATAGCCAGAAAAGCTATTGTTTTCACCCTACATGCATTTTTTTTTTGATCTATGTGTCACCAATATAATTCAATTCCTATAATAGAAGGAACAGCAGGGAAGAAATAGAAAATATCCATATATTACTGGAATCATAATTCTTTTACAATGTTCCTGGAAATTTCTATGTGGTTTCATTTCTTTGTAATAAACACTGAAGTCAAGCCTGAGTCCTCTGAGGCTAAGAAGAAAAGAAGATAATGTACATAAATAAAAAGTTCTGATTATATTCTTTGGCTTTTGGTGTGGGATTTTTTTCCTGCCAAAGTTCTTCAAAATGATTTATTTCTTAAGAATTTTCTTTTAACATCCACTCTTTACTTTATATGTATTTATTTATTCCCCAGTGTTCAGTTAGAAGTGTTTTTCTATCTCCTGTACACATAGCCTAGGAAAGGCTCTTCACCAAAACCACTTAAGCATCTCTGTCAACCATACTGATGAGAAGATATATTCCTGAGGGGTAATTATTAATGCTGTAAGAATATAGAAAATCTTCATCAAGTCAACAAATCTACAATATAATAAAGTTACTTGTAATTGGCCAAGTGAAACAAATATGCTTTTGTCATTGAAGATTATTTCAGCAGAATTTTTTTAAGTGTATCTGCACTGGTAGTAGCATTACTGTCATTTTATTTTTTAAATTAATTTATTTTATTTTTTACACTGTGTTACTGGAAGTATGTACTCTGTATGGAGCTGTGAGACAGCACTGAAATACCTATTGCCACAGGCAGGTTGGAGTGGCTGAAACAGACTAATGTGCTTAGATGGTCTTAGGCTAAAAATATAATAAAGTTATACCTGATGATTTTGGCAGGCTTTTTGGCCTAACACTCCCCAAAATCATGCCACTTTTAACCATCTGTCCACATAAACATATGGAAACTTTGTATTAGGCTCCAGGCTTGGCACTTTTACTGTAATTTGATATGCCTGCTGAAGCCTATATGTGAAAGATGAGGTTTATGGGCATAATTCCAGATTACTAAACTCTGCTCAAGACCTCAATTAGTGTTGAATAAACAGCTACAATAGAAATTCAAATTAGAACAAACAAGTTCTGTTCACATAGGTCTAAAGCAATCTGATCATTTGGGCTTTTGGCCATATTCTCAGCTTCTGTTAGCTATTTAGGTTAGGACTCCAACTCCAGCATGAGTGCAGGAGCAGTCTGCATCCTCTCTGGTAGTTTCTTCTGGTCTATCCACTCAGGGAAGGATGGCTTATAGGAGCAGTGTGACAGTGGTTAATGCCAGTCATCATGCCATTTGATACACTGTATGGCTAAGTACACATTGTGGGTGTTTGACAAATATTAAAATGTCAGGAGCTTTAAGAACCTTCCTGATGCTGTTTACAATATGTCAGAGAAAGCAGATGTTATCACGGCCCTATGTCATGACTTCCGTCTACTGATATCTTGATGTCAGTATGTTCTTATTATCTTCTCAAAAATAGAGGGCCTGGCTCTTAAAACTGCTGAGTGTTTCCAATTTCTCAAGTTTAGTTTCAGTCACCTTCAGAAACAACTAGACTTCTCTTGGATATCTGGGTTCAGCTAACCAGGGCAATTCTCTGTATTGTCAGATACCACAAATTTGAAGAGAAGATCCTTACCTGGCAACATTGTTCAGCATTGTTCAGTTATGGTGATGATGTACAGAGGATTTTACAGACACATTTATTCAAAATATAGGCCCCAGTAAAATAAAATAGATTGTACTGCTGCACTAAGTTTATGCAGAAGGCATAAATAATGTGTTCTGTGCTCAGAAATGCAGTACATGTCTAATCTGTGTTTCCAAGAGCAATTTACAAATAGTAGTGTGAGTGACTGTATTTTTGACAAACTGTACTTTAGCTCAAAATATATCTCAAAGTTTGCTTGCTTGATGCTTGACTGGGAGTGGATTTGTGCAAGGAGGAAAACAACTTACTGAGAAAATTGACAGGTGGCACTTGACAATTACTAGGCAGAATCATGAACTGCCATAGAAACCCCACAAGCACCAAAATATCCCTTCAAGGTTACAAGGACTTCTTTACCAAAACACCAGGCTGTGTGCACAGAGCATGCTAATTGGGTCCAACCGCCCCAGCGACAGCCAACGGGAAGGTGAAAAAGGCTGCATGGACAGCACTTGGACAAGGCACCCATGCAGTGGGCTGAAGGGGATTTACCATTACCTTGGAGATGTTCTAACGTATAAAAGGGGTGTAGAAAAACCAACAGTGTGTGCTCCCCCAATCAGGGAAGATGTATGTACACACATAGTTATAGGGAACTAGAAACCAAGGGACACTTCTGGATCCAGTGGTGGTGACTATTTTTGCTGTCCTCTTGCCCATTTGATTTTCTTCTCTTTCTCTTCAATGTTTCTTTCCTCTTTCTCCACTGAGTCAATAAAGTTTGATCGGTTAGTGGCTTCTGACCTTGTTTGTGTCTTAATTTTTGCTCATGAGGCTTCACTTGAATCTCCCTCGGGTCTTTTAATCAGACCACGACAAGTAGAGAACATACACAAACCTTAGCATAACTGTGTTTGTTCTGAACAAGACTTATTTCTGCAGTGAGAGAGAGATACTGTGTTAACTGATAGTTACAGCAGCAGAAGGTTGTTTGATTAAAGAGTCAAACACAGAAACAGAGACCAGACTTTTTGCCCCCCATAAACAGTTTCACATTATACCCAACTTTAAGACACTGAATGAATTTATCAAAATTCTTCTTCTGAAACGGCAAATATAGTCATACTAACATCCCCTGTAGGCAAATAAGTTCTTTAAAAGCCCTTTATTACAATGAATGTAATATTATGACAGCATTTGACCAACTTAGTAGAAACTCTGTTGTAAATCTATAGAATAAATGAAGGTTTCTCTTTTCTATGTGTTGGGAAACCTATGTATAGTTTGCTCTGTGGCTGCATGTCTTTCACGTTTTCACAGCTTAGATTAAAATTCTGCCTACCTGCTGTTCTACTATTTGACTAATAGCTTTCATTAAAAAAAGAAATACTAGTTGCTATTTTGCTCTTACCAGCCATCAGTATCAGAGCAACCTGAAAAGTAACATCTCTCTTGAATTAGAAGATTCAGCTGAACTATATTGGGATTTTAAGGTTTCCACTAAAATATAAAAAGCAATGAAAAAAATCTTCTTAATGTCTAACTATAGCTCTAAATTATGACTTCCTAAACTGTTTCTGTTTAGTTGTAGCTATATTAAGAACCACAGACTGATTATCTAAAATAGGGGACACCAACC
Organism: Galbula dea; assembly: GCA_013399015.1. NCBI lineage: Eukaryota > Metazoa > Chordata > Aves > Piciformes > Galbulidae > Galbula > Galbula dea. The sequence continues at coordinate 271,345 of VWZX01010542.1, forward strand.
CATCTACCTTTTGTTTATTAAAAAAACAACCTAATTCAAATCTTCCAAGCAAAAAGCAATAAATGTTGGTTTTTTCTGGCTTTTTATTACTATTAGATCATTTCACCTGCATGGTATCTATAAATGAAGTAATTTTTAATACTACTGTAGAATTTCTTTTGACTTGTTCAACCCAACAGCCTCAATCTGAACTGCTCACTCATGAGAGTACCTAAATCCACAACTTCTCCCAGTGAGCTGTTTGGGAATACTATGACTTTAAGAGTAAATAATGTTCAACATCTGCAACAGTGTCAGAAATGGGGATCAAGGAGAAAAATATTTTAAATATAACAGCACTATCATGAAAAAATATTTAATTTCCTTAAATCATTAAAATTTAACTTTATTCTGGAATGAGAGTAAAGCCCCCTCCCTGGTTGGTTCACCCACCAGCT
>VWZX01010543.1:7798-55609 GCA_013399015.1 Galbula dea
GGCTCTTCCCAGCCCCCACACATGGCAGGTAAAGGAGAGACTGGATTGGAAGTTAAAAACTAAGAACTGCTTTAATAACAACAGCAAACATAAATGAAACGAATATAAACATATACAGGACCCAAATACCGAAACCCACTTCCCCTCTATACTGATAATTATGGTGGCGTCCCGGAGTCGGCTCTCCCCATCCTGAAAGCAGCTCCACGTGTGTCTCAGGTAGCAGAGGCAGCCAGCAGCAGCAGCACCCAAGTCACAGCAGAGAGAGAAGGAAAAAGGGCTTCCTCATGCCACCAGTTTAACAAAACTCCAGCAGCAAACTCCCAAGGTTCCCCTGGCTTCTCCCTGGGGGGAACACCTGGGGATCTCAGGTTTCTTAAAGGGACAGTCCAGGGGGAAAGCTGATAATGATATTATGCATGTGGTAGCAAATACCTTTTAGAAAATACAGTTACTGAACAGAATTAATTCTGTTCTAACCCAAACCATAACAGACTGGTACAGTGGGAAGTGGAGGGGTAGGAGCTGATCTCTTCTCTCTGGTGATTAGCCACAAGGCCCAAGGGAATGGCATGAAGCTCTGCCAGGGTAGGTTTAGGTTGGATGTTAGGAGAATGTTCTTCACCCACAGGGTGTTGGAACACTGGAACAGGCTCCCTAGGAAAGTAGTCACGGCACCAAACCTGACAGAATTCAAGAAGTGTGTGGACAATACTCTTATGCACATAGTGTGATGGGTTTTTTTGGTTGGTTGTTTGCTTTATTTTTGGTTTGCTTTGTTTTGTTTTGGGGGTGTTGTCCTGTGCAGAGACAGTCCCTTCCAACTCAGGACATTCTATGATTTTAATATTCTCTTTGAGAGCAAGTTTAGATTCTTCGTGTGTTTGTTGTGTTACCAGCCACAAAAGCAGGTAAAATGTTAACAAAATTTAAGTTCAGTGGATCACAATAAGCAAGGATTTTACTACAGCTCTCCAGGTATATCACCTGCTACTAGAGCCACAGACGTACTTCATCTTAAATGTACTAACTGGTGCATGGCAAATACAGGAAAGAATTCCAAAATGTGACATTGATCCATGTTGTAAGTGTATTTACTACATGGAGTAAAGCTTACCACCTTTGAGAACATAATCACTTGCGCCATTTCTGCAAAATCTTCAATAAGAGCCCTGGAACTGATACATTTCTGTGAGACATAATTACTATGCAAAACAGCTATCTAGTACGATACACAACACCAGACAATATTTTTGGTGAGCCAATAAGACAGATAGGGATCTGAACACACCTTACACAGATGCATTTACTTTATGAGACAAGAGAAGATTCGTTTTAAAACTCACCCTACCTGTACTCTCTCAGGAGACTGAACATACAGACCACTCCTCTGCCAATCCCCAAATAAAAGAGTTTTGTGTGCTTTAATGTTCCCTCCCCTGCACAAAGGGTGCATGCAACCTCTGTGAGCAGTTCCTGGGCAGACAAGGGCTGGTCTCCCAGAGCAACTTGTGTTCTGCCTGCATGGGTCTACAGCAAATGAGCCACACCTAAGCAGCCCTCTTTTTATCCAGAGAACCACAGTGACACAGACTGTGGGAGCCTCTGGTATCCAGGGCACAAATATAGCATCCAAGTAGCTTCCCTGCCACCAGCAGCTCCACAAAGGCCTTCCATCCAGCTCAGTACTTCCATATCAACAGCTACAGCTACAGCCATGGACATGTAGAAGTCCCATAGTAGCATCTCTGATCACTATATAGATCATCATCTAAAATCACAACTTGCATAGTGCAAGTTTCTCAGTTGGCGCAAACTCTCTCTTGCCAATGCAAATTTGTTCCAAAACATCTGGAGGGATAACTTTGCCCCCTAACACCTTGCCAGGTTAGCTATAACCTCTATTCCCACACGGGCAATCAGCTGGCACAGACTGCATTATGCACATTTGCTAATGCAATAACAATGCTTACTACTGTTTCAGATCCCATCTGGCTGCCAGAAACACAGAGGTTAGTATAAACAAACATTTATCTACTGTCACTCCCCAAACTGCTGTATAACCACAACCTTCTTCCTTACTGCAGCTCCATGACTTCTGGAACAGATGTTCCACCTGATTCCTCTCATTTCTCTGCTGACATCAACAACATTTCCATGCGTCAAAGGCAGCAAATTATTTTTCATTTAATGACAGCCTTTGCACACCATAAAACCTAAGAGTTGTGTATAATGTCTTTATTTACAGTATTATTTAAAAATATAAAACTGAAATCTACTGCAGTTCTTACAGCAGCTAGATTAATTCTACATTCATTTGTACTGTAAAAAATTGTAAACATAAAAAAAAAAGGAGAGATGCTTTAAAAAATAACTCAGAGATAACTATTCTTACTCTCCACCCTGCAACTGGAAAAAAATAGGAAAATAAAAAGAGATGAGAAAGTTATTTCCCTTTTCCTCACCCCATACCTCTAACTTCTCATACGTACTTTCTCTTCCCTCTTCATTGCCCTTCAGATTAAAATAGTCTTTAAATTATTTCCTTCTCAATTTTGGGTCATTTTTGTTTAGTAGGGCAGAAATAAAAAATAAAAAACACAATAAATGCCATACTCAGAATCAAAAAATTTTTTCCAATTAAAAATCTTTTGAACAAGGCATTTTTTTCTTAATTTCTAGAGGCACAGTTTAAACTTTCAAACAAAATAAAACCCAGCTTTTTGAAAAATCTCATTCAACTTGGTTTATTCATTCAACAACTCAAAAAAAAAAAAATGCTCTGCAATTTACAGAAACAGGTTTTGATCTCAAGCTCCCCTAAATAAATAGGGCTTTGGAGAAAACTTCTTCTAAGGTAGAATTACCATAGGTGATCAAAGATAAACCCCAAATATTTTGCCATCAACTTGCATTAAACAAGACTTAAGTGGTATTGTTATGGTTTGGGTTAGAACAGAATTAATTCTGTTCAGTGACTTTATTTTCTAAAAGGTATTCCATCCCATATACATGATATTTCAAATCAGCTTTCCTCCCCCACCTTGCCAAAGCTGCCTGGTAAACGACCTGCCCCTTTAAGAAACCTGAAATTCCTGAATCCCAGGGGGATGCGGAAACCACAGGTTTTTGGGACTCCGGGTGGGGGTGCTGGGAAGTAGTGCAGAGCTGGGAATGTACTGGGACCACGAGGAGTGTGTATTGGGACCTGTGCTGTGCAGCATTTCTGTCTGCGCTGCAGCAGGGAACTGGGGTAGTCTGTCGGTGCTGGGAAGGGGAGTGGCGTGGTTTTTGCTGCTGGGAGCTGCCTGAACTGAGAGCCGAACACGTGAAGCTGCTACCAGGGACCGCTTGAACTGAGGGGGAATGGCGTGTCTGTGCTGTAGGCTCGTGCTGGGAGCTGCACACGTGAGCTAATACTGGGACGGAGAGAAACTGAGAGCTGGCACCAGGACAGTTCGGTATTTGGGTCTTGTATATGTTTATATGTGTTTCATTTATTATTGTTACTATTATTAAAGTAGTTTTAGTTTTTACCTTCCAATCCAGAAGCCTCTCTTTCTGCCCTGGGTCGGGGAACAAGCCTCCAACCATGACAGCTATAAACAAAATCTCTTCTGTTAATGATAGAATCATAAAGTGGTTTGGGTTGCAAGGACTTTAAAGATCATTTTGTTCCAACCCCTCTGTCATGGACAGAGACATCTTCCACTTCTTAAGGTTCCTCACAGGCTGTGAATTACCATAGGTGATCAAAGACAAAACCAAATATTTTACCAGCAACTTGCATTCAACAAGACTTAAGTGAAGTGACTTAAGCCTGGCCTTGAACACTTCCAGGGATGGGGCATCCACATCTTCTCTGGACAACCTGTTCCAGTGTCTCATCACCTTCACAGTAAAGAATTTCTTTCTAATATCTAATCTAACTTTACCCTTTTTCTATCTAAAGTCATTATGCTCTGGGACAAAGAGTTTCTTCCCATCTTTCCTGTAGGCCCCCTTTAAGTACTGGAAGGCTGCTCTAAGGTCTCTCTGGAGCTTTCTCTTTTCCATACTGAACAAACCCAACTGTCTCAGCCTGTCCTCATAGGAGAAATGCTCCATTGCCTTAATCATCTTTGGTACCTTCTCTGGATCCACTTGATCAGGCCCATGTCTTTCTTATGTTGCAGACCGTAGAGCTGAACACAGTACTCCAGGTGGTGTCTCAGGAGAACAGAATGGAGGGGGAGAATCTATTTCAACAGCTAATACAATCTGAAGTTATTCTTGTTTATATTAGAAATGTGTGTGGTGTTTTCTCTGGTGAACCTTCCTGCAGACATCCCAGCTGCCATGTCCGCGGCTCTGCAACCCACTACCAAACTGCTCAAGTGGAGCAGCCTTAGTCAACTGCAGAGGCCTCAGTAGCTTTATAACAAGGGTATACCTTCATTGCAGATACTTTCACTGCCGTTTCTACAGCTTTTCCAGTTGTAGTCGTATTGTGCCAATATTTTCAACTAGAATCTCTGACAAATTATCCCTTTCTCTCCCGTGCTGTCCACTTCCTTACAAACCACGCATGAGAAATTGTGTCTGCTCAGGGACGCACGATCGCAGAAAATAGCAGAGAGTTCCTGGAGAATCTAGATTATGTTTTCATTTGAAGATAAAAGAAATAGTAGGTGTAATCGAGGAAGAAGACAAGACATAGTTACTAGGATGGATGGAGTCTTTTTTCAAAACTCTGAAAGTCTGGTTATTTCCAGAACATTACATGACAGTTGGCCAAAATACAAAAGCACCTTGTTGTGTTGTTACAAACCATGCATATATACAATTTTAATGTTTAATAAAAAGGAAGAGAACTTAATGTTGACATGTACAAGATATTCTTAGAAGGAGCTGTAGAGAACAAGAAAGAGTAGGTTTCTGCAAACACCAACAAATCTATGAATGTCTAGTATGCTTATGGTGAAATGGCAGCCAATTGTTACTCCATAATTTCAAAGTTTTGAATATAGTTTGATCTAAGCTCATATTTAAAAAAATGATCCTTCAAGAAACTCTATAAATCACAGAATCACAGAATGTTAGGAGTTGGAAGGGACCTCAAAAGATCACTTAGTCCAACTCCCCTGCCACAGCAGGATTCCCTAGACCAGGTCACACAGAAGCACGTCCAGACAGCTTTTGAATACCTCCAGAGATGGAGACTCCACAACCTCCCTGGGCAGTCTGTTCCAGGGCTCCATCACCCTCACTGTCAAAAAATTTCTGTGTGTATTCACACAGAACCTGCTATGCTTCAGCTTACAACCATTGCCTCTTGACTTGTCACTGGGCTTCACTGAGAAGAGCCTGAACCCATCCTCCTGACACTCACCCTTCACATATTTAAAAGCATAGATGAGGTCACCCCTTAGTCTCCTCTTCTACAAGCTAAGGAGACCCAGCTCCCTCAGCCTTTCCTTAGAAGGAAGAGGTTCCACCCCCTTCATCATCTTTGTGGCTCTGTGATGCACTCTTTCAAGCAGTTTCCTATCCTTCTTCCACTGAAGGGGCCAGAACTGGTCACAATACTCCAAATGTGGCCTCAGCAGGGTAGAGAAAAGGGGGAGAAGAACCTCTCTTCACCTACTGACCACACCCCTTCTAATACATCCCAGAATCCCATTGGCCCTCCTGGCCACAAGAGCACACTGCTGCCTCATGGTCATCATTCCATTCACCAGGACTCCCAGGTCCCTTTCCCCTCCACTGCTCTCCAACTGGTCAGTCCCCAACCTAACCTGGTCCATGCGGTTGGTCTTTCCCAGGTGTAAAACTCAACACTTGGCCTTCTTGAATTTCATTAAATTTCTCCCTGCCCAACTCTCCAGACTGTCAACATCATGCTGAATGGCAGCACGACCCTCAGGTGTGTCGGCCACTCCACCCAGTTTAGTGTCAGCAGCAAACTTGATGATAGTGCACTCTGTTCCCTCATCCAGGGTGTTAATGAATAGATTGAAAAGTACTGGTCCCAGTACTGACCCCTGAGGGACTCCACTAGACACAGGCTTCCAACTAGACTCTATCCCATTGACCACAACTTTCTGACTTCTGTCCTTCGACCAGCTCACAATCCACCTCGCTACCCAATCAGCCAGACCACACTTCCTCAGTATAGTTGCACGGATGCTGTGGGAGACAGTGTCAAACACTTTACTGAAATCAAGATAAACCACATCCACTGCTCTATCATCATCTATCCACCTGTTTATGTCCTTATCAAAGGCTATCAAGTTGGTCAAACATGACTTCCCCTTGGTAAACTCATGCTGACTGCTCCTAATGACCCCTTTATCCTTGATATGCCTGGAGACAGAATTGAGGATAAAATGTTCCTTCACCTTTCCAGCGATGGAGGTGAGGCTGACCAGTCTATAGTTACCCGGGTCAAATGTGTCTGCCAAAGACAAGGATATCCTGTGTGTTTGACAATTTTCTGATTTTCTACAATAATAATCACGGTGGTAAATATTACCAATAGAAAAAAAGAAAATTGTTTATAACAATGATTTAAAACAATGTGTCTCAGTAAAATATTACAATGTGCCATGACATTTGAAGGACATAATTTATTTGCCAAAAAGTAAAATGTTCACCATTCTTTAGCCAGATTGTTAGTGAGTTTTCCTTTCCCTTGAAAATTAATGTTGTACCATTTTTCCAAGAAAACATGAGACAAGTATTTGCATTTTCCTGCAGGATGTAAAACTCAGGTTTGGGATTCTCACCTCGTCATCTGGTCTACATAGCATTTGTCTAAAGATTACACACAGAACAGTCACTGAAGCACTTTCCACATTAGTTGTAAAGCGTTTCAGCCCTCTCAGTAGTGTCTTTGCTAAGTTTTAAGCAAGACCTGGAACAATACTGCTCTTCTCTGCACCCACACAACATCCAAAGTTACCATATTGCTGTGTATCTGCTCTTTACTTACCTACTGATATAAATAACCACTCCTCTTCAACACATTTGTCAAAGTCTTCAGATTCAGCACAGGCTAAAAATACATCTTTATGCAGATAGTGGCTTCCACATTTAACAATTGCTCAGAGAGCTTCTCCATTCAATGCCTTAAAAAACCATTTAAAAAATCCAATAGTTTCTCTCCAGAAACATCACTGACATACACATATCATTCTTGGCTCTGCTATGTCAAAACAAGCAAAAATTCCTTATGGTTTTATGAACCAGATTTATACATCCTGACTATCCACAAATTACTTAAATGTGTATTCATACGAAGAGCTAAAAAGATGATCCAGTTACAAAGACTATTTAAAGAAGGAAAGTGCTAGCTAGGAGACAGTACAGTATTGGAGGTTTTCACTTTGGTAACAGCACATTGATCCTTAAAATGCAACAGCTCCATGTTTGTGCAAAGACTTACTGATCTTTGTCCAAGATCATTTGAATTTGGCCTTCTACGTTCCACTACTACAGCTGGTGAAACCAAAGGGTGTCCAGTGTCAAAGAATATGAAGAGCCCTGTCTGCAAAGGAAGAAGTGGAAAGGAACTTGGAATGACTTTCAACTGCCAATGGTCTCTGTTCAAGGGAGCAAAGCTTTGCCTTAGCACATCAGCACTTTACCACGTGAATCTGGCAAAGCTTCATGCACGGAAGAAAGTCACCACGATCCCTCCAAGGACTGCACCACCAGGTGAACAAGACATTTCCTCTGTGTGACTCTTGTTTATTACCCTGCCAGCAGCACTCTTCCCACACAATAAGGAATCTGATGACATTGGTCATTGGCTCTGTGATGTCAAACTGTGCCTCTACTGATGGAGCTGTACCTCTCCCAGTTACACATACAGCCTCAGTGATAGCAGCACTAGCAAGATGTACTTTATCAAAGTTAAATTGGGTTAATTTTCCTTAATAATTATTTAGGTGAATAAATTAGGTCAGCTCTGATTGACAAAGAGGAGGACAAACCACTTTTTGATTTAAACATAATTATGCTAAAAGGATCGTTAGATGTTTTGTTTGTTTGTTTTTAAAGAAAAAAAAGAGCAGGAGCATGGCCCTTTATAGCTGGCTGTATGTTTTGGGTTCCTGAGAGCACTATTAAATGCTAATGAGCCTGTAAAGGAGGAGCTTTTGCTCACTTCTACAGCAGTTGCAGTCAGGAGATACACGAGGGAGCAAGTTTAAAACAAATAACACTGTTATAGACATCAACAGACCATACTAGGAAGAAAGTCATGAAATGACTGTCATATTGGCCACATTAAATCAGTAATCAAATTAATTCATACATAGGTCTACTGGCTGCACTGTGGCTTTTTCTTCTGTTGCTGCTGTGTTCTTTGCCACTATTACTGCATCAACACTAACGTTGGCCTCATTAAAGCTGCTGGGTGGGCTTGGAGAGAAGATAAGCAACAAATTACTGGGAGGCAAGCATGTACAGAGGGATGCTTAAATAGACACAGGTTGTACCATGCAGCCAGCTCTTGTTTTGCAATACAAAAAGCAATTCTGATTAAATAATTTTTAGAAGGAGAAAGCAAGCTAATAACGCCGAAAGAATCTGGCAGATTTTCTACTCCAGTAAACTCACTCCTGTCAAGGTCACAGGGTCTTGGGTTTGTTGAAATGACAGACAGTTGCTGATGTGATGTTACATGGGTGTCTAAATCAGGAGAGGTGCTGCAGAAGCTCCTAGAGGGAGGTGCAAACATAGAAACTGGAAAGGAATATATTCCAGTCTCATCAGAATTAAGAGAAAAACATTTCAGAAAGAATCAAGAGACTGTTTATTTCAACAGAGGGTTTTGCTGAAGTGTCTTATCAGTCTGCATCTTTTTAATTGGAGGTACAGTTTGTGATTAGAGGCAAAGTTAGCACTCCCATCTATGCCAAAAGGCAAGGCTGTCTCAACTGGAAGCTGAAGTCAATTACTCACAAACTTTTGCCACACCTCCTAATTTAGGTTTAGTCTGGCCTTGACTGTGGGCAGCAGATGGAGATGATGTAGCAGTGGATTCCAACAAGGTTAATGAAAAAAAAAAAAATCAAACAAAGACCAAAACACCAACAAAACAAACAAGCAAACAACTACACAACTTTCCATTGACAAATCTCTCCAGTGAGTCAAATTCAGTGTGTCCATTCAATCCAGTTTTTGATAAGAAAAGTTTTTCTGGTAATACTGTAGCCAAAGATGGAATGGCTTCATGCTTTTTCCTGCTTAGTCATTCCCCAAAAGTGGCACATTCAGGTCAGGTACATTGTCTCCTTCTTTACTGATGAGCTTTTGGGTCTCCTAGGTAGCTGTAGAATAAGTAGAACTTATTATCACAGTATCACCGTATCTTAGAAGTTGGAAGGGACCTCGAAAGATCATCTAGTCCAACCCCCCTGCCAGAGCAGGATTCCCTAAGACTAGGTCACAACAAAGCTTCCCTGACTGGGAATTGAACCCAGGTCCCAGTGGTGAAAGTGATGAATCCTAACCACTACACAACATCTTAAGTTTTATTAAGTTTTCCAGGACATTTTTGTGAAATCTTGTTTTGGCTTACTTTGATTTTAGCTTTCCCTCATTTAATTTCATTTACAAAACAACGTTTGGTTGAAAACCGCTACCTGAAGACTACTTCATTAAAGTACTCCTTTTAAGGATGGAGAAGAGCTCCAAGCCCATGGGCAAGCAAGAGGGGAAGAGCTGCTGTGGGTGCCCAGCATGACAAAGTTCCCCACCAGGCTTCCAGGTGACAGCAGGTCTGTCTCAGTGGCAGATGTCCTCAGCTTTGGCATGTTAGGAGGAAATTATCACTTCAAACCAGAGCATGACCTCAACAGTCAAAACTAAAAACTTTTGCCAAAGGCTCTTCTTAAAATTTCCAACACAAAGCTGAGGCTTTTACAAGAGAAAAAAAATATTTCCTTGAAAACATAAACAGAATCACAGAATCACAGAATGTCCTGAGTTGGAAGGGACCCATAAGGATCATCAAGTCCAATTCCTATAGGCACATTTTTGTTAAAAATATTAAAGCACCAAGTGTAACCCTCAGCAATAGAAGGAAACATTTTCTGTTTAAAGAAAAGTATGTGTTTGTTAAAAAAAGTGAAATTCTGATGATGTCTAATAAAAAACAATATATTAATACAACATCATACGATCACAGAATCATTAAGGTAATAGTCTAATCGTTGTAATACCTTTTTCCCCTGTAAATAGAGGAGGCAAAGTTTTAAATTTCATCTGCCTTCATTTAGTGAAGGTAGGACCTACTTATGCTCAGCTCATCTTCCTTGCACACAAGGGTAAGTTTAAAGTAGCCTAGCTCAGCTATCTTCCTTTAATTTAGATATCCATAAGAGGTCCAGTCATTTCACTGGTCAGGCATGACTTCCCTCCCCAGACTGGCATCCAACATAAGCACTGGTGATGTTCTGGCAAGGGTAAGTGGCAATCAGTTGCTTTCAAAGGGGAAAGTAGTTTGAAGTTGCTTTGTTTGTCAGATGCCTGAGGCCCTAATTCTCTATCCCTATAGCTCTTTTGTGAGTGCTGGCTGTGGTTGTTGTCTCAAGTTGGATGCAGGCCAGCTGAACAACTGCGTGCAAAATGAGAGGTCAGATCACTGGTGCATCCAGCCCAATGCTTTGCCTCCAGCAGCGTGATAGGAGACATGAGTTGCATGTGCAAACTCTGCTGCTCTCCTTGCCCCATTCTCTTACATCTTTCTCCTTACAGCACCCTCAGGTGCAGTGTTAGGTTTGTTAGAGAACAAATACCTCTTTTTGTGTCCCTTAAACCTTTAGGTATCTGTTCCCAGAGCTATTACTCATTAAATTAATATATATTTGAATATGCTGATGCCCTGTGCTTCTACAATCTCATGCACTTTTAAATTCAGAAGTTCACTACCCACACAGCAGAGTGCTTTTATGCAGCTTAAAATAATCTCATACTCATTTCAGTGAGCACCCCTAGTCCCTATACTGGGGGATTTAGTCGTGCATTAGGCTTGTCCATGTACTTTCTGATTTTCTGGGATTCAGGCATAGCCCTCCTGTTTCCGCCTCTCCAAGATGAGGAGTCTTTTTAATATCCAAGATTTTAATATCTCTTTACAAGATATTGATCTTGACTGCTGCCACCTTGTAAGTCTTTCTTGTGGCGTGGAGACCGGAATTGCACACACTTCAGATGAACACACACCAAGTAAAATGATGTTTTTCCTTTGTTCTTATCACCTTTCTAAAACTGACCTTTATTTTATTGGGTTCTTTGGCTGCTACTGCTGCTGTTGCTGCTGCTGGTGCTTTTGAGTATTGAAAGATAATTGCACTCAGCAGTGAGTCTGAGATATCTCCCCAAGCTCAGCATCGTGTAAACAATGTTAAGATTTTTCTTCTAAAAGTGCATGGACATGTACTTATCTGCTTTGAAATGCATCTATTACCTTTTTGCTTGATCACTCAGTTTTGCAAGTTTCATTTGGAGTCCCATTTCATCAGCATATTTGATTACCTGTAAGAATTTAATATTATCCCTAGACATGGAGACTTCACTGTTCACGCCTTTAGCCAGCTCACTGGTGATGCTGTTGGAAAAAAAACTCGCCCTGGAAACGCTGCAGCTGGTTCTTCTTTATGATGGAAATTGAATAGGAAGCCCACTGGAGCCTTGTCTTTTGCTGGACAGATCTTCTTGAGGAAAAGACGACATCTCTCTAGATAAAATAGCACTGTTCTTCACTAGTTACCACAATATTCTGAAATAAACAAGGTCTGTCCATGGAAAGTGCTCTGTTCAGAGTATTAAAATCTTGCAGAAACCTGAATCATACAGAAATAAAAGAAACAGAAGGAGAATCTATAACTATTATGGTTTTGCATAAAACTACACCAGCCAGAAAGGAGATGTGCATTATAATTTTCCTGATTTATACAAACTCATTGTGCTTAATGCCACCCTATAATTTTGCACAAAGCAGGCTTAGAACAACCTTTTATAAAAGGCTACATTAAGAAAAGAAAGGCTTTGTGGCTGCAAATAGATTATTGCTTTGGTCTTTGCTGCTTGAGAAGAGGAAACTTCCACAGTTATAATAAAAAGAGAATTTAAAGGAATATTACCCAATAATGGAATTAGCACTTGGACGGGTTTTTTATTGGTGTCACTTGTAACTCTTGTACTGAGATAACTTCCCCAGGTCAATCAGAAAACAGATTGAAGCTTTCCTGACAGTGGATCTCACCCTCTCAACAGAGGAGCCCTGCCCTCTCTGCCCTAACAACACAGCACTTCCCTGCACATACTTGGGCAACTTCTCTAAAAATCAGATTGTTTTATTTACACAGCCTGCCAGACAACTCAGAGAAGAGCTGTCAAGAGAATATATCCACAAAATTATTTTCCATACATTTAAAAAGCCGTGTCAATTCCTTTTACACTCTGATCTCTCTTCCCTTTGCCCCCATACATTTTTGCTTTCACTGTGCTGTTAATGATAAAAGGAATAAAGGCATTATGCAGGAGTCTGATGTAGTTTTCCTGCAATACTACTATCCTCCCAGCTGTGCTGGGGCTGGGATAGTATAACTGGGAATTCAAACTTATGTATAACTAGGCAATTTAAGCAGGGACATTATGTTGTGTTAAGTTTCCCAAATAGTCTGCCACTCTGCATGGTGGCTTCTCCAATGACCATCCCAGGACAAGCTGTTTCACATAAGCTGGAGCAGCAGCAGTATGACCACATCATATGTGTGTCTATCCCATGACAGGTTGTCAGTTCACAACTAAATCCCTGTTATTAACTAATCTCTGAACTCTCACCAGCCTCACTTACTTACACTGTCCTGTCATGTAGTGCTGCCTCCTAGATAATCAGAGTTGAAGAAAAAAATTCTTTCCATTGCACTAATAGTTTATAGCACATAAATCCTGACCACAAACACTGAGGTCCTCAGCAGTGTATGAAAGAAAATTGCACCTGGTAACATGGGTATGAACTCCTCACCGCCTTTCCAGGGCAATCCTTCACATTTTGGCTGCCTTGGTTCTCTGCTCAGGCAGAAAGATGAGGAGGGGTAAAAAAAAGAAAAAGTCACTAACAAAAGGCTGTTTCAGATAAGGGGACTACAGCTGGAGACAAAGAGCACAGGGAGAGTTATGCTCCCAAATGCCCCAGCCTAAGCACTGCATCTTCCACTCACCAGCACAGTACTGAGGAGCAGCAATGAGGGAATCTCGTACTGCTGACATTTGCAAGTGCATCCAACGAACTGCACATCTGCAGTAAGCACACTTCCTCCTCGTGTTTGTAAACTGAGAGCTAGGAAAAGGTCAGCCAGGTTTCAGCCTGGCCGTGCAGATCTGATCTACTGCTCAAAGCACTAATAAAGAGAATTGGAAGAAACAGGCAGAGTAATTTTCTAATTTCCTTTGGTATCTACTTCATATAGCAGAGGGTCATATTAACAACGCAATATAAGGTCTAGGCCTGTGCTCTTGAACAGAAGAATTAACAGATAACACGATTAGGAGAGATCAGTAAACACAATGTATCCCAAAAATAATCTCTTAATGGCTCTACCAGCTAAATTTAAACTATTTAACAAGGATAGCCTGTCTACAGCAGCAGTAAATTAAACTGCACAATTTGTTGTAGGCTTAAGGGCTCAACTCTGCAACCTGTGTTTGCATTGAAATTTAATTCCCTTTTGACATAGAAGGTTGGGACAAAGTCCTTTGCATCATGTAAGCTCTGTGCAGGAGGCCAGCATGTAATAAGCATATTGAATAGCCAAGGCAAAGCACCTGCTAGTCCCAGATCTGGTAGCCATGCCTTGAGCAACCAGCTTCAAGGTCTCTCAAGGGCAGGACAAAGACAGAGAAACACAGTCCTTGCCACAGTTCCAGCAGCCACTGTGTAACCTCTAGGCCTCATCAGCAAAATGGGGAAGATTGTTTTAACAGAAATTGCCTCATGAATTGACATTTATTCCCATGTAAAGTCAAGTCTATGTGCATAACATATAACAACCATTCATGCTACAGTTGTACTGTTCATATTGGGTCAGATTTTGGCTCCAGACAGAGATGCTCCAAGCACTGCACACAAGACTTCTGAGTGCAAAAGGAGAGCTTGAACCTAGCCCCTTTGTTAGCAAGTGGATACTATGTATTTCAGAGATACTAAAATTAACTTTAGTAAGGGCTCATGGAGTAACTTATGCCTTATGCAGCCTAATTTTCAGTGTCAAAAAGGACACTGAAGGCCCAGCACACACCTGCAGGTCAGCCTAAGTCAATTCTTAATAGTTTGCATGTAAAGTTTCAAAGCATTGCTCAGATGTGTGGGAAGCAGGGGAAGAAGCATCCCCTGGTACCATTAGCAACACTGCCTGCCCCAAAATAAAATGTTTCTGCTTGGGAGAGAAGGGCAGCCCTTTCCTCACAGGCTGGAAGCCTTTCCAATCCCACAACCCAAAACCAGGCCCCTGGGCTGGCTCTAGTTATTTCTGTTTCTTTGATTCCCTAGTGCAAGACTACTTGCTCTTCTGGGTGCTTTCATAACCTGGCACCTTTTTGTACATTTCACATAGAGCTACCTCAGTGGCTCCCATCACCTGCAACAAGCAGCAGAGATTCACAGTGACACAAGGACTGGCTGGCTGCACACTTCATTGTCTTGCCATTATCAGATGGCTGTATGTTGTTTAACTTCCTTATCTTTCCTGCAGCCTCTATATTTTTTAAGTCTTTGGTTTTTCTAGATAATAAATACTTTTTTTCCTTCTCTTTTTTTTTTAGTTCATGCAATAGATCCAGTGCTACCACCTGCCTGCACATCTCTGTATATACAACCCTGCATAGATAATAACAGTTTCATCCTCTAAATGGCCTCTGAGGTTTCATAAGAGGGGATTATTGGCCCATTTTAATACTAAGGAAAAACTGCAGCCATCAGCCAGGACCCAAGACCACAAGGTAACTCTGAAATGAACTCAGTCCCAATGCTGAAATCACTGCGTTGAAGGGTATACTGTTGACTTCATGGAAGTGTGAAATGAATAACAGGTTACAATTCTCAATCTCCCCTAAACTGAACCTGCCTCAGGATCATTTTCCTCTTCCCATTGTACACACGAACAAGTAGACAGCTTTCATCACTAGTTCCCCAAGCCTGGGCATTTGGCTAGGCAGAGAAGCTGATTTACTCCATAAGTAAACATACTCAGGACAGGACAAAGTGGATTAAAACATGTAAGACTTAGTGTCAGCAAATGAGGGACAAGGAAGAGAGGGCTGAGTCCACCCACCTATGAAAAATGGCTGGATTTTGTCTGAAAAAAACTATTCATATATTGTACTGCCATAACTACTGTGGAAGTTACTTTGACAGAAAATGTGACTTTAACAGGAAGATTTTCAATGATAACATTTACTGACAAGTTTTAACTGGCAATAGTTACTGTATTCCAATAAAAGCTATTATTTTTTCTAGGCTCAAAACTATCATAAAATGATTCTCAGTCAGGAAAGCTTTGTTGTGACCTAGTCTAGGGAATCCTGCTCTGGCAGGGTGCTTGGGCTAGATAATCTTTTGAGGTCTCTTCCACCCCCTAACATTCTGTGATTTTTGAACCAGTGCCATGTAAGCATGTTACTTTCCACGTCTTCTGCAACTCCTGCCAGCTCTGAGGGGAAGTGCAGATTGCCTCTGGGCAAGGCAAGCTTGAGATGCAGTAGTGCAGAAGAGTCACAAAGAGGCTGGTCACTGCAAGCTTCCTTTGAGAAGCAGCCCAAACTTAAACCCCTCGTTCTGTCAGAAGGAAGGAGTGCCTGAGAAGGAAAGGGAGAGAGTTTTCTGCCTGCATCCTTTCTCATTGATTTTGCTCAGGCCTCCACAGATATCCTTTGAGCTCCTCGAAGAGCAGATTTGCCATAAACCAAAACCAAAATAACCAGATGAAGAAAACCAAGAGCACAGCATAATCCAAAGTAAGCAAAATTTTAAAGAATTTTAAAATACAGCACTCAAGACTGCCAAAAGTGATATTACTAATGCTAAACACAAGTCAGACACAGGTTTTTTACAAAGGAGTACATCAAACATCTGTGGATTTTCAGGACCTGGCAGGGTTAGAGCATTACAAATACAAGGGACAAGGCTAGGTGTCGTTATAGCTTGCATTTTCCTTCGAGCTGCTAGGAAACATCCTCTAGTAACAGAACAGGTAAGATTCAGTGAAGATTATTGCTTCCCAAACTCACACAGACTTTCGGGGGCGGGGGGGAAGAAAAAAGACAAAGACCAAAAATCTGCCCTCATTCTGGAGCTCTGACTGCTTTTTCAGAGATATAGAAACTCTTGTCTATAGAAAACCTTTGATTTTGAATTTTAGGATTTGCCTAAAGAGATTAAAGACTGCCTTGGCAGTTAAGCTATTTTAGTCAGAATTATCTGACTGGCATCTGTCTGATGACATTCAATGGTAAAAACAGGCCCGTAACAGATTCAAATATTACAAGCTCCAAGGACGGTTCCAGGAGGAGTCCTGCAGCTCTCTAGAAACCCAAAGAACTTAACAAACATCATGGCCATGAGTTTCTTTAACCTTTAGACATCACAGGACAGTTCTGCACTTTAATTGGTTCAATTACTTCGTTGTAGTTCGGCTGAATTGAGTATATGAAAATCTTTAGATCTGTTAGAAGGCGCTCTTCCGGTATATCACAATGGTCTGACAGATGTAAATACAAATGTAGGAAGCATAACCACAATCTAGTCTGTGAAGCATTCACAGATAAAACCCAGCAACCTTTCACCTTCATTATACAAACCAGCAGTGAAACTCTCTTCAATTCTATAGTCACCTATGATGGAAGGCAAGAAAGCAACGTCTAGTCCCATGTTAGGATGCCCTGTCTACAACAGTTTCTAACAACATTTATAGCATCCTGAAATGCTTCAGAAAGTAAAAATATTTAACTGCTTTAGGGATCTTTAGAAATATTAAGTTTGAAGGACTTTTTTTTTTTTAATTATTTTTGCAACAGCTCTAAGCCCTTTAAATACTCAAATTAATTCTGTTCTTTAAGTATTTGGTATGCCTCTCTGCCAAGCCATATACAAGTCCATACTAACACTCACCAGCTCTTCTTTTGTCAGCTGGTTTATAGCTGAACATGGCACCAAGACCAACATGCTTTGTACAACGGCAGCAATGACATTTCTGTCCACAGCTCAGCCTGTTTCTGTGGCAGGAGTAATTACTCCACACTCCCGGCCTTGATTTGGCAGGGGGACCATTGCTTTATGGTAAAGTATTGATTGAAAGACTAAAATGGAGGCTTTTAATGAAGAACAGAGATAAACCAGCACTAAAAAATACTATGATAGGATTGTTTTCACATGTTTTAGAATTATTATATTACCCTGGTTCAAACTGTAGGATCTATTTTGTGCAATGAACTAGAGATAAGGAAAAATGTCTGAAGAAAGTCTGTCCCAACAATGTCTTATCTTTGGGAAACAGCAGAAATATTTGTCATTTAAACATGGACACAAAACATGACATCATTTGTGGTGGTTAGAGAGGCTTATTTCCGGACCTCTCAATGCACAGCAGTTAAAGGAGAGACTGGATTGGAAGTTAAAAACTAAAGATTGCTTTAATAATAACAGCAAATATAAGTGAGACAAATATAAACATATACGGGACCCAAATACCGAAACCCACTTCCCCTCTATACTGATAATTATGTCAGGACCGAGATTGCAAATGCTCCATGCTGCAAAGGCATCCCGGGGCCAGCTCTCAGCCTCCGTATCAGCTTCACGTGGTCACCAGCTACCACAGCGAGTACAGGCAGCCTCCAACACACCCAGATCCCAGAAGAGAGAGAGACTCTCTCGTGGTCACAGCACAGACAAAAGTCCAGCAGGAACTCCCAAAATTCCCCTGGCTTCCCCCTTGAGGGCAGGGGTGCAGTGTCCTTAAGATTCAGGAATCCAGGTTTCTTAAAGGGACAGTCCAGACAAGGTTTGGGGAGGAAAGCTGATAATGAAATATTATGTATATGGGTATGGAATACATTTTAGAAAATGCAGTCACTGAACAGAATTAATTCTGTTCTAACCCAAATCAGAATATTTTTACCCAAACCATAACATCATTACATAACTGACAACTCCCACACACTTATCTCCAACAAATAGGCCAAGTGTGTGCATGGCTGCAGGGAGGGAAAAATAGGAAGTAGTAGGCAGTATATGGATGAAAAAGTTTACATTAATAATGTATACTACAGAGAAAGTCTCTGCTCTTCCCTATTTACTGTCCTTGGTAATGCACTTCCAAGAATTAAAGATCAAACTTTAGACACCCGTAAAAACAAACCAAACTTAAGAATTCACAAGACCAATTGACCTGGAAGACTTTGGAAAAAATGAATGAATGGACGTATGAATGAAAGAATGCATATCATAAGAAGTAAAAGTTGATATTAGTATTGTTAATAAAATTTACCATTAAGAGAGTGACAAGAGGTGAAGGACTTTAGCAGTCTGTTCTTCATGACACAAGTTGATCACCACATACCTGAGGACAGAAAGAACATGAGCTGCTGGATGATATCTGGCAGAAAAGACTTTACCCCGGAAATCATAGAATCATGGAATCACAGAAACGTCAAAGTTAGAAGGGACCTTTAAGATCATCTAGTTCCAACCCCCCAGCCTGGCAGGGACACCATTCACTAGATCAGGTTGCCCAGGGCCCCATCAAGCCTTGTCTTAAAAGCTTCCAGGGATGAGGCTTCCACAGCCTCTCTGGGCAACCTGTTCCACTGTCCAACCACCCTCATAGTGAAGAACTTCCTCCTAATAGCTAACCTAAATCTACCCTCCTCTAGCTTACACCTATTTCCCCTGGTTCTATCACAGTCACACCTCCTAAAAAAGTCCCTTCCCAGCTTTCGTGTAGGCCCCCTTCAGATACTGGAAGGCCACATAATAGCATCCACTATTGGCAAAGAACCATGTGACTAGGTGGCCCAAGAACTCTTGGGCTCCTCTGCAGTTATCCTTTGGCAAGATGCTGAGTGTCATATTATGTCCCCTTCTTTTCTCTTCTTTGATGGCCAAGTGTAGTCAGCAATGCGTGTTTTCTTGTGATGAGAAAAGAAGAGCAGGCATTTCTCAAAGTGGGCTGGAGGCAGAACAAAACCCTCCTTTCTTTTGCTTCTCCTTAATTTATTCTATATCCTTCAGCCAAAGGCAACAAGACAAGCCACTGTCTTAGGTTACCTGAATGCAAGCCAGTGAATGACTACATAGCATGTATCTGTGCCAAAACTGACTACAAAGCCCAGCTGCACAACTTCCTAAGCAGATGAGAGACAAATCTGTGCACTCCCCTTTCTCAGACGACAGGCTGGGGGTCTTCAGTGACCATTCTCTGTTTGAGGGTGGTGCACACCACCTGGTTTCAAGAATCCCGTCTCCATACCATGAACCAGCCAACAACATTTCTATTGCTCCCATGCCCAGTCTGCTGCTCAGCCACAAACACTGTTTCTGTCCATTATCACATATAACATGTTATTCTCTATATTTATACTGCTCCTTCTCCTAGTCTGTCTTCCCTCATGAAAACAACTCCCGTTTACTTTCTTTATCCAGGTTCCCACATCTCCTTTGGTTGCAGTGGGGAGGGGTAGAAGTGGAAAATACCATTTGTGATGTTAGCATACCCACACCAAACTAAAAAATTATTATTTATTTTGTTTGCAATGATGGACAGACTTTATGAACCCTAAAAAGCCCTGAAATGTTGAATAAGGTGATTATTATTGAAGGTCACCAAGACTCAGGTAAGTGAAGTGTGCCCAAGGGAAGGGCTTCTTTTCTCATGGGATGGCAGACTTGCCCATGTGTCCTAAAAACAAGGGGCAGCTTGTGGGACCAGCCCTAGCCATCAAAATTGCCACCCTAACTCTGCCTTTACTTCTTCTGGTACCAACACAAAGTGGGAGAGAGGAGGATGTTTGTGCAGAAGCATCAGGTTTCCAGAATATGGGCACTTTTATCTTCTAACATAGACTAGTGCTGAAGAGCACCAGCTTTTAGCTATGGGCTGAGAGCGTGGAGGTGAATTATTTTAATGCTAGACTAATAACCATCTGAGGCAAAACTGGGACATAGCTCTACCAGTCCCTGTATTGTGGTCCACCCATTCAAGAGGTGTAAGAAGAGAGGTGGCCAGAGAAGACTGGAAAAATTTCTTAATTGAAAGAGTTGTTAGGCATTGGAACAGACAGCCCAAGAAAGTGGTGGAATCACCATCCATGGTGGTGTTTAAGAAACATGTAGCTGTGGTGCTTAGCATCATGTTTTTGTGGCATGATGGTGATAGGTTGATGTCTGGACTTGATGATCCCAGAGGTCTCTTCCAACCTAAATGATTTTGTGATTCTGTGACTGAGGCAAAAAAGCTGTTGAATGCAAAGATACCTGTTGCCGAAGCTAGCTTATTCCTGAGGTAATGGGGTTGCTGCTAATGGGAAAATGATTTTTCCATGGAAAATATTCCATGGAAATCATTAAGCAGTTGAAGGAATAATCTTATACTGTCCTTTTGGGCTTCATTGAAATTTTCCTGTTCTCTTTTCTTTCTCTTTGTCTTCTTTTTTTTTCTTCATTATATAAAGTAGCAGTCATCAAACCCCAGATGTTTTCCATCTCTATTGAAAAATCATTTCTGAAAGGAAGCAAGCAGTCATTCTCAATACTGGCTTCAAGGATCTTGTGCTGGCTCCCTTGTTTTCTGCTTCCATAAAGACAAACACACCTTAAGTCTACAGTGACAGCCATATGATTTGAGGATAACAGTGTAGGGAGCAGTAAACAGTAAAATAACCATGAGAGGAAGAGAAAGGTTTTTTTCTGATTCTTCTCCTCGTCCAGTGCATCCATAGTGAGCAAGAAACTACATGGTGCTTAACTGCTAGCTGGGATTAAACCAAAACACTCTACTTCATCTTTTTTTGCTGAAACACAAGAGGTTCCATGTGGATACAAGAATTTTTCCCTAGACCAGGTCACACAGAAGCACATCCACACTGGTTTTGAACACCTCCAGAGAAGGAGACTTCACAACCTCTCTGGGCAGTCTGTTCCAGTGCTCTGGCACCCTCACTGGGAAAATTCTTTTTTTGTATTCACATGGAACCACCTATGCTTCAGCTTACAACCATTGCCTCTTGTCACTGGGCTTCACTGAGAAGAGCCTGAACCCATCCTCCCAAAACACACCCTTCACATATTTAAAAGCACAGATGAGGTCACCCCTTAGTCTCCTCTTCTCCAAGCTAAAGAGACCCAGCTCCCTCAGCCTTTCCTCATAAGGAAGGTGTTCCAACCCCTTCATCATCTTTGTGGCTCTGCGCTGGACTCTTTCAAGCAGCTCCCTATCCTTCTTCAACTGAGAGGCCCAGAACTGGACACAATATTCCAGATGTGGCCTCAGCAGGGTAGAATAAAGGGGGAGAAGAACATCTCTTCACCTACTAACCACAGCCCTTCTCATACACCCCAGAATCCCGTTGGCCTTCCTGCCCACAAGAGCACACTGCTGCCTCATGGTCATCCTTCCATCTACCAGGACCCCCAGATCCCTCTCCCTTTCACTGCTCTCCAACAGGTCAGTCCCCAAACTATCCTGATACGTGAGGTTGTTCCTTCTCAGGTGTAAAACTCAACACTTGGCCTTCTTGAATTTCATTAAATTTCTCCCTGCCCATCTCTCCAGCCTGTTTAATGGATGTCCAGATGGCTTAACTGCTCCCTAACTTAGCCCTCCTCAACTAAGAAAAACTCCTCCAGTATTCTAACATCATGTGGGAGCTCGGGGGTCTGAGGCTCCTGAGGACAGTCTCTAACAGTATAGGCAGAGACAAAGAAGGCATTCAGTTACTCCACCTTCTTCATATCGTCTGTCACCAAGGCACCCACCTCATTCAGCAGAGGGCCTATATTGCCTATAGTATTAGTTCTTCCTGTAATGTATTTGAAGAAGCTCTTCCTATTTTCCTTGACCTCCTTCCAAGAGGATTATTTAAACCAAACAAGCAAATAGTTAAATTAATTTGGGAATAATATTACTCTAAATCTGTAGCAGTGGCCATGCAGTGTAGGTTGTCTGGAGCTGCTACCAACTCACAGTCAGTAAGATTGCAGGGGACAGAATTAAACATAATTTGGACCAGTCTTCTAGAACACATTGCTTTTATTTCTCAACCTTTGCCATTTGAGTACTCCTTGGGTTTTGGTTGTGAAGGGTCACTTAGGTAGTGCTTAGGACAGAAGAATCACATGCACTCAGGTGAGAAGCACTGGGCTGCTCTTTGCAACCAATTAGTTACATCAGCTCCGAACAGACCTCCTGACTTATATCCATCATAGCCATAAGACTGTAGGTTTAGAAGGTCTCTTCCACTGTTTAAAATTCTAGTCCCATTAAATTCACTGAAATATTTTGAGAACCTCGGTTCAGCAACTATAGACCCTAGTACGATTACTTGCACCAGAATTATTTTTGGTAGTTTATTCCCCTAATTAACAGAAAACAAAAGAATTACCAAAATAACAACAGTCCATGTAATCATCTGCTTCTCTTCTACCACCTGCACACACAAACTGTAATTCTTGGTTATGCTCTTTTGTAACTCACGTATGCTCTTCTCAGTTTTTACATTAAATCAAAATTTCCCTCCTACGTGTGCAAGAAAAACAAGAGTGAAATTCAGGAAAGCTTACTGTTTAAGCGGAGGCAGACCTACTGACAAGGAGGTGAAAACTGTGAGGAAGACACAATGAGATGTCAGCCCAGGTTCAGTGGCTTCTAGAGGTGAAACGAAGAAGACAGTGCAAAACCCCAGGGTTGTCTTCTCAGTTAGGCTCAGCATATTCATCTGACACTTCTTTTCAAATGACAAAAACCAGATTGTATGATGAATCCTTTATATAAACTGTTCAAAGAAAAATTCCTGTTGAAGACATACCTCTCAGCAGGAACTAGGCTTTCCTACAAGCTTGATTGTAGTTGCAGCATTGAGCTGTATTTATGGCAGAGGACATCACTATAGAAATACACCCACAAAACTTGTCAAAAAAAAAGGACCAAAATAGACTCTGCTGGACCCTTCAGAAAAGCATTTTGCATGCAGGGAATACAGAGCCACTACTGTCTGACAGCCCAACACAAAACACCAGAGCCCCAGATGTCCACACTCATTGGACAGGGCAGGCAGATACTGCTTCATGGTATTAGGGCTTGTATTCAGACATCTGTTCTGATGAGTTTTAGGATCTGGCAAGGTCTTGTTGTCTTTGCTGATCCCTCAGGCACATACCAGTACATTGAAGCCAAATCCTTTAATATCTGGAAGTTTTTTGTCATAGTGTGAAAGTTAATTTTAATGCCTTCCATAATTCTCTACTATTTTTTCTTCAACTTGTTTTATTCCGACCCATCCCTCTCCTTTTTTCCTTCAACTCTCTGTAGTCTCCATCTTCACAAGCCTTTTATTTAGGCATTCAAAAAATACCTTTCCTGAAATTCTCTAGTTAAAAGCTCAGTCAAAACAGTAACAGCTAGCAATTAGTTATGGCATGTGTCTGAGACCAAGTCCTTCCTCTTCACAGCCCAAAAGCTGCTTTGCAGAATGACATTACTAAAACCTGAAAACAGCACAGTAAATATTACCAGACATACTGAAAAACCACCTGAGATTTATCCATGTAGATGTAATGTGAATATTGACATCTGGTTGAGCAGATGGGATGCTTGCATGGACTTAACGCAGGTTAATGTGGTATGGATAGTAATACATCTTTCCACTTTATTGTATCTGCTTTCCAGAGCTGATAAAGCCTTCTCTAAAGAGAACAAAATTCTTCTCCTGGGGCCAAGACACAACACTCACTCTTCCTGAAAGTGTGTCAAGATTTCAGAAAGAAGCAACCCTATCAGATCTTTGCCAAAAATAAGGTGATGCACTCTATTTCCTCCTTCATAGGAGTTATGTAAAACACAGACTTAGATGTAGCACTGCAGAGGCATAATGGCAGGGTACAATAAAAGCTGCAAGGGACAGTGAGCCCCACTAGTGTAAAGTACACAAGGACAAGGATGTTGTCATAACCATCAGCTCTCTGTGTTTTAGCATTAAAGCATTACAGTTTAGGTGGAATAAAAAGAGGTGACAGCTTGTCAGAACCAGTCCAACTGGAGAGAAGGCTTTAGATGACATACAATTTTACTGAAGTTACACTAGGACAAACTGCTCAGTATAACAATTCCCATCCTCAGAGGAACAAGACCACAAAAGGGAGCATAAGTAGCTACAAGACATACAAGTGAGTGTTTGGAAAGACCTTGCTGAGGCCAGGCTAGAACAGGACGAGGGGACTTTCTGTCATACACATGGGCTCCATATTAGCCTTCTCAGCTCTGCCCTAAAGCTTTTGACAGCCGCATTTAACTCTGACAGCACAGATGAAAGATTAATATTTTTTGTCTCATGTGAAGACAAAATGTAGTCTGGCTTTTAAATAATTTATTTAAAAAACTTGTTCTTTATGCTGGCAGAAAAAGACCCAATGTCTCCTTCTCTGGAGATATTTAAGACCTGTCTGGATGTGCTTCTGTATGACCTGGTGTAGGGAATACTGCTGTGGCAGGGGGGTTGGACTAGATGATCTTTTGAGGTCCCTTCCAACTCCTAACGTTCTGTGATTCTGTGATTCTGTGACCAAACTGAAACGTCTGTCCTAAAATATCCCAAGCCGTAAGCCCCAAAACATTGCTCCAACTGTCTAGTGGCACTACAACCATGATTGCTGGCACAGCTGCAAACCAGCCTGAAGACTCAGAAGAACATTTGTTGGACTTGATGATCTTTTCCAACCTCAATGATTCTATGATTTGGAAAAGCATGGAGTATAACAGAGATCTGCTCTCTTCATTGCCTCTGGACTGTAGGAGAAGGTAATGCTGTCATATTTCAGCTTGTTTTGCATAATGTGACCACCTCTGATGTTTATTGAGATACAGTGTAACTTAAAAAAGAAGTTTTCAATGGAAACAAAGAAATCTGAGAAAGAGCAGACAGTAATGCAGCGAAAAAACACTAGTTAAAATAATAGTTATTATTTCAAAATCAACAGTATCTTATTTTCATGTTTATAAAAATACTTGAATACATAGTTTGAGAGTAATCCAATACATACATACAGAAAATTGGATAAAACCAAATTTCTAATCTCAGCAACACATTACTTTAATGTCAATACATTTAAGATTCATACTACATTTGGTAATTAATGTTGCTCTTTTGAAAAATTAGTAAAAAGTAACTACACCAAAATATCCGTAACATAAAAATAACTGGGAGTAAAATCTCTAAAAGTATTATCTCATAAATGCATGTTTCTAATAAATATGTGCTTTCATATATCTTCACTAATCCACAGTGCTGACATTCCTGGAATAGAAGAGGCCAATCAAAAACAAATCTCTGCAAAGTACTTATTATGGTTTGCATTAACAGGGTAAGCAATCCCAATGGGACAGGTACTATGTTATTATAATAACTAAATTGTCCAACCAATTTCAACTACTATGAAAATTCCCCGTTGCTACATGGTTGCAGCTTCCTTTGATGAATTGTCAAATAGGTGGAGAGTGTTTAAAAAAACCTTTATATGCAGTGTAAATGGTCTCTAATGATCAGGTTCACATAGGTAAGAACAAACTATCACTGTTCTTTACAAAGAAATAACAAACAAAACCATCCCACCTTTCTCTTGGCCCTTAAACCTTTTCATGTAGTCTCATCATTCATGCAAGATCCATCACCTATTCCACTTTCTCCCAACTAAATGTCATTTTTAGCTCTTCATCCTCAAGCTCTTCCTTTTCTTTATGTTTCAAAGTATGACACCAGAAACTGCCTTATCCATCCACCCATCCATACATCTATCCAAGAGCTAAATTTTACACCTCAACTATCTTTTGACCAGAAAATATTAACCCTCATCCTTCCTACTCTTTTAAAACTAGATGTCATAAAGAGCAAGAAAAAAGAATGCATTCTATTGAATTGTCTGAAATCCCATCTCTGGCAAAAATCAACTGAAAAGAGCAAAAGGAGGACTAGTCTACAAGTATGAGATATTAAATAAAGATTTTGACAAAGACAAAGGGAATGGTTTTTTCTTTTCTGTCTTGATTGTTAGGACAATGAGCAACAAACATTCCTTTTTTTGACTAAGGTCCCATTTTGCAACAGAAAATAACTTGAATTGAAATCAATTGATCTCTGGAGTGTCCTGTCAAAAATTCTTCAAATACCAGGTTTTCCTTCTTTTTCTATAGTTAACATTACTTTCATTCTCAAATGTTACTTATAATTGTTCCATTCCCCAAATGGGATAGGGCCATCACAGGGTTAACTCTAGAAAAAAAACAGTAATTGCTTTAAGAACTTACCTGCTAAAAGGTACATACAGCGAAAATACACATATGCTTGTGGAAAGCAAGACTAAAGCTGTAGAAGAAGGTTTACTTGGGGATTCAGTTAAAAATTCAGGGTGAGGCAGTGCCTCAGAAATAATATGTGCAATGATGGAAAATAAGATGTTTGACTTAAACTGACAACTTTTTGGTGCAGAGAAAGGCAGTTTCATTTGAAACTGAGCCAGTACCTGGTGTAGGGACATTCTGCTGCACCCAGGCTGCTAAGTACTGTCCTAGGAGGATTAAATGTAAAGTAGCAAAGGAAGAGCTACATTCAAGTGCAATTTAGTGTCCTAGGGAGTGATCATGACACGGCATCGAGACAGGCACTGCTGTGACAGGTGGAAGTTAAGAGGAAATTTCATGGGAAATTGCACAGAAGTACCTGTGAAAAGATGCATCACAGCTGGTATTACTGCTGTAGCTGCTGTGATAGGAATATGGATAGGGAACAGATTTATGCACATTTCAGTTGCATAAATCTTGGCCTTTCGCTTTTGATATCTTCAGCCCAGAACAGGCTGGATTAGAAATGTGTCTTCACAGTGATCTCAGCACAGCTCACTTCATAAATTAGGGATTGTTGGAGTGCTATAAAAAAAGTCCTACAGAATTATGTAGCAGCAACACTTCAGGGTAGTGCAGACGCATCTAACGAGCAACACTAGCACAGAGCAGTATAATCCCTGCCAGCTGCTGGGCTCTGCTGGGAAGGTCTCACCATCCCTCACAGGCATGGGCAGAAATCTCAGAGCATGACAAGGGACAGTCTTCTGCAAGCACAAAAAATCAGCTCAGTAAGAAAAAACTATAAAATGTGCCTAAGTGCCAAAAAAGGACTTCTCTTTGGTTTTTTTTTTCTTTCTTTTAGTGTATTAAAAGAGAGTGTGGCCTTTAACTGGTGATAATAGCTCCCTGCTGGAAAAAGCTATCCATGGCATACTAAGCAGATGGCAAAAACAGCGATCTCTTTCTACTGATGGCTCCACGATAGCATCTTAGAAAGCTGGAGCTTTTTGTACAGGTGAGATTTCAATACCTCTTTGTCCTTTCTTCTTTTTTACCCCTCCTTCTTCCCAACACACTGTGCAATGAATTCCTTCCCTCTAGTGAGCTACAAAATATTTCTGGCTATGTATGAATGAAATTACATGCTGAAGAAAAAACATAAAAGAGAAGCTAAGCTATAATAGAGGAAAGAAAGAAAGAGAGAGGGGGCAGGAATGAAATGCATGCTGAATTTGCCTGCTGTTTCTGGGGTGGGAAGTGGAAAAAGAACATAATGAACAATTTATTCCATAAATCAAGCTTGCTTGCCTCTTCTCACCTCAAAAGTATTCACAGGCACACTGGTAAGGACAAATAAACTGAGTAAATGTATAACAACCCACCAGCTAGGTCAGATTCATTCATGCCAGACTGCTACAGAAAGTTCAGTGTGTAAACATCCATGCCAGTATCCTACTAGCAGTGATCCCTTGACTACATCTGGTTTGTTTGCAAGATGGCAAGATGACCTCCAACAAATCTCCCTCACAAATATAAGTACATTGGCAAGAAAATAAAATGAAGGGGACTAAGTGTAAGAAATAGTTTTAAAAATTATATAATACTTGTTTAGGTGTTAACAAAAGGGGAAAGGGATCTGGGGGTCCTGGTAGATGGAAGGATGACCATGAGGCAGCAGTGTGCTCTTGTGGGCAGGAAGGCCAATGGGATTCTGGGATGTATTAGAAAGGCTGTGGTCAGTAGGTGAAGAGAGGTTCTTCTTCCTCTTTACTCTACCCTGATGAGGTCATGTGGCATATTGGACACGGACCCAGGTTGCTGATGGCAATCAGAATCGGTTTTTTATTCCATAAGTTAGAATTCATACTTTTACTTAAAGGATAATGACCAATTACCTTCATACAGAAAGGGCACTGACCAATCAGTAACACCTTCATACACAAAGTATACTGACGAATTAGCAAGTGACACTTCCATATACAAAGGATACTGACCAATTAAGAACTCGCAGTTAATAGATAAAAACAACTACCTTAAATGTAATAAAAACAGTGCACTTCAAAGAAATGTGAATGTGATAAGACTAACACTGTGAGGTGTGAGGAGGATAGCATGCTAAGACTGAGTAGGGTGTCAAGGCCTCTGTGTACCGGCTGCAAAACTGCTAACTGACTTCCACTTTCTCTCTCAGGCTGTCTAACTTCTTTCTTGTGAGAAACTGACCTCTGCTTTGTCTAGTTTCTCTCCTGTAGAAGCCTGGCCTTTGCGGCCTGCAGTGACATACCACATCTCCCCCTTTTTTATTTTTTAATTTTTCATAAGCAAAGCAATATTCATGTGTGTATTCCTAATAGCTTCTTGATTTATTGTATTTAAAGCAAGGCAAATCACTTATTATTAATCAATTGCTTATGTTATAACTATGTTTCCTTATATCTGTAGGCTATAATTAAGTATTTGCAGGGCACTTTAACTCTCAACCGATGTGTCTCTCTGTTAATATTACTTTGTTGATATTTTCTCCCATGGTCTTGCATCAATAAGCAGGACATTGTCTCTGTCTCAAGGTCTTTCTTCAATCATGGAGAAGACAGAATTGTCTCCAACTCCATAACTCCTCCTACTTTATTTAAAAAAAATACTTGCTTAATGATACGATTAACCATGACCTCTACACACTGCAGCAAGCACAGATACTCTTTTTTGTCTTTTCACCTTATGCATCAAAATTGTTGATATGTTTGGTGTTAATAGTGTAAGCTTCCAAGGCTACATGGTCCTTCTTTGATATGTGATGGAATCCCAGGCCTGCTCTATCCCTGCAAATTATTAACTGCAGTATTGGTATACCATATGTTTTCTTTATGATAAGCTGGCAAGGTATACAACACACAATACAACCAAAGATTATAAGCAATACAACAAGTGATCAAAGGTTGATTTTTAGAAATATAATGAGTCCAAAACAATTGTGAGAGGTTGGTATTTCCAAATTTTCCCATATGGTGGAAATAGAGTGAATCCATGACATGATTTGAATTTCACCTGTAAGGTGTGCATCTCTGACTCCTGGGAGTATAAAATAGTCCTGTCAGTGTTGTTGATGACTGTCCTAAAAGCAGGGCTGAACCTGTTGGAGACAGGTTCAGACACCTTTGTTAGATGCTGCACAGTCCATTCCTGAAAAAGATGAGCCAGTTGGTGTGACATATATGCAGGTCCATTGTCCCTTTTTTAATAGTTTGACAGAGGTCCATGATGGTAAAACACTGTAGCCAGTGCCGACAGGTATCACGACTTTTTTCTGTGTGCACTGTGGCCACTATAAATGCAGAAAAGGAGTCCACAGTAATAGAAACAAATTTCTGTGACCCAAAGTAGTAACATCCGTGTGCATGGTTGCAAGAAATCTGTTTCTGTTGTTGTAGGGCTTTAGGATTTTGATAATAAAAAGAATGTGATCCCAGCAGGATCACAACCTTGCAGGGGAAGGTTTGGGGGAAGGTTGAGAGAAGCGGCAGCAGTGAAACTGTGAGTTGTCCAGATAAAAGCGACTGCTTAGTCCTTACATTTTTGTTAGTGTTATTGTTAGTATTTAGTTAGTGTTAATGTTCTCAAAAACTAGCCCGTTATTCACTTTAAAACACATACACACATGTATCAAAAAAAGAACAAAAAATGCCTTTTCTTTAGTGTCATTTAAAGCTTTAAATATTTCTTCAGTTTCTTTTCAGTGATACAACTCAGAATACAGCTCCCACTCCTCCAGAACTCAGCTCCCAAACCTCCTTTTTTTTTCTTTCCCTGGAACAGCCGATCCACTTGCTTTGGGCCCTCTGCAAGCAGATGTGAAATCCCATTGAGATTTGGAGGGGGGGTGGAAATGCTGTAGGCTGAGTTTTTCTTCAAGTGTTACACGTTTCTTTGGTTTTTTGGGTTTTTTTCCCCACATGATATACCATCCTTTAATAAAATAATAAACACTTTTCTCCCAAAAATTCTATCTTGAATGCTTTCTGTTCAAAATTATCCAGTGTCTCAGCTTTCTACACTTCCTCCACTGATCCTACTACCCCTCTCCAGTGTCTTCCAAAAACACAGGGAGCTCATTGCGAAGGGGTGGGTAGAAATCAGGTTCATTTTCCTGGCCGACAGGACCTAGATCTAGAGGGTCCTTTGACTCACTAAAGTCACTTTCTACACATCTTGATATTAAGGCATCTGACACAGGACCAGTTATGGTGACTGATATTGCAGGTTGTGATGGCAATGGAGGTGCTGAGGGAACTGGTGTCATGACTGACGGTGTAAATGGAGTTTTGCTATGGCTGATGTGTACGATTTCTTGTGAGGTGTTGTTCCGGGCTTGCCACAGGGCTGCCACGGTTTGCCACCAAGCTGTTAAATGTTTTCTTGCCGTTAGATCTTTGTTAGAAGCAGCCTCATGCAATTGCTTATTACCCTCTTGCCAAGCTGTTAGTTAGAATGTGCCATCTGAGGAAAAGTCTGGTACTTTAATGCAATTCCTTTTTATTAAACTTACGAAGTCAGGAGCTGATGACTGCGTTTCTGCTGCTGGGATATCCCCTACTTTCTTTGCTTCTGTTAAGCTGGCCCATTCGTCATGTGGGTCATGGGGGAGATAAATCTGGCTGTTTTATAGAGTCTACCCAGTTAGGATCAAAGGAGTCCTTATTAGGATCTTCCAATGAACAGCAGGGAAAGGCAGGCACAGCAGCAACTGATGATGGGAGGGCAGGAGACACTTTTGCACTCAAGCAATGTTCGGGGAGTGATAGCAGGGGCAGCAGGGGTGCAGGAGGTGGTTTTGATGTACAGGTGAGCGCTTTAAGCTTATAGGAAATGTCTTGTTCCTGCTGTTTGAAATTTTTCTCTTCCTCGCCATTTTCTCGAGGTTCTGTATGATTTTTAAGAGCTTTATAAAGAACTCACCAGGTCCCCAAAGTCCATTAGCTGTCTTATTATCCCAAATTGCACAGTCCTGTAACTTAATATCAGTGCGATCCCAAATAGCCACTTCATGAATCGTTTTAGGAGACACAGGTACATCATTTTGTGTTAAACATAAAAGCATTCTTTGTAGAGCATCATTATCAACATTTTTTACTTCAGTTCTAAGTATTTCTTTTAAAATCTGCAGAATATTTTTCTTCTCTTGACTTAAATGATTTCCCATGTTTAGTTCACAGCTGCTTACATTTGTCCAGCGAAAGGTATTTGCTCAAGCCTTCCCATGCTGCTTCTGAGCACAAATCTTTTTTCCTCTTCGTCACCTCTTTCAGTGATCCTAAGTTCAGCTGTGCTATGCCACCAGATCCTTTATTGTTTTCTTCTTTTTTCACAGAATCACAAAATGTTACTAGTTGGAAGGGACCTTGAAAGATCATCTAGTCCAACCCCCCTGCCACAGCAGGATTCTTTTCTCTTTTCTTCTTCTTAGGATTTATTCAGTCCTGATACAGGCACCATCTGGAATACTGTGTCCAGTTCTGGGCCCCCCAGTTGAAGAGGGATGGGAAACTGCTTGACAGAGTCCAATGCAGAGCCACAAAGATGATTAAGGGGGTGGAACATCTTCCTTCTGAGGAAAGGCTAAGGGAGCTGTGTCTCTTTAGCTTGGAGAAGAGGAGGCTAAGGGATAACCTCATATATGCTTTTAAATATGTGAAGGGTGAGTGTCAGGAGGATGGGGTCAGGCTCTTCTCAGTGAAGCCCAGTGACAAGATAAGGGGCAATGGTTGTAAGCTGAAGCATAGGAGGTTCCATGTGAATACATGAAGAAATTTTTTCTGGGTGAGGGTGCTGGACACTGGAACAGACTGCCCAGAGAGGTTATGGATTCTCCTTCTATGGAGATATTCAAAATCTGTCTGAACATGCTTCTGTGTGGCCTGGTGTAGGGAATCATGCTGTGGCAGGGGGGTTGGACTAGATGATCTTTCGAGGTCCCTTCCAACTCCTTATATTCTGTGAAATTCCAAGGAAAGACTTTAAGCAAAATCCTTCTGATGTGCATTTTAAAAGGTGACTCGTGATATGAGACATTGGCCATCTTATTGCTTGATGCACTCAGAAGAAGCAGATTTGCAGAGAAATGTTCTTGGCATTTTCTGCACTTACTGCCATTAAGGCAGGAAGTGGAGACAAAACATCAGCAATAGCATTTTTAAAACGTGTCTGCAGCCTAAGCTCAGTGCATAAACAACTGGAAGTATGTTTTGAGGAGGAAAAAATCCAATTATTACTCATGTGTATAAGTGCAGATAACTGCTGAAAAGCATGGGCACACAGTGGAGAAAAACATCATCTCTCATTCTTTGTGGCTCATTAATCTGAAAACAAAAATATTGGTTAGGTTATTCAGAAAGAAAATAAAATCCTACATGCATAAAGAAAAGGGATGGCAGAAGATAAACAGACCTCATTTCAGAACTTCCTATTTCAGTGAATTCTCCATTTTTCAAGAGTAAACTATAAACTGAAGACATTCTGGCAAGTTTCAGCCATGTTATTTATTAATCCAAATGTTTCTGAACTTGTTTTTTAAAAAGTTTCAGAAATCTTCCAGTCAAATTCTTTGTACTCCTGAAAGAATGTTCCTTTTAAATGATTTATCTTTGTCCTTACTACAAATCTGACCCAGACTGCTAATCTACTTTGAAGCTTCCTTAGGTCTAATCAACTGTCTCACTTCAGTGTCTCTAAAGCCCTTGTTTTGTCTTCCTTTCAGGATTTTCTAAATTACTAGAAAAAGCACAAAAGACAGGAAGACAGATAAGACTTTAGAAGGCTATCAAAACATTAAAAGTTGTTAAACCTGCTAATCAACACACTACATGCACATGGGGGAAATTATTTTTGATAACATTGTGGGTAATTTTCCCAGAAAATAAAGAAGTGAAAGATATAGGTTCATATAAACAAATACAATATTTTCATTAGGATCTTCTCCTATAATTTGCTCCTGAACCAGCTACTGCAAGACAGAGTTGTTGTCCACCACATGCAATGTAATTACCTATCACAGGGCTACCGTATTTTAGATATAGATAAAAACACGACAGAGCTTATTTAACTGATTGGACAACTATTTTATTTAAAACTGAAGAGTACGTTAGAATCACAGGCAAGTTTATGTGTCATGTGTAAGAACCTGCTTTTATGGACCAAGATCATCAACTTGTACTTGAAACACTTCTAGAAAATTTTCAGTTTAACAGCCACATTGATAAGCTTACTTCCTGCTCAATAAGACAACACAGACTTTTAATCTAAATCATTACACAGTTTTCCAGAGACCTTTCACAGTCTCTGGTGACTTAGAAAAATGAAGCAGTACATGATTATTGTGAAGAAGTACTCAGTACAAAAGCTAGTCATCTCACTCTATAAAAAGAAATTAATGTTCCAAACTTACAAGGCTTTCCTGAGATCATTTTTGTTTCCACCAAGCTGGATCAAAGTTTTTGCCACAGAGTTTTACAGAGACAAACTGCTTCCACATAAAATCTTGGCTTTAGTAGCAAGGGAAAAACTGGATTCTAATGCCATTTTAAATTATTTCATTCTGAGACACAAAATGGTGTCTCAACTGCTGGTGAAAACACTGAATACACTACAACAGCTGTTGTCCACTCCTAGTTTTTATACACCGATTACAAAACAGAACATTGCATGTATTTTTCACTTTTGTAACAGGAATTACAGGTTTCTTATATCCTTCTTTATTTTTTTTTACTTTAGTGACATGACTATTAAAATACCAATCATGTATGGTGACATGCAGAAACAAACTTTACAACCCACGGAAGGTAATAAAGCAGGTATGTTTTATTGCAGCACTGGAGAGCAGGGGAACAGCTTCGCCAGCTGCTCTACCCACATAGGTTTCAGACCATTATTTAATGCACTAATCTATACATATGCATTACTAGGCTATACATATGCAGTGGATTTCCGGGAAATAGGTCATTAAAATTAGTTCCAGGAACTCATTATCGTATGTCTCCTCCTCTTGGTGCATGCACGCTGCCTCCTGGTGGTTATGGGCAGTGGCTCGAAGTCTTCATCAAGATGGCATTTTCAACTTTGTCCAGCTCTACCGAGTTGGCAGCCACCAGGGTCATGAAAACTGGTTCTGTCTGGTAGTCTTGCAGCTGGGTCCCCTTTGTCTCATAGTGCGACCCTTAGTCCTTGTGTCTTATCTTTGCAGACCTACTCTATTCCTCCATGGTTTTTTTACTGTGTGTTTTGGGTCAAATGTCCTAACCTGCTAACCCTTTTCCAGCTCAATTCTCTTTTACTAACTCAGTGGACTGAAATCTCTTACTGCATGGCTAAAATCACTTCTATGCAGTTTATGGAAACATGGATGAAAATGGGCAAGAGTGTTTCAATTACGGTACCCTCTAATATTAAAAACAGAAAAGTAAGGGAGAATTGAGAACTTCAGTACGATCTTCATGGTGAACAAGGTGTATGATCTGTAAATAAAAAGTAGAGTTTGATAACTGGCTTCAAGTGGGTCCTGAGTACATAATGTTACACATTTTACTGGTATTTAGTCTGCTCCAAAACTAGAGGCATAGTCTTCACAATTGCCTCAAAGATATAAAAGCACAGGCCCTTCTAAATGACAAAAAAAAAAAAAAAAAAGAGCAATGGGACACATTTCCACACACTGTAGAGCTTACTGAAAAAGGAAACCACCCTAAAATTAATGATATATAATTGCATTTCAGATTCACTTTTCCTCTCAATTTGTGTCCCTTTCTGCAAAAATCACAGGATCATAGAATTTTCAGAGTTGGAAGGGACCTCAAAGATCATCTAGTTCCAACCCCCCTGCCTGGCAGGGACACCATCCACTAGATCAGGTTACCCAGGGCCCCCTTAAACAAAAATGCACAAAATCTAGAGGTGATGGTTTAGATCATCTGTAGTACTTTTGCCCTCAAAAAGGGTGACAGAACACGGGAACAGGCTGCCCAGGGGGGTTGTGGACTCTCCTACTCTGGAGACATTCAAGACCCGCCTGGACTCGTTCTTGTGTGACCTTATCTAAGGTGTCCTGCTTTGGCAGGGGTTTAGAGTAGATGGTCTTCCTAGGTCCCTCCCAACCCCTAAAGTTCTATGATTCTATGAAAAGCAATGAATTCCTTCCCTTTACTCTCCAACTTGCCTCAGGGTGCGCATGCCAATGTGGGTATGTTCAGGCAGAATCTTTATTGCTTGTTTAGCCTTTTAAACTAGTATTTCTGGTATACAAACAAAAAAGGGCAATTTTTTGTCTTGCCACTATGTGCAGGAGCATTGCTTCTTTCAGAGAGCTCATATTGAATGGCTGCACCTTAAGCTTGGATATGTGCACTTCTGTTCATACTTTCATTTCTGTGTGTGTTAGATTAAAACCAAGATCTTTTGTCTGGGGAAAGGGAAAAATCAACCCTATTTTCCAAATGGGTAGAAAGGAGAACATTGGGAACTAAAAATCAGTGAGCCTCACCTTTGTGCCTATGAAGATCATGGAACAGATCCTCATGGAAGCTATGCTTAGGGACATACAAGACAAAGAGGTGATCCGAGAGATCCAGCATGGCTTCACTAAGGGCAAATCCTGCCTGACCCATCTGGTGGTCTTCAGTGATGGAATGACCGCAACAGTCAACAAAGGAAGACTAACTGATGTCATTTACCTAGACTTTGCCTTTATCATATCACAGATGGCATCTTTATCTCATAACTGGAGAGATATGAGTTTTAAGGATGGACTATTCAGTGGACAAGGAATTGACTGGGTAGACACAGCCAGAGCGTTTCAGTCAATGGGTCTATGTCCAGATAGAGACTGGTGATGAGTGGTGTCCCTCAGGGCTCTGTCTTGGGACTAGTGTTTTTCAATATCTTTATCAAGGACTTAGACAATAGAAGCAAGTGCACCCTCAGCAAGTTTGCAGATGACACCAAGCTGGGCAGTGCAGTTGACACAACATAAAAGAGGAATGCCATTCAGGGGGAAACGGGCAAGCTTGAGAAATGGGCCAACATGAAGCAGATAAGGTTCAACAAGTCCAAGTGCAAGATCCTGCACCTGGTTTGAA
This sequence comes from Galbula dea, assembly GCA_013399015.1. Classification (NCBI taxonomy): domain Eukaryota; kingdom Metazoa; phylum Chordata; class Aves; order Piciformes; family Galbulidae; genus Galbula; species Galbula dea. Next base: position 44,520 of record VWZX01010543.1, read on the forward strand.
GTAATTCCATACATTAGTACAAACTGGGAGAAAAATTTATTAAGAGCAACCCTGCCAAAAAGGAATTGGGTGTTCTGGTGGATGAGAATCTGGCCATGAGCCAGCAATGTCCACTTGCTGCCCAGAAAACTAACCATATCCTGGGCTACATCAGAAGAGGTGTGTTGAGGGAGGTAATTCTCCCTCTCTGCTCTGGTCTTGTGAGCCCTCACCTAGAGTACTGCATCCAGGTCTGGAACCCTCAGTACAAACAAGACATGAACCTGTTGGAGCAGGTCCAGAGGAAGGCCACAAAAATGATGAGAGGGCTGGAACACCTCCCCTGTGAGGAAAGGTTGAGAGAGTTTGGGTTGTTCAGTCTGGATAAAAGAAAGGACACCTTATTGTGGCCTTCTGACACTTAAAAAGGGCTTACAAAAAAGAAGAGACTTTTTACATGGGCACATATTTATAGGACAAGTGGGAAAGGGTTTAAACTGAGAGGATGTTTAGATTAGATTTTCAGAATAAATTCTTTATTCAGAGGGTGGTGAGGCACTGGAACAGGTTGCCCAGAGAAGTTATGGATGCCCCATCCCTGGTAGTGTTCAAGTCCAGGTTGAAGGGAGCCCCAGACAACCTGCTTTAGTGACAGATGTCTCTGCTCATGGCAGGGGAGATTGGAACTACATGGTCTTTCTAACCCAAACCATTCTATGATTCTGATTTTCAATCACTACAAGACCAGAAGAGGCAATCTGGAGGTTTCTTCTGTGTTTGCATGCAAACATCTTCTGGAATAATAACTGTTCAGTATTAGTTTGCAAATATAATTACTTCATCTCCTGAAGATACTATGAAAATAGCAAAAAAACCCTCAAATCCTGTTAAAGTCAATTCAAACTTTAAACGTTTGTCATGGATCAGGAAACCATAGTCTCCAAACCACACAAAGGCTTTAATCCTGTGGCGTGTCTGTAGCTTATCACCTGCAAATTGTGTCACAATCTATAGTGGAACTATTTGTAATATTAAAATAGGATAGGTGCACAAGTGCTCTGTTGGACTTGGATAAAGGTATTCCTCACATCAGAAGACAGGCCCTCAAGCCCATGTTAATTGCATTACAAGCTTGAAGGTCTAAAATGTCCTCAAAACATTGCAAGTAATGTTAAGTAGAACAGGGTCAGTCCAGGGTTTCAAGAGGATGCCAAGCAAAATTTAATTGGTTTTTTTCAGGCTTTTTCTGAAGCAAGGACAACTAAAGCTCACTCAGGAGGTGCCACTCCACAAGCCTGTAACAGAGTCCAACAAGGAGGAAGGGGAGACCATATGACTACTACAATTAATTTATTAATTAAATTTTTAAATGAGAGAAAGAGAAATGTACTTCCTATTTAGGACCATTTTAACCCAAAGACAACCACAGTTCACATTCACCATCACAACACCCTAGATCTTTCAGTTCACATGTACTCTTTTCACCAGCTTAATGTTGCTCAAGAAAAGTACTTACTTTTTTTTTTATCCCTTTCTTCCAGGAGTAAGCAGCTTGGGGTGCTTGGACATGTCCCAGAGATGACACAAGTCATCAGAGTGGTTTTGAAAGGGTAAGAAGTGAGCTTGCAAACCAGGTCTGAGCTTCACTACAGAAAATCTCAAGAGGCAGTACATGCCAGACAGGTTATAAATAGATAGGTGGTGAGGTAGCCAGGGACAGAGGAATAGTATGGGAGAGAAATTGGCAGAATATAAAAAAATCTTACATTTGGAAAGTACTGTCAGGAGAGCAAAGGAATTTGTTAGGAAAACTAAAGCTCAGTGGGAGTTAAATCTAGCCAGGGAGATCAAAGGGAATAGTAAAAATTTCTATAGATATATTAATGGAAAAAGGAAGACTAGGGAAGGTGTGGACACCCTCAGAAAAGAAACGGGAGAACTGGTGACAGATGGTATGGAGAAGGCTGAAGTTCTCAACAGCTTCTTCACTTCAGCCTTCACTGACAAGGGTTCCTGCCACACCCCCAAAGTCAAAGATAATGGCAGGGGCAGGAAGATAGAACTGTGTGAAGAAGTGAAGATCAGGTTCATGACCACCTGAAAAACCTGAAGGTTCACAAATCCATGGGACCTGATGGGATACATCCACAGATACTGAGAGAATTGGCGGATGAGGTTGCTAAGCCACTCTCTATTGTATTCCAAAAGTCCTGGCAGTCTGGTGAAGTCCCCACCGACTGTAAAAGGGGAAACATTTTTTAAAAGGGAAAGACGGATAATCTGGCAAACTATAGGGCAGTCAGTCTCACCTCTGTGCCTGGTAAGATCATGGAGCAGGTCCTCCTGGAGGCACTGCTGAGGCAGAAGAATAATGAGGAAGTGAATGGGTAAAATCAACACGACTTCACCAAGGGTAAATCATGCCTGACAAACCTAGTGGCCTTCTATGAAAAGGTTGCAACATCAATAGACAGTGGAAGAGCAACTGACATCATTTACCTGGACCTGAGCAAAGCCTTCGACACTGTCCCACACAACATCTTGGTATCCAGGCTGGTGGAATATGGGTTTGATATATGGACCACTCGCGGGATAAAGAATTGGCTTGATGGCTGCACCCAGGAGTAACTGTCAATAGGTCTGTGTCCAAGTGTAGGCCAGTGACAAGTGGAGTCCCTCAAGGATCAGTTCTGTGACCAGTATTGTTCAACATCTTCATCAGTGACATGGACAGTGGCATCGAGTGCTGCCTCAGCAAGTTTGCCAAAGACACCAAGCTGTGTGGTACGGTTGATACACTGAAGGGGAGGGATGCCATCCAGAGGGACCTGAACAGGCTGGAGAGGTGGGCCCATGCCAACCTCATGAAGTTCAACAAGACCAAGTGCAAGGTCCTGCATCTGGGTCGGGGCAATCCCAAGCACCGATACAGGCTGGGTGAAGATAGGCTTGNACCCCACCTGGAATATTGTGTTCAGTTCTGGAGCCCCTATTACAGGAGGGATATGGAAGTGCTTGAGCAAGTCCAGAGAAGGGCCACAAGAATGATGAGAGGACTGGAGCACCTCTCCTACGAGGACAGACTGAGAGAGTTCGGATTTTTCAGTCTGCAGAAGAGAAGGCTCTGAGGAGACTTTATTACGGCCTTCCAGTATCTGAAGGGGGCCTACAAGAAAGCTGGGGAGGGACTTTTTAGGTCAGGTAGTGATATAACCAGGGGAAATGAATGTAAGCTAGAGGAGGGTAGATTTAGATTAGATATTAGGAGGCAGTTCTTCATCATGAGGGTGGTTAGACAATGGAACTGGTTGCCCACAGAGGTTGTGGAGGCCCCATCCCTGAAAACTTTTAAGACAAGGCTCAAAGTGGCCCTGGGCAACCTGATCTAGTGGAAGGTGTCCCTGTGAGGCAGGGGTGTTGAAAGTAGCTGATCTTTAAGGTCCCTTCCAACTCTAACAATTCTATGATTCTATGGTTCTATAATATAAATATACATTTTTAATATGTATGTGTCTGTGTATGTGTATAAATACCTGTGAATATACACACATGACTATATACAGGCTAAGCTTTTCAGAAATAAGATGTCACTGGAAATATCTAAAGACTTTTGAAAGGAAACTATTTTTTTGCATGGTCAGCAAGGGCCAAGAGAGGTGAAGGTACTGAAGAACCTTTCTCTTGGTTTGAACTCGTCCTCTCAAGCCATATTGCATCCTGATTTGACACCAGTTAGAGCCTGGCATTGGAAGATGCTCCAAAGTAATAAAGGAGAAGTCACAGAGCACCTGGCAGAAAGCATTCAGTATGTAACTGGATCAGGACTGTCATGTCTGTTTTCATATGTGCAATTAATTTCAATTGCAAAAAGGCCCTGGTTTAGTAAAGGATAAATATCTCGCCAAAATATATTATAGATATGCCATTTCAGACTTATCTTGGCCTAGTTATACTTCTGAACTAGGAGTGCTATTTAACACACTGTTTGACTTTTCTCCAGCAGATGAATTTCTGAATCATTTTTACAACTGCACCACATCACCGCAATATACCTTCTTTTGGCAAGCAGAAGATAGAACTGCTCCAGAACAACATATTTTAGATACTGGCCACCAAATCAGTGACATCATGCTTTATTCATTTGCAGCAATGACTTCCATTAGCTCTATTTATTTTATGAAGACAAACTGCTATGTTGTTGTCAAGACAAAATATTAGGAACAAGATAAGAGATACTTGCTAGTGTATAGTAAATTTATTGCATGGATTTTTCATCAAGATTTATCCTACAAAACTTTAGCAGGCTGCAATAGAAGTAACATCTGCCTTCTGTTAGATGTCTTTTAAAATGGATATCATCTTTAAGAATGATGAGGAAAAGAAGGTTATTAGGAATGGTTATAATATAATAATATATCTTCCTCATGAAGAAGAAATCATGCTTGACCCGCCTGGTAGCCTTCTATAATGGTGTTATGGTTTGGATTAGAACAGAATTAATTCTGTTCAGTAACTGATGACAAATGGTGTGACTAGCTGAGCAGATGTGGAGAGAGCAGTGAGTGTTCTCTACCTGGACCCAGTGTCCTGGGGTGCATTTAGAATAGTTCAAACAGCAGGTTCTCCTCCTCCTTTACTCTGCCCCAGTGAGGCCACATCTGGAATACTATATCCATTTCTGGGCTTCCCAGTTCAAGAAAGACAAGGAATTACAGGAGACAGCCCAATGAAAGACTACAAAGATGGTTAGGAGACTGGAGCGTCTCTTCTGATGAAAGGCCAAGAGCCCTGGGGCTGGTTAGCCTGGAGAAGAGAAGAATGAGAGGGGATCTTACCAATGCTTATAAATTTCTAAAGAGTAGGTGTCAAGAGGGGGGCACCACTCTCTTTGCAGTGGAGTCTAGTGATAGGACAAAGGGCAATGAGCACAAACTAGAGCACAGAAAGTTCCATCTAAATATAAATAAGAATTTCTTTCCTGTGAGGATGACAGAGCACTGAAACAGGCAGCCTAGAGAGGTTGTAGATTCTCTTTCTCTGGAGATATTCAAAACACACCTGGACCTGTTCCTGTGCAACATGATCTAGGTGAACATGATTTAGGAGGTTGGTTGCACTAGATGATCTCCAGAGATACATTTTAATGCCTGCCATTCTGTGATTCTACCAAAATCATGACGTGTATAACATAGTTGCAAACAGATTTTAGGTCTTAAAAAACACACTTGCAACTATGAAGTGCAAACTAAAATTAGTGGTAACCAGCACTATAGTAGTAAAATCTTAGTAAATCACAAAGATAATCCTCATTTAATTGTACAATCACTTTATATGTGAGGTGCCCTTGCCAGCAGTTCTTCAAGATGCAATGATTGTTTTAATCTCCCACTAAAGCACTGGTACACACAGCCCTGTCCAGTGATGGTTTTCCAGAGGTAGGAAAATGCCTTGCAATAACTGAAGTGAAGATTTAAATTTTATATTTTTGACCATCATAGCTGTGATTTAGGAGTTTCTTCTACACACTTACAAACACAGAGCTCATAACAGAGTGCATAAAACTAGACAATGTCTACTGTTTAGTGGTCAAGAAAAACAACAGCTCTTACGAGTAATCAATGTGGTTTTAACAGAAAGGGAGAAACTTGACTGCAGAGAGCTCATACCTTTATGGTCACAGCCAAAAAATAAATGTCGTAAGCATCAAACTACATTAAAAAACTTAATTTTCATTTCACATATTTGTATATTCAACATTCTTTATCCAAACCTAAACCACTTATCAAACATAGGTACCCTGTTCTTGCACTCCATATGCAATAGTAACCATATTTATGGAAGACGTCTTACCACCATATTCAGGAATTTTCCTTCATGAAAAAAAGAATATGAAGTATTTTATTTATAACATTTCTTCATTTATTTAAAAAGGAATATTAAAATAAATATTTGATGCAGAAGACAGTCAACTTAGCTTTTCATTCAGGATTATTTGGAGAATCTAATTATACTTGTACTGTGACAGAAAGTCAATACTTCTAAGCCCTCTTCCACACATGGCAACAAAAAGACCTTGTGAGAGCTAAGAGGCCTCTAAGTCACCCCTCCTTCATTCATTTAAGAAGAACAAACTCCTCTGTGCAACAAGGTGGCTTAAACCATGGAAACCACTCCCCAGATCACTGACAACTTGAGATTTGAGCAAGAAAAGACTGCTAAGGAAAAAGAGCCCTCAAACCAAACTAAAGATTGAGGTCTTTTTATAGGAATCAGCTACAAATTAAAGTGTTTTAGAGTAGGCAGAAAAGCAATTGCATGTATCTGCGTGCTGCCAAGAGAAACACAGGAAAGTAAAGAAAGACTGAAGGCAACGAAACAAATCTGAGAGTACAAGCAGGCAGTCCCAGTGAGCAGAGGCCTGGCTGAAGCCAGAAGGTTGGATTGCATGCAAATAAATGTCCCTGTGCATCTGCTATAAGCTGAGGAACATAGGATTGCATAATGGCAGGAGAGTGCCAAGGAGAAACTCCTTGGGCACCTCCCACTGCTTAGGCTGGCAGAGGTGAACAGGCCTTTGTCGTAACTTAGCTTTCTAGGGCAGTTAATTGGCATATATTGTGCAAATTCTGTTTCAGCTGATGGTCTCTGGAAACGTAGTATCTTCCCTACAGGACACAAGTGGTACAATCCATACCTGTTCTCATGTGCTATGTTTCAACCCTAAGAAATCATCTCATATCCAGAAGCAAGAAGGGAACTGCTGTCAGAAGAGACCTTTACTGTTGGCTGTAGCTGTTGGTAAAACCCTGATGGCAACTTGGTGAGTCCAGAGGAGGATGATCATGCATTCCCATATGCAGACCACAAAAATCCTCTATGCCCACCCAGAGTTGGTAATTTTACAAAACCAACACCAGCAAGTATGTAATTTTTTTCTGTGGCTCTTGCTTACATTTTGCTTATTTGAATTAAAAGTCACCATGCCAACTACTAAAAATGCCATCTTTTAACAAGAACATTTCTATTGGTCAATATTCAACTTCACACTGACACACACACACATCTGGAGCCATTGAGGGGAAGCAGGAGAGAAAGTAAAACTTCCCCAAGGGAGGAGATAAGTTTTTACAGGCTGTGACTTTTTTAAGAGGTCACAGCACATCAAGTTGCTGACTAGCAAAGAACGTAAGAAAGAAGCAGTGCTAAAAAACAGAGATGACATAGGGCTACCTGGCTGGTCAAACTGACAAAAAGCCTCTTGAGGAATTATTATCTCATGTTTTCAGTTGGGTTGTTTCCTGATGAAAAAAAGGATAGAAAAGAATCGTCTTACAAGACCTAAAACTTTCTGCATTTATAGACAGTGGGCATCCTGTTGCTACTATCAGCAGCAGCTGTGTAGGTCTAAAAAGCAGCTACAGACAAAGTAACACTACACAGATCTCCTTTTTGTCATAAGAATCAGTTAAAAAAACAATTTCCAGGTTAACAGGAACTTAATAAACTAAAACAGGTGCATCAAGACAGCCGTGAAAAATTACTTGTTAGTCAATGTCTTTCATGGGGATTATTTCAGTGAATTATTTCACAAAATGATCCTATGTTCCAGATATCTATCTAAATATTAGCCTCTGATTAGCTCTGATGGGCAATTTTCTACTGTGAGTGTGTCTGATAGTTGTTTCCTCAGAGACATCACTCTTTGGTACAGTAGTCCTTTAATGCCAAATGATAACAAATGACAAAATTTTAAAACAAGCACATGGAGTGGCAAGCTCTTTTTTGAATACAGATAACATCAGTTCACTTGCCTGAAAATATAAAAACATTTTAAAGGACTTTCCTTCCTGTACCTTCACAAAAACCACAATAACAAAATCATCTACAGAGACATGGAAGAGCTGGATTAAGTGTCTGCAGATCAGTTAGAGAGCACATGCACCTTCCCAGACCCGTCATTGCTAAGACTCCATTCACCAGCACAGCCTTTAGTCCTGTTCAACTGAAGTGCTTGAAACAGCAGCAAGTGGGGTACTATAACTAAAAAGTTCCTTCTTCCCCCCTATAGCTCCCTTATCTCCCCACTGCTCTTGGACATCCTGTATTTCCAGGACTTCCACCCTTACAATCTCAAAGCCCAAGTTCCTTAAAATCAACCTGAAAGATGTACCTTGTGCTGCATTTCTCCCGCAGCAGGGAGCTCAGGTAGTATAATAGGCTTTAAGGAAGCCTCTGAGGGGAGCTGTAGCTGCAGGGTGATGGGGCACTAAAAACAGGGTGAAGGATTTGACTTTGAGTCACTTCAGCACTCTCCACCAACACAAGATGCAACTTTCCCTCCCAATCTACATCCACCCATTCCAGCATAACACAGTGAACAGGCTATGAGGAATTGCAGGAGGTTGTCTCATGTCTTTGGTTGGGAGAAATCAGAAGTGATCATCTCATCATTCTGGTTGGGAGAGATTGTAAGAGGCCATCTCATATCTCATCTGCTTGCTCAGGGCAGGATGCTTACGATACTCCTGGCAGATGCTTGTACAACCAGTTCCTAAAAACCTCTGAGATATCCGCAGGCATGTTGTTCCACAGCATCTCTAATCCAGTGCAGGACTGCCAATACTTCTTTCTCTAACCTCTGCAAACTTTGGAAACAGATAACCTAATTTCTTTTTATCTTGATGTTTGAATGAAGATTTATGTTCCCCACCCTTTCAGAATACCCTGAACAAACTCAAGACATTTCACCTTCCCACAGATTTTTCTCTGTGTCTATTGGTCTTGCACCCAAACAGCCAGGGATTTTGCTCCTGAAAAAATTCAGACCCCTACTGTGGACCTAATTTTTGGTTTTATCTTAGTGCAAGTTACTTCACATAGCCTTATCTTGTTGCTTATAAGAGCTTTAGCTGAAGTGTCAGAGACTACCCTAAGTTCTCTGGCAGAACATGACAGCATTTCCTCCAGAAATTAGAATTCCAGGACAAAACTCTTACTGTCTTCAAAGGAGCTGGTGCTTCCCATGACACCTAAACTGCAATAGGCCCAAGGGACTACCAGTTCTAGCTTCTGTGGACACAAAAACCAACACAGACCTGCTCGTCCTCTCTTTCAGCAGTCACACACCCTTGACATGAGACTGAACTAATATAAAAACAAAATTGTATTCTCACTCCCTGGGAAAGGAGAAGGCACTTTCACAGAAAGTACAGCACTTTACTCTTCACAAGACACAAATACACACTTTTATATTCACAGCAGAAAAACTCCACAGGCACAACTGATGTACAAAACGTTAATTGAAGAGTTTCTGTGAAGCAAGGAAAGAAACAAGGAAGGAAGGAAGGAAGGGTGGGTCTCTGCCTTGAGAGAGTTAAAACAAGTTATAATGGGAGCCTCAGGTTCACACTGTCATAATTCCTTAATTCTTTGTAGGAAATAAATTTATGATAATATTTTCCTGAAGATAATTCATTATTCTGAGCATGTTAAAAATCAAGAGTCATCAGGCAGACTCCACTGCTATGCTGCCACCTACATACTAATCAAATTCCTTACTTGCATTCAGACAGAATAATTAGACACTTCAGCATGTTTGATTTCCTTGTTATAGTTTTCTCCTGTGCCTTACTGTTCTCAGCATGCTACAGTCTCATTTCTAGCCACATGTATCAGTCAGATGAACCTTCAAAGAACAGTATTGTTTTCTGTGCAACAATTGTAGTCTTTTTTAGGGTATCTTAGTTAAAACCAAACAGCTCTAAAAAAAGCACATTCTTTTTAAAAAATAGGGGATTTTCTCCTTATTATTAAAAACAAAACAAAACCATCAAAAACCACAAAACAAACAAACAAACAAAATAAGAACCCTGCATCCTAATCAAATATGGAATAACCTCACATAAACTTCATCACTGAGGGACCTTAGTGAAGAAGTGGTGGTCTAGTGGTTAGGATTTGGTTCTCTCACTGCTGGGGCCTGGGTTTGATTCCTGGTCAGGGAATAATCCTTCTCTGGCAGTGGGGATTGGACTGGATGGTCTTTCGAGGTCCCTTACAACTCCTAACATTCTGTGACTCTGTGATTAAAGCTTGAGTGTTTTTTTCTTGTAGACATATTGCGTGGGGTAGAACAGTTGATTATACCACACACACTTTACACCCTTAATGTAAAACGAAACATACTCTGTATACTAAACAAACCTGGGAGTTTCACTTTCTCTAACAGGAGTAAACAATTTTCCCTCCTGATCATCTGTCTGCCCGGATTCAGGAACACAAACAGGACATTTAAAAGTACAGTGCAGTTTTTTATCTTGATTTCTTATATTTTTGCAAATGTTGGCCAGTTTATTTACAAGCTTCCACAGAGATGGATCAAGACTTCATTATTTAAAGAGAAAATTAATAGATTGAAGCAACTTTATATTCCATCAGTAGCCCCAAATTGCAGTTGTCATAGAATGGCAACAAAGTGAAGATTATAAGGAGGAACTAAGGCTTAATGTGTCCGTCACATATCTGGTAGTAGATTACTAATATTACTTGTAATCTCCATCCTTATAATGGCTGTACAGAGATATCATTAAATCCAGATTGAGGGGGGGTTGTTTGTTTTTCTATTTGCTTATATATACTATATATATATTGCAAAGGCCAATTGCATGAGTTTTAATAAGGGTAAAAGTAGAGTCCTGCATTTTGGTTGTAACAACCTCCAGCAGCGCTACAGGATCGGGGAGGAGTGACTAGAGAGCTCCCCAGCAGAGAAGGACCAGGGGGTGCTGATTGACAGCCAGCTGAACATGAGCCAGCAGTGTGCCCAGGTGGCTAAGAAGGCCAATGGCATCCTGGCTTGCATCAGGAATAGTGTGACCAGAAGAAGCAGGGAGGTGATCTTGCCACTGTACTCGGCACTGGTGAGGCCACACCTTGAGTACTGTGTGCAGTTTTGGGCACCGCAGTTTAGGAAGGACATTGAAGTACTGGAGAGGGTGCAGAGAAGGGCAACTAAGCTAATCAGGGGTCTGGAAAACAGGCCTTATGAGGAGAGGCTTAGGGAACTGGGGTTGTTTAGCCTGGAGAAGAGGAGGCTGAGGGGAGACCTTATC
>VWZX01010544.1:0-26947 GCA_013399015.1 Galbula dea
TTTATTATTATTATTTATTATTATTTTCATTTTTCTCCACAATTTTCATAGGAAGGAAAATATCTTAGACTGTGCTGAGGGGATTAGAATTTGTCATGGTATCAGCAAGTTAAGATTTTAAAAGACTTACAGACTATCACCTATTCATAAAATACATTTCACATTTTTAGGTCATAATGTAATTAACAAGGTATTCAGTACTTCATATATTGACTGGGTTGACTGAATAAGCTGAGTTATATGGTGACTCAATATTGCTAGATAAAGGATGGCAGAGAACAAGATACAAAATAAACGTTAAACCAGACTTCATTTTTTCAACTCCAAATTTCAATTATTTTCACACTAAACATAAACTGCTATGTCGTCTTCCCACAGTACACTTAAAACTAGGAAGTGTCTTACTGCCCATAAGTGGACCTCAGATTCCATTTTGCCTGCAGAAGCTTCTCCAGTTTTGCCTATAAATTTGCATCGTAAGTCTCTGATCTTATTACCAGTATTTGGTTCCACAGGTAGACTCACTTACCTGATTAAACAAAATAGCTTTCCTAGCTCTTCTAGGTGCTTAACAGCTTTCGGTGTGAACAAAACTAACACAATCTTTCCAAACTACTACTGACAGACTAGGAAACCTCCAGAAAGGCTAATTTAATTCAGTCTCCTACAAATGAACTATGTTACCCCATCTTCAGTTTCCTTCCTAAATGTCTGCCCAGTTGGCCGCTTTATACATGCCATCAGAAATTTCAAAGTAATGTGCAAAGCAAAATGAAAACTGAAATAAGCAAATTAAATTCTGGCTAACATGATTCTTTTTTCCTCCACCTCTTCTTTTGAAGTTCTCTTCTTATTTCTGGATAAGTGAGCTTACAGTGCCTGATACCTCCTCAGAAATGGATGGCATGAAGATGCACAGTACCTGCTATGTCCCACTCTGGGATTGTTTCACTGTAAAAATAAGATTTGTTCAGTGACCAGACTCCTGGCCCATAGCTGGAGCTTCTATGCACCACTGCAATACAAATAATGAAAACAGTCATAACAATAAAGAAAAATAATTTTTAAAAAAGTTAAGTCTTAGTTCTACTCTAGTGCCCCCAGTCAGTCAAGCTAGTGACAGCAAGCAGCCCTGTTACTTGTTTGCAGTTTTGGAGAGTTTGAGCATCTCCTCATTACTCCTTGTACAATGTAGAAAAGAGCAGGAAGAGTGCTGGGTGGTTTCTACCGCTATACAAGTAAATACAGCATTAAAGAATCTAGCTTCACCCCAAGGCCCTCTCACTTAAACTTTGATCTTGTTTCATCTGCTTATCCAATGTCTCTTACTTGGTAATTTATGAAAATAAATGCACAAATAAAAGGTATTCTACTACAGAATCAATAAAATAAGCAACAAAAAAACAACTGCCAAAAAATGTTGCCTCACCTCCACGATAATTCATGAAGTGTTTACATAACTCCCTCTTCAAAGTCAGATGTTTGCAACATTTAGCAGCTATCACCTACCTCTGAAATGCAAAAGTCACATGCAGAATGCTTTCAGCTGGCTACCATGTGATCCCAAAAGCCTGCCCCAGTATCCTATCCTGGGATATTTACCAGTCTCCAGCATTGGTTGCTAACACTAATTGCAAAAAGAGAGATGGGCTCAATGATCCTTATGGGTCCCTCCCATCTTGAGTTATTGTACAATTCTATGAAAAGAAAATGTTCTCAGACACTTTCAGTTTAAATGAATCTTTGCCTTTTCCTGATGGCCACCTACAAATCCTAGAAAGACAGAGAGAATGTGGTTGTTGCCACTCTGTGGCAGCCATCGCTTTTTCAGAACATATCCATCCTAGTTCACCTGCTCACTCCAACCTCCCTTCTAGGCAACAAAGCACACCTACAAGTGTGAGAAAGAACACCTAAGTAACAGAACTAGAACACCATACAAATTAAGGACCTACATCTATTTACCTTAAGGGCAGAGTCAAAGGAAAGAAAATGACTGATATAAACAAATGATACAAAAGAGAAGCAATAACTCCTTTTTCCTTTTTTTTGCCACTCCTTTTTTAAAAAAAAATTATATTCAAATTATTTTCTCTCAGATCTAGCAGTTATACGTATCCAGTTATTTGTATAATTTTTATCACATATCTAACAAATGAGCAGCCTCGGTGTATGCAGAATACTGCCAACTCCAATTCTTTCCTGTCCATGCAGTTCCAGTTTTTCAATATAAGCCTTAGCTCCAAACTATATACTCCTGCTTTGGTAAGGAAAGAGTAACAATTGGCCTGACTAACTTCTAGGAAACAGATAATATCTAACTCTAGATTTGTCTGCATGGCTCAGATGTGACTGTGAAAATTTTGTGCTCAGTATCATTGCCATGCTTAAGGCCTTTCAACAAAAATCCAGATTTAGTGCTACAATGAATTTGTACCCTTATTGTAATTTGGTCCTCTTCCTCATTAAGAAAACACGAAAAAATAATTAATGGATAATTTGTTGAAAAAACTTCAGCAACTACTGAGTCATAAACCACAGGAATGAGACTCATTCTTAAAAATAAAAAGGACACTGCTGAGAGAGAGGGCACTACTAAAAAGTTGCTTCATTTAAGAAAATCTAGAGGCAGATCCAACAGCCTCTACCAAAGGAAATGCCTACGTTTTCTAGTAACTTTTTTAAAATTGGCATTAGGCCAGCCATTTTTTATTTCTTAGGACTGAATAAATCTAACACTACCACGTCACCTTGTCATATATAGAGTTCTACTGCATCAGTTCATTCTAAACTGTAATAAATCAAGCACAATTCAAGGGTAAGTCTAGCAATGGCTGTCAAATAAGATACTAATTGCCATTTCATAAAAATAATACTTGTAAGTGAATCACGTGGGTTTTGTGCTACCTGTTGATGCTATACAAGGAAGCCTATTTAAAACCTGTTCCACAAAAGAAAAATACATACACAATCACAGAATCACCGAATATTAGGAGTTGGAAGGAACCTCGAAAGATCATCTAGTCCAACCCCCAGAAACAGCAGGATTCCCTAGAACAGGTCACACAGAAGTGCGTCCAGACGGGTTTTGAATACCTTCAGAGAAGGAGACTCCACAACCTCTCTGGGCAGTCTCTTCCAGTGCTCTGGCACCCTCAATGGGAAAAATTTTTTTCTTGTATTCACATGGAATCTCCTATGCTTCAGCTTACAACCATTGCCTCTTGTCTTGTCACTGGGCTTCACTGAGAAGAGCCTGACCCCATCCTCCTGACACGCATCCTTCACATATTTAAAAGCATAGATGAGGTCACCCCTTAGTCTCCTCTTCTCCAAGCTAAAGAGACCCAGCTCCCTCAGCCTTTCCTCAGAAGGAAGATGTTCCACCTCCTTCATCATGTTTGTGGCTCTGTGCTTGACTCTTTCCAACAGTTCCCTATCCTTCTTCAACTGAGTGGCCCAGAACTAGACATAATATTCCAGATGTAGCCTCACTAGTGTAGAGGAAAGGGGGAGAAGAACCTTTCNGACTCTCTGACTTCTGTCCTTCAACCAGTTCACAATCCACCTCACTATCCAAGCAGCCAGACCACACTTCCTCAGTTTAGTAGCAAGGATGCTGTGGGAGACAGTGTCAAACGCTTTACTGAAATCAAGATCGACCACATCCACTGCCCTACCTTCATCTGTCCACCTGGTTATGTCCTCATAAAAGGCTATCAGGTTGGTCAAACATGAGTTCCTCTTGGTAAACCCATGCTGACTGCTCCCAATGACCCCCTTATCCTTCATATGCCTAGAGACAGAGTCAAGGATAAAGTGTTCCATCACCTTTCCGGGGATGGAGGTGAGGCTGACCAGTCTGTAGTTACCCGGCTCCTCCCTCTTGCCCTTTTTGAAGACTGGAGTGACATTTGCCGTCCTCCACCAAAACATTGGGAGGATGTAACCAGGCACACAGACAATACACAAAATGACCTGGAAAAAGTTCTGCTGCTTTTTGTCTGCTAGCTGCCACTGAAATGGCACTCATAACAATCTTCTTTTTTATTTAATGGGAATTAAACCCTACTGGCATGCTTTTCACAACTGCTTGGTTTCGAAGATGTCACTAAAATAAGTGCAAAGTTGTCTGTTTGGACACCTAGAGCACATGTTCTTGCATTAGCTCTCCAGTCCAAAGTTAGGCCCCAATCCTTTCAGTACTCTGCACCAGTTGGTGCCAAATGTAGAGCATTTCTGTGGACCTGTCAATTTCTCAAATGCATGCATTTCAATTTCTACTTCATTGTTTTTCTAGTAATAAAGTTTCTTGCATAACTTAATCACTGATTTTATGGTAAGCTGCTAAAAGCATGGTTTGTCTAAACATTAAAGAATACCTCTCTGGTTTACATAAGGAATGTCTAATAAATTTAAGAGGCAAATGAAATATTTTTGTACCAAAACAGCACAAAAAAGCACTGCCCACAAATAGTGAGCTGCAGTCATAATGAACTTCGCTGTGCCTTGAGAAAGCAATGTCTAGAGGGTATTTGTACTTAATAAAGCAGGGGACAATGAGTTAAAAGAATACAATTCCCATCCTAGTAAAGAGAAAAAACATTAAACTTTAACAGGGAGTTGAGTATGTAGCTCTTTCACACAGAAGTCTGAGCAACTTTTTTCAGAGTTCTGTTATCAGAATTGACAAGCAAAAAGACTCTAGTAAATGACAAAAATAAAGCAAGAAACCTTACTCCGTAGTCATAATATTTCTGCTATTACATCATGAACCTCAACAAAATAGCTTTACAAAACAGCGTAAATTAGACATTTATCTGCAATGCACAAAACAGGGTCAGTTCAGGCTTTGGAATATTTTTCAGACTAACATATGATTTCAGAAGGATGGGATGGCTTGTTTGTTCCTCTGAAGGAAAACAGGATCCTTAAAATCATATTTTATAAATATTAAAGCAACTTGAACAGTTTGCATTTCACTGCAGCTAGCAGACTAACGTTTATATTCATCTAGCACAGCCACCCTTGCCTCCCTTTCTCAGGGTTTACTTTTACACTTAGGTTGCTAAGTTTTAGCAGTCTGCAGCACTTCACCCTGTTGCTCTTAATTTTGTTCCTTCCCACCCCTCCTCCTCTCTGTCATAGTTTAAACCAATTATTTAACTAACCTAAAACAAACATACAGAGAAGTGTTTCTCAGAAATAATCTCTCAGTGTATATCAGCCCAAAGAAACTAGTCTAGGGGACACAAAGCTTTTACTTACTCATTTTCTAGTGACATTACTGAAGAACTGTTCCTTTACAGCTTCCAGCAGAATATAAACACCTGTAGCTGATGCATGACAGGGATTAGGCAGAACGAAAGCGACAGTCAGAAGATCAGAACATAAATTGCAGGGGTTGTAAAAACCTTGATAAAGTCCTCTTTCGGAAAGAATGGGAAAGGAGCTCCAGGATCTCAGATACAGCACAAAGAACTAAAACCAAAAGCTTTAATTTTGTTTTCCGCAACTACATAGCAGCCAAATGACATGTCATATAGATACTGTAAAAACATTTCAAATATATTCAAGGTGAGGTATGACCTATGCTAGAGCCCCTAAACCACTCAAAGGAGAAAATATTCATTATGCTTTTCATTTGGAAATACTGATATGTAACTATATATCAGTATATATCACCAGTTTTCCATCTCACCTGTGTCCTGGTTTGGGCTCAAACAGAACTAATTCTGTTCAATGATTTTACTTTTCAGATAAAGCTCCTCTAAGAAACTGCATTTTCTGAAACTAACAGCATGTACTCATAGACACTGCTTCTAGCAGTGATAAGACATAATGTTTAGATTTACTATCAGGGATAGGCATGCAAACCAAGGCCACTGCTAAATCTTGTGTCTCACATTGGGGGTGCAGAGCAAAAACTGCACCAACAGGGAGAAGCAGAACAGACAGGTGACCCTAAACTGACCAACTAAGTATTCCATTCCATATATGTCATATTCTGTATAAAACTGGGGTCAGTTCCCTCTCTTTTCTTCTTCTTCTCCTGTGCTTCAATGGCCACCATCTGAGGAGAACTCTTGTCTGCTCTGCCCTCGATCCTGATCCATAGGTTCCTGCATCCAGTACCAGAATCCAGCCCCTGAGCCTGGCTCCCGTCTCCTGCTGAGACCTTCTGCCACAGTATCAGTGGTGACAGTGACATAGTTACCATCAAGGGGGGTTTAGGTTCAATATTGGTTTTGTGCATATTTGTACACATTTCATTTATCATTATTATTACCATTAAAGTAGTTTTAGTTTTCTTTTCCAAACCACAGTTCTCCCCCTCATACCCTTTCCATGGGGCAGGGAAGAGGGGGTAACAGGGAGCGTCTGTCATTGGGTTGGTGGTCGGCCCAGCCTCGACCCTCGACAACCTGCAATCTCAAATGGGATAAAAAGTGCACAGGCCCTCCAGGACTTGGGTTGTGTTCAGCCAGTCTCCTCACAGGGCTCGGGCATTTAATTTCTGACTACTGCTCTCACCTGCTTCCTCAACAGCTTCCCAGTGCTCCAGAGAATGCTCTGATATGAACCTGAGTTCACTGACAACCACAGCATCAATTTCTTGGTTTCAGGGAGAAGGAAACACTGGTACAAAATTTAGGACTGTGAATTTAAAAATGTTTTGGGTCAAAGTTATATACATATATGACTGTTTGTTATTTCAAATTTTCCTTAATATTTCTATACTAAAATAGTTACTTCACTATTACTCACATAATTACATTATTCACAGTTACAGGATGTGCAATGAGAAGGAAAAGCCTTAAGTTTATACACTACAAAGATTGGTGATCCTTACACTGCCTTTCCTATAAACTTCCTGTTTGGGCACCATAAGACAAGAGAAGTGACTCACAAAATACATCTAATTTTAGTGATGAAATTATAGTTTTAAATTCAAAAAACAGTATTTTTTTTTTAAATCAGACTATTTTCTGATGAGTATTTGGGGGCACTAACTCCTTCAAGGGCAGTGGAAAAGCTAGTCAGGGATGCCATCCCTACATCTATTAATACCAAGGCAGAGTCAATTCCAAACAAGAACTGAGAAAACTGGAGTTTTCCAAATAAAGTTCACGAACAGGCAACTCAACAAATGGACAAAAGTTAGCACAATTTTAGAAGCTGGCTGTAACTTTTTCTCAGAAATGCAATCTACCCCTGCTCTTTTCTGGTCACAGGAAGAAACCCCAATAATATTTTGCTAGTAACTGTCAGAATTTAAAGCAGCCTTCCAGATACACCATTGTGAGCAGCCTACCTGCTCTCTGGGAACAGTGGTGCATATCCTGTCAATGGCCAAAGGACAGGCTATGACCTATGGCTGTGTCCCCCACCCACTGCTAGTATTATTCCAGGTGCCAAAACACGTGGCTGGGCTAATTCAGCAACTTCTTGAAACTTCTTTACTTAGGACATGGAGGCAGTATGACCATTACTCCTTATTGGTCACTAGTCAGCAGAAGTCAGATTGTGTCTGCGCATTAAGGTTAGAAACATGTCAAAAAAATTTGACGTTGTACAGCATTTTCTCTGCAAGTTTTTGATCGTTGATAATTCTTTATTTGAGGAATGTCCAAGTAAAAAGGAAAATGAGACATTTTACCCAACACATCTCTTTTTCCAACCAGTTCAGGATTATCCAGTTCCCTGAAATCCTGTGCNATATTCTGTATAAAACTGGGGTCAGTTCCCTCTCTTTTCTTCTTCTTCTCCTGTGCTTCAATGGCCACCATCTGAGGAGAACTCTTGTCTGCTCTGCCCTCGATCCTGATCCATAGGTTCCTGCATCCAGTACCAGAATCCAGCCCCTGTGTATAAAACTGGGGTCAGTTCCCTCTCTTTTCTTCTTCTTCTCCTGTGCTTCAATGGCCACCATCTGAGGAGAACTCTTGTCTGCTCTGCCCTCGATCCTGATCCATAGGTTCCTGCATCCAGTACCAGAATCCAGCCCCTGAGCCTGGCTCCCGTCTCCTGCTGAGACCTTCTGCCACAGTATCAGTGGTGACAGTGACATAGTTACCATCAAGGGGGGTTTAGGTTCAATATTGGTTTTGTGCATATTTGTACACATTTCATTTATCATTATTATTACCATTAAAGTAGTTTTAGTTTTCTTTTCCAAACCACAGTTCTCCCCCTCATACCCTTTCCATGGGGCAGGGAAGAGGGGGTAACAGGGAGCGTCTGTCATTGGGTTGGTGGTCGGCCCAGCCTCGACCCTCGACAACCTGCAATCTCAAATGGGATAAAAAGTGCACAGGCCCTCCAGGACTTGGGTTGTGTTCAGCCAGTCTCCTCACAGGGCTCGGGCATTTAATTTCTGACTACTGCTCTCACCTGCTTCCTCAACAGCTTCCCAGTGCTCCAGAGAATGCTCTGATATGAACCTGAGTTCACTGACAACCACAGCATCAATTTCTTGGTTTCAGGGAGAAGGAAACACTGGTACAAAATTTAGGACTGTGAATTTAAAAATGTTTTGGGTCAAAGTTATATACATATATGACTGTTTGTTATTTCAAATTTTCCTTAATATTTCTATACTAAAATAGTTACTTCACTATTACTCACATAATTACATTATTCACAGTTACAGGATGTGCAATGAGAAGGAAAAGCCTTAAGTTTATACACTACAAAGATTGGTGATCCTTACACTGCCTTTCCTATAAACTTCCTGTTTGGGCACCATAAGACAAGAGAAGTGACTCACAAAATACATCTAATTTTAGTGATGAAATTATAGTTTTAAATTCAAAAAACAGTATTTTTTTTTTAAATCAGACTATTTTCTGATGAGTATTTGGGGGCACTAACTCCTTCAAGGGCAGTGGAAAAGCTAGTCAGGGATGCCATCCCTACATCTATTAATACCAAGGCAGAGTCAATTCCAAACAAGAACTGAGAAAACTGGAGTTTTCCAAATAAAGTTCACGAACAGGCAACTCAACAAATGGACAAAAGTTAGCACAATTTTAGAAGCTGGCTGTAACTTTTTCTCAGAAATGCAATCTACCCCTGCTCTTTTCTGGTCACAGGAAGAAACCCCAATAATATTTTGCTAGTAACTGTCAGAATTTAAAGCAGCCTTCCAGATACACCATTGTGAGCAGCCTACCTGCTCTCTGGGAACAGTGGTGCATATCCTGTCAATGGCCAAAGGACAGGCTATGACCTATGGCTGTGTCCCCCACCCACTGCTAGTATTATTCCAGGTGCCAAAACACGTGGCTGGGCTAATTCAGCAACTTCTTGAAACTTCTTTACTTAGGACATGGAGGCAGTATGACCATTACTCCTTATTGGTCACTAGTCAGCAGAAGTCAGATTGTGTCTGCGCATTAAGGTTAGAAACATGTCAAAAAAATTTGACGTTGTACAGCATTTTCTCTGCAAGTTTTTGATCGTTGATAATTCTTTATTTGAGGAATGTCCAAGTAAAAAGGAAAATGAGACATTTTACCCAACACATCTCTTTTTCCAACCAGTTCAGGATTATCCAGTTCCCTGAAATCCTGTGCAGTGTAATTTTTTCATTTCATAAAACAGCTGAGGTAAGGATATGAAAAATCTCATGGCAATAAACACCCCTTCTCCCTTTTACAAAATCAAACTAACAAAATTTCAAATGAATCTCTTTGCATAGGGGGCCCATCCACTTTTTTGTTAATATCTCTGCTTTGGTCCAGTTCCAAAGTTAGCAGACTGGTAGTTATAAAATAACAGATAAATTGCACTAACATTTGTAGGCAAAAGCTCTGTTTCTGTAAACAAAGACTGGCTATTTTGAAACTGCACTGTAAGCTCTACAAATTCTGCACCAAACCATCCTTTGCTTTATCCATCATCATCAGGTGTGATCTTAGCAAAGCTTTATCAAAGTAAGACACTACTTTCCTGCATGCTGATTTTACAAAATTCACTCTCTGAATGTTGTTCCACATGATGTCATCACACTGTAACTCACTTCTTTTACAATATCTGTTTCACTTCTACTCACAAGCTAGTATAACTCATTCCTTTTTTTTTTTTTTTTAAACTGTGCACAGGCTGCTAGACACATGTGCATAGCAAATGGAATCTGAACTTAGCTTAACAGGCTCATTTATTCCTGATGGTTTAAATTATTTCATCACAATTAATGACACCCCCTCAGCTTCCTGTGCAGCACTGCCAGATGTTCAGAGACCACAAAGCCACTCTCTTCTTTGACGGCTAGTGACAAGTCGTCCTCTGAAGGACGTTCCCTCAGTGCACAGGCCGGATGACACCTCCATTGCTTAGCACCTCTCCACCTCCCTGAGTAACCATGGTGAGAGAAGAAAGAAGACATGAGAAACTAGTCCATGTATTAGTAAGGACAAATTAAGTGAAGCTTTCTGAACTTGAAGAAACTCATCTCCTCCTACTGGAGTCTCAAACCTAATTTATGAAAAAGACAATTTTTTGCCTTGACTTTCCAGGTGTTAAGTTTTCTGTGTTTCTTTCAAAAATAATCTGTTCTTTCTTTAAGGGTAGGTGGGGAAAAAAAAGGCACAAAGGAGAAATTATAATGGTGGCCATGTGGACAATAAACCCTTACCTACAATGTTATCTCATTATCCCACGATCTTCAAAAGCAGAATACAAAACCCTCTGAATGTTAGAAAAGTTCCACTCACATTCAGTTTGGGTTTTGAGTTTTATTTTGCTCTGTGAGCTGAAGCAGATGATTTTCCCTTAAATCACAAGATTCAGGTATTTTTCTCACAGGAGAAACCTTACATGGGAAAAATAAATGTAAAGTTGTGAGTTTGGACATTCTGAAAATGAGACTATGGCTCCATCTCTTAAAAATTGTGAGCAGAAAGGGTAACAACAGTGCAACTAAAACCTTGGAATAAGAAAATGGCATCTTGCATTTTATAAGATTAAACCCCAAGCATCTCTTTTCCTGAAATTCCATCCACTCTTTTGAGCACATATGGCAGACATTTTATTGACTTCTCTTTTTTTAATTAAAAAAAATGCTAATCTGTGTCAGGGACCAAAGGGCTGCTCTGCTCAGTTTGCCGAAAGTGTAATATTAAACCAGAAAGGCCACCTGTGTTAGCCCAGCCAATAGGAAGGCCAGAAGGTGGAAAGTCTGTCTTTCTCTCTGTTTCTCTCTCTTTTGTTTCTCTCTTTTCTTATTTTGTCTTTTCCTCGAGAGGGTTGTTGCTGTTTTGGGGGGGGGGGGCTGTTTGTTTTGTTGTTTTTTTTTTTGTTGTGTTTTGGTTAGGTTTTTCTGTTAAATGTAATTAAAGGCAGATGTGGAAGGGGAAAATATCCCGCATCAATACAAACTCTAGAGAGCACTGCCAGAAAAGCTTTGTACATGAGTCTGGTTATGTGTGTGGTCACTCCAGACTTATGTCTGTTAAGATAAAAATTAAGTTTCTCACTTAGATCACTAAAAGTCACTTTGAAGGAAAGTCTCTTCAGAATTTTCCTAAAAATCCAACAGCAAGACTAGGGGAAAGTGAGAGGTAACACATTATTTACAATCTGTCACAGGAGCGCTTTTTGTCATATAATTTTTAGAAAAGTGTTTAAAAACTTCCACAGCACAGAGGTCATCACTAACACTCTTTGAGTTGCTAATTACAATCACTTTAGCAGACAATCCTGTAAAACACTTATGCTTTGTTTTCAGCATTAGGAGGAGGAGAGATTCATATAATGTGGCAACAATGGGAATTTCTGAGCAGTCTCAGACTTACATTACCTTTTCCATATACAGATGCATATATACATGTGCATAAGTTTATATATAAAATGCACAATAACAAATAACCCAAACTTACCTAGATGCATACACATAAAAAAATCCAGCCTACTCTGAAATGCACTGAGATTTATGGACAGTCACATGGACTTCATTCTGTTGTCTCTGAATGTTTTATTGGAGGGAGTGGAGGAGCTGAATAAACTTTAAACTCTCATGTAGGGATGTATTGCCTGTGTGTCCCTGGCAGATGTGGAAAGGAGATGAAATGGGCAAGGGAGAATCGAATATCCCATCACTGCAGGTTTGTGAAGGGGAAAGAGCACTGCAAAGATCTCACATCTGGCAATCATTTGTCAATAGCTGGAAAGAGAACGGCAGGAAACTTTCTGGCTCTTGTGGAAGATGAAAAGACAAAAAACATGTGTCACACATGCACAGTGCTGGTACAATGACTACTACATTTATCCCCCCTCCCTATTTTTAATTTAATGATCTTCAGATATACTTTACTCTGTGGTCAAAATCATGCAGTCACTTGACTTGTTAAAGCTGCAGTGTATGTACATTTTTCAAATAAACCCCAGGCTGATGTTAGAAAATCAAAATCATTCAAGCGTAGGCTGCCTGGTACTTTGGGCAGGAATCCTTGTGGTTTAGTCAATAAACAGAATCTAAATGAAAGACACCACAGTAACTAGACAGTAACATTTTGAACAGTTCTTAAAACGAAAAAGGAGAAAAAGAAACAGAGGCTGATCAAGTGGCCAGATATAACGCTACCACGTCCACAGAGATCACTCTGCACATAGCATCTATGTTTGAGCTTGCTGTTTCTAAAAGAGAAAGTATTTTTATTTAGGGCTACTTTTTATGGTTCTTTTGTATTTCTAGGTCTGGTTTTGTTCTGGTTCCATGTCTCCTCACCCCCACACCTCCTTTTTTTTTTTTTTCCCCCCAGAGATATTCTATTCATCCTGCAGAAATATCTGCTAAATAAAAAATATAAGGATCGTTTTGCCCTTTCTGAGCAACAGTGCCAGAATACTTGTCTAATTCGCAAGTATCACATTGTACAATACTCCTAGGGAGAGAGTCATTACAACCTAAAAAAATTGAATAGGTTTGTATCCAATGGTACAACTGATGGCCCTTCATGGATATCTTTCAATTCATTCTGCTGCTGCTTTTAAGAAGAAGCTGCTGCAGCAGGAGCACATCTTGTCCCTCTGACTCTGCAAGTAAATGCTCCAGGTTGTTTAATCTGGCTAAATCACAGTAGCTCGTCAAATTATAACAGGAACAATATCTCCCCCAAACAAGTCTGATCACGGTTAATTACACTGCAGACCAGAGAGCAGCCACAATTATTCATTATTACAGGAAGCAGCTTATTTAAATTTTATGGAAATTTGCAGTTGCACTCCAGTATGCCTGGGAAAAAAAAGGTAAAAGAATCCCACTTACACAAGGAAGGACCTCAAACATCTGAAACATCACAAGATGCTACATATAAACTGGGAGTGAAATGTTGCCTCAATATTTACATCAAGATATTGCAATGGTGGTATTTACCAAGTCCAACTGGCATGTGAAATTGTTTTGTTTAATTATAGGAGTTGAAAACACCAGCAAAATGCAAGGAAGTGTATTCTAACTGGAAAAGAAAAATCCCAAACCTATAGCTATAAATATATAGATAAGTAGACAGATAGACAGACAGATGGACAGATAGATAAATGTAAACATATATGCGCCCACACAAAGACATATAGGTGCATAAATGTACTTGTTGCACAAGTTGCACTCATAGTTCACATTAAAGACAACTATTTTCCTTGACATGTGTCACAGTGCACAGTCAAAAGTTTCAGATTCCAAACCTGCAGATAAGGAGAAAGGAAGGCCCCTAAAGTAGCCCTTCAGTATCAGCATATTAATAAGAGCATTTCATTAAGTCCTGCTGGCACAAGCAAGTGTAGCACAGCACTAGGGAAGAAAATGCTTCTACACTTATTGGTGTGGGCAGGAAAATATTGTTTACTGTGCATTAGGGCACATCATTTTTTTCTTTTGTATTCCGTGAGCGTAACTAAAAGAATTCTGCTGATACAACTTTCATTAAATTTTCCTCTAACAATTAGCTATATATCAGATGCTGGCTTTACCCACTTATGCTTTGAGCTATCTCACTCACTACAATTGAGAGTATAGGCTTCAGAGTATAAATTTACATGAATCATTATTCTTGGTAATACAGAAAGCTTCAGAAACAGGTTTTACTTTGCTCTAATACTTCAAGATCACAAAAGATAACCCCAGGGAGGAGTTAGCTCAGAAAATGATTTCCAAAAACATCAAAAAAGGCAATTTAGCCTCAGATGATTCCATAGATCCAGTTCACAGCAAAGCCCAATGAACAGCTGTTCAAGTAGCAATAGAAAGGTGGGGTGAATGAGCAAGTGTGTTAAACTGCAAAGGAGCTAGGATGGAGGAGTCTTTGCTGTTAGAGAAACTTAATTCTGAAAAGTAAAGGGAATAAAGCATTTGAAATAATGTAACATGCTGAAAAGTTCTGCATCAGGGATATATGGATGTACAAATGGAATAAACACTTTCAGCTGCTTAATTCCCCTAACTAGCTGTCCATAAATCATATAATATAGCAAGAGATGAGTAACAGTGACAATATTCAACACTTAAAAAAAAGCTTTCCATCTTCAAGACACTGTCTAAACTTTAACGAACTACTCCTCTACCAGATCTGTACCGAAAAGACGGCAGGGTTACTATTTAAGCTGGAAGTGGACTTTAATGACTGTTGCAAGCTTGCCATTATGCTTGCACTTCAGGATTATGCCTGGTTTTATACATTAATAAACCATAATACACACACGCGTAGACATACCAAGATATACACACACTTCTCACCCTGCTCGCTGCTATCCTGAGTCGTATTCTAAGGACGGGTAAACACTAATCCATTATCCATCACGGTATCATTCCCAAGCTCTCTTTAGCCACAAACAGAAACAAACAGGGCCTAGAGTTCATTCTATCTGTAGACACACAGATGTACATATATAAATATATACATAGACACACATATATATATATTAGGAAGTATAGACTCTTCATGACCTGCCTCAGCTCCTTTATGAACAACCTCTCCCTTGATCACTGCTTGGACCACAGGGAGAGGGCACTCTCATCTGAGTAGATTTACAAAATCAAATAGTTTTTAGTTATCTAAATATCTGACCATTAGTTGTTGTGCAGTTTATTTTTTGCTTGCTTGTTTGTGTTGCGTTTTTTCTACAAAAATAGGAACGGAAAAGTGGATAAAACCTAGTTTTTAAAATCTAGGTTTAAAATCTAATTTTAAAATTGGCAATTTCTGGATCAAGGGAAACATTAAGGTATCTTTCAGTGCTGGAAGCATTTTGTTATTTTTAGCAGAAACGATGGCAGTTTCCAGCAGCTGCAGACCCAAATCACAATGTTCACTAGGCAACATGAATACACACACAGAGAAAATAAAGTTCTACCCAACTGCTCTCCTTTCTAATCCAGTGAGCCCTACTTCCGCTTAAGAGAATCTTCCAGATGTCCCCTACAAATCCTGTCTATTGAACTAAACGATGAAACGTATAGATTCTGACAAAGTTCAAATTATGTGCGTTTCAAATCTGTGCTTCCCTTATTCTCATTTTGAGTCACTTTTTAAAATTATTGTTGGAGTTCACTACCACAGAGATTGTCATGCAGTGATACCAGAGGTAAGATGTGAATGAACTTGGGCAATGAAAACACCTTGAAAGGCTCTTGAGCAGCAAGTTCTGCCTTCTCATGGCAGAATAAGTTACCTTATTTCGCTCTTGAGAAAAGCAGCCCACATTAAGCTTTCTGAACCTGCAACCGGGCTGCTTTTGGCATGCAAGCTGATTTGGATCGCACTACTACAAGGCATACTACTACACAAACTGTAAGACTTTGCATTATTCAAGCTACTCTGAAATAAAAAAATGGCAGTGGCCAAGAGCTCCTGGCTGCTAAATTAAAACTGAAGGCTGCTGCCATTTTTCCAAGGTTGACCAATCCTAATTCTGAGCATAAAACTACGCAGGAAATAAGTTATATACACAAAGCTGGTGTGTTGCATGCTTTTTCACCTCACAAAATCAATGCCAGGTGGACCTGATTCTTCACTGTATGCTCTCAATAAACATTACTGTGCAGGTATGATTTTGCCATAAAAGCAGTGCCAATCAAAAGATGTCTACTAACTAAACTAAAGATGGCTACTAACTATACTGCAGCTTGAATGTCAAATTAATATTCCCTACCTGTAGAGCATTTTTTTCATACTATTTCTCTCTTAAATGCTTCACCTTTATAAGTACATTTCCTGTTAATGTAGCATGAAACTTGTAGTGTAAGGGATTTCTCACCTATTGCCTGGATCATGTCACTCCTTTCTTTGATGTAGAAGGCAAAGGAAGCTGATTCAAGTCCAGACTCTTCATCCTAAACTTCAAGGCTCTGAACAACTCTGCTTCTGGCTACATTTCTTTTCCCCATCATATTCCTTTCATTCTGCTCCCTGAAGCCCATAACCTTCCTTCTCCCTTGTCTATTTAGCCAGCTCTTGTCTTCAGACTTTGTTCCACATCCTTTCTCACACCTGGGCAGCTGGTCTCACTGCATTCCACTTGTTCTTTAAAACAACTAATTTCTCCTGTGAAGCACAAAAACCTTAAGCCACCCAAGGAAAGTTATCTCTGTCTCACCATTAAATGTCAATCACAATGCTCAGAGAGACAATCATCCTAGGGCCACTGTGAGTGTTTCACAACTGGATCACTTCAAACATCTGTTTAAGTTACAAGTGTTTACAGGAGGGGCTCATCTAATATTGCTTGATCATATAATGCTAGGTATACTACTACCTTTAAAGAAAATACACTTTTTATGCCATCATTAATAGTTCAAAACATTTTTTTTCTGTCATTGTCTGCTGAAGTACATATATACTTTCTTTGGCAAGAATTTAAATAATCTCAACTGTAAAGGATGCCTTTGCAGAATAATAATCACACTGAGGTATTCTCAAAAACTGGTGAAACAGGATGTTTAGGATATTCAAGAGATTTAGAACTTAATCTATGAGCAAGATAGAGCAAACTTCTACCCTCACCAACAGCATTATTGAGCTGAAATCACAAGAGAAAAAAGCAATGTTCTGAACAAAATTTTAGCCCCATCTGGAAAGAGAAAGTTGAAATACCACAGAGAGATAGGGAAGTCCTTACTCTGGCAACCAAAGTGGGAACAGACTTTTGTTGAGATGTTACAATTGAAAGAGGAAAAAAAATCCTGAAGGCAAAAGAAACCTTTTTTTTTTTTTTTCCTCACTGCCACTCTTTGTCAAATATGAGCACTGCAAGATTCTTATCATGTCCAAAGAAATTAAAGTTCTGGAAGACAAACACCAAAAGACAATTTACAGTGTGAAACTGAAAGAATTTCTTCAGGCAACTTCCTTTTGCACTCCTATGTAGTGATATATTTTCTGGAGCTTATAGGCCTAGAAAAATGTGGTTTTAGGAAGGCACCTGAAAAATGATAATGTTTCAATCAAATTAGGAGATTTTCTATGGCAGAGACATGGATGCTAAGACTACACAGAGATGGCAATGGAGGAAGGACATAAAGGCATTCCAGACCTATCACAACAAAAGGAAAGGAAAAATGCAAGTTGGTAAGGCAGCTAAAACATAGTACCAGGTCCTACCTGGATCTTTATGCTTTCCCCATGTAAACCATTAGTTTATATTGAACTCTTATTCTCAGGTGGACTAAAAAGCAGTGGTGACCTGACACACAGTTGGAATGTTCCAGCATTACAAGTCAGCTTCCTTTGTGATGGGCTGAAGGTAATACAGCACAATGTGTGATGTTCAAACATCTGCATTTTCCAGCATTTATTCCATTTCAAAACTCTCAGAAAAATCTATTTCACTGTTCATTTAAATGGATAGAGAACCCATGTTTCACATAAAAGTCCTTTCATTTTGGGCAGTTGAGCAACTGAAATCTAAGAATGTACCCAAGGAATGGAGAGTCACAGTGTCTGAAACATTATGTGGTACCTCACCATCAAGTGCAACATGGCAACCACAAGTGACCTCTTTAATCTAGTACAAGTATTCACTTTCTAGGAAACTACTGTATGGCAAAATTCTCTGTTTGAAATTAAGCGTTCATATGACTTAGAATTTCCTCACAGAATATAAAAAAATTTATCTTTCCAAAGATTTAAGAAACATATCTATTAGATCTGATCTTAACTGTAAAAAGTAAAGTGAGGCTGTTTTTATTGCCTAAGTGAGTTAAAGACTCTTATATGAGGCCGCTATTTTTTTTATCCAATCAACCACCCGCAGCCCCAGAATCACAGAATGTTAGGGGTTGGAAGGGACCTCAAAAGATCATCTAGTCCAACCCCCCTGACACAGCAGGATTCCCTAGACCAGGTCACACAGAAGCATATCCAGACGAGTTTTGAATACCTCCATAGAAGCAGACTCCACAACCTCTCTGGGCAGTCTGTTCCAGTGCTCTGGCACCCTCACTGTGACAAGATTTTTTCTTGTATTCACACAGAACCTCCTATGCTTCAGAGTCAGAAATTACGTTCTCTAAGTAACAAGACCACTGTGGTTTTCAGTATTACCACTAGCCCTCATACTTGAGCATCCCAAAGTCACTACAATCTGTGACATGACACAGGTTTATTCTTGTGTCTTAAAGCTCGGGTTGTCTTAGTAACTGTAATGTGCAGTGTTACAGCCACTGTGTCACTCAACACACTCGCAACTAAAAGGGACCAAAACACTGTAGCCAAGAACAGCCATTTTCTCCAGGAAGCCAACTAATATTGTATCATTGTTCTCAGTTTCCAGTTTAGACCCTTATCTAATTCAAAATTACCAGCCTATTTTGCAAACTTCTTCAAGTAGGCAGAAAGACTTAACAGAAGCGCCTTCACACCTGAATTTCCAGTGGATCTGAATGCATTACAGTGATTCATCTTGACAGTGTATTTTAACATCCTATAGCTACCAAGTAACATGCACTCAGTCCTCACTTCTATTATTAGTCCTTTTTCTTTCCCCTTGCACTGTTCCATGTATGTACAACTTTCTCCACTACCCTTTTTCAAGCCATCAAGTCATCTTTTTTGCAGCTCTCACCTTTTAGTTTCCTATTCAGTATGGCCAGCTCAACCCCAGTGACTTTTCTTTTCCATTGCTGTATCTTTCTGCTCTTCCTTAACTGAGGTATGCTACATAAACTGGATCACATCTCTGCATTTATATTCCAGATTTTCTTTCTCTGCTTCAAGGATTTTCATGCTTAGAATCATGGACAACATCTTGAGAGCTAAAATGCTGTGTGGAACAGTGTGCCCAGGTGGCCAAGAAGGACAACAGCATACTGGTCTGTATCAGAAATGGCGTGGCCAGTAGGACCAAGGAGGTGATTGTACCCCTACACTCGGTACTGATGAGGCCACACCTTGAATCCTGTGTTCAGTTTTGCGTCCCTCACTATAAAAAAGACATTGAGGCACTGGAGCATGTCCAGAGAAGGGCAACGAGGCTGGTGATGGGTCTGGAGAACAAGTCTTATGAGAAATGGCTGAAGGAACTAGGACTGTTTACTCTGAGGAAGAGGAGACTCAGGGGAGACCTTATCTCTCTCTACAACTACCTGAAAGGAGACTGTAGCAAGATAGGGGTCAGTCTCTTCACCCGGGTTACCAGTGAGAAGACAAGAGGAAACAGCTTCAAATAGCACCAGGGGAGGTTTAGATTGGATATCAGGGAAAATTCTTCACTGAAAGAGTTGTTAGGCATTGGAACAGACTGCCCAGGGAAGCAGTAGAGTCACTATCCCTGGAGGTGTTTAAAAGATGTATAGATGTAGAATTTAGTGACACGGTTTAGTGGCATGGTGGTGATAGGTTGGTGGTCGGACTTGATGATCTTAGAGGTGTCTTCCAACCTTAATGATTCTGTGATTCTCCTCCATTTATGGCCATGTGGAGCACCTCACCTTCCACCTGCAGCTACTTAGCATCCCACAGTGTTTGTATACATGTAAAAGTATGAGAAGGAAAATGTTGATTCAATTCAGCAGCAGAAAGCAAAGAAGAAAGCCAGCACCACATGACCAGTTAGCTCTCCATTATCCACCATCAACTGCATCACAGACCATCAAAAATGATTGATGCTGTGAGATGTTTTCATCCCACTGCACCATCTTATTTTCTACTCATGATCATCACTGTATAATTTTTCAAAACAATACACACAGCAATATAGCACAAAATAATTTCTGGATCTGTTCTGCACCTTAGCTCCCCTGACTCTCTGGACTCCCTCCACTCCTAATTATTAAATGCAATGATCCATCATATTAAGGCTCAAACTACACCTGAATTTTCCAAAATGGCCTTTGATATCTGCAGAACTCCAGGGCAGGAGACGGTAAGTTTTGCATCAGTGTTAGGTATATTAAAAGTTGAGCACAAGATTTTTAACTATAAAAATTAACAATACAATAGCATCATATTTCAAGCATTAGGGAGGGCAAGAAGGTGGAGACAGTACTCTGAATGTTAGCAAATAAATACCTGCACACAGAGAAGGCCTTAGAACACATTTTAAGTCACATAAAAACATGTCAGAGAAAGGCTAGCTCCCAGGAATGAAAACCAATAAGTTTAAATACAGAAATGTACACTACAATCTGTTCTGTCATCTGTGCTCCCCAACAGTAAAACTATTAAAAGAAGCCAAGCATTTAGTGTCTTTCAGTTCATGAATTCTTATATTATCCAGGTTTGTGAACCTCGCTTGACTGATGGGAGAATAAATCAAATTAAACCCTGGTATCACTCCTGTTACACCTTCTCTTTAAAATAAAAATTATCTTTTCATCTTTGGTTCCATTCATATGCCATGGTGTAGACTCAAACACTCTACATGTATGTCATGTAAATTTGTAGTTTGAGATTGTTTGCTGCTGTGCTGACTGCTACTAAAACCACTGAAATAACGTTCAAGCTGTAATGATTGGAAGACATGTCTGATACAAAGCTAATTTTTTCTGTCAAAAATGCAGAAATAAAGGAAAAGGTTCTTTCAAGTGTCCATCTACGATCCCTGGGGCACAACAGTGCTGAAAGCATAGCTACTGTGCAGTATCTCTCCCAAAGGAATAAGAACTCGTGTGTGAAGGAACTGTTTACAACTTGCTCTGTGTATCATCAGCAGAAACAAAAGATAGAACAACCACCATAAATGCTTTACCTCATCTGTCTCTCCTCACCTCTATACCTCCCACCCATCCAGGAAATAAAGAAGAGAGCAGGGAGCATGGTTGTTTACATGAACAGTGGGTTGTGAGGTATTCTGAGCTATAGATTGCCCAGTCCTTCACTCCCCCCCAGACAGATACAGACACAGATGTACACACTGCCTTTCCATATGAAGACCAACCCAATAACGACCTTATCATTGAATAAATTAGGAGCAATGCTCTTCTGAGTAGGAGTTGAAAAGATATGCCAAAGGGAGAGGAGCAGTGACAAGACGTAAAAGTGAAAGACACTTCAGTGAGTGGTGCAGCTAATGGAAAATGCCCAGAGCCAGCTGTCTCTTCTAAATAACAATGAGACACAACACCTTTTGAGGCCAATGCCAGTGACCACGAAGGAAACATTACGAGTAATGGAATCTGAACAAGTCATAGGGAAAATATGGGACAGGCAGCAGAGCACTGGCTGGAAAACAAGCCATCACCGTGGGAATGTCAGCACAGGCTCCATACATTCACATAGCGAGCACAAAAAGATCCAAGAAGAGGATTTCTGAAGCAGAAGAAAAAACTTGCAGCACTTGCTTCAGTTCTGACATATAAGATATTACAGTCAGAGAAGCCACCTGTGCAGATCAAGGCACTCAGGTGCAATTGCCTGTGGGGCTTAAGGACTTTGGCAGAAATACCATTAAATAAAGAATACAATGTTTTTATCACTAACAGAAAATTGTAACAGAAGATGCTTCAGTCTGAAAAAAAAAAAAAAAAGAAAAATCCCAAGAAACAAAGCCCGGAGACAAAAAATGAATCTCTGATCCAAGAGATACTGTTTTAAGAAATGCATTGATGAAGGCCATACTTAGAGCTGGTTCCAAATTTGCAAGTACTCTACAAGTTGCTCTCATGTAAAATGCTACAAATGTGTTTTCCCACCAACAATTTAAAGCATGTTTTGTAAGAAACTGCAATATATGATTACCTCGCTTCCTTCCTAGTGCAGTTTTCTAAGAAATGGGCAGCATATCAGTAAAATCCTAATATTAAACTAGCAAGTTATTTGGGACAGAGTACAATAATATACTCTCTGGAGCAAGATCAGTGAATCAAGGTGGTTTTCTTTGAAGGTGAGGCATAAATTTGGTTGTGGAGAATGGAGGAGGAGAAAAATAAGCATCTTGAGAAACACAAACACAGCCATACAGACCTCTGTTACTGAGTATAGTCCTTAATTTAAAAAATCTTCTGTTACATAAATTTTTCAAAGCCTCGGAAAAGAAGAATTTTACTTTTTTCTTTGCAATTAGATTGTGTCTAAAATCTTCATCATGTTCTTGGTCAAAGATTAATAAGAATTCCATCAAAAAGGCTGAGATCAGACACTACTGGATGGATCAGAAATGCAGTAAAGTTCCCTAACAAAGAGCACATTCAGCAGTTCTCTTATTTTCTGGAGGATGACAAAGAATTTTCCCAGTAGATGTAAGATTGGATTCATCTCTGCCTCCTATCTTTCTGTAATTCTGAGGTCTACACATAAGTCCTTTTAATTCAAATTGTTGAAGGTTGATGAAGTGCTTCTGAAGAATTGTATTGGAACTGAAAGAGGCTAGTAATTTACCTTGTGATAGAATGATGTGGTGGCTCTTATGTCTGTATTAGTCAGATCAGTCTACCTCAGTTTGCAGCATGCACCCACTGTTTGGCAGTAGAGAGGAAGACCAGCTCAAAAACAAAGTAAATATAATACCTTATGTCTTTCAACATGCTGTTCAGACCCACAGATAATGGGACTATGTAACTATACTTGTCCCATATAGAAGCAAGGAGTATGTGTTATTCTATGAATCAGCACAACCGCTGGCACATGTTTTACTGTCCTTATCCCTGCGCATCCCCATCACAAATAACACTAACCAAGTGACAGTGTTTATGCAGCATTTCTCCTGTGTAATAACATCTCTCACACAGGTTCAAAGCAAGAACTAGATTAATTTCTTTCCTAATATTTTATTATTCCTTTTCAGTTTCCAAGTAAGGAACAACCTGTTTGTTTGCTTCTTTCTGTTAAAGACAGTCTACTCCCTGAAGAACTTTGCTTATTTGTTTCAAACAAGTTTTTACAGGTCTGTTAATAAAATGGGGGAGGGTAGGGGTTTTGAGGATGTGTGTGCATGTAAAAAGTAGCACCTGGAAGTGGCTTCAATACTTTGTTAGCTGTGGTGCCACAAAAGTTTGTAGTTAGTCCACATAGAAAAGATGTAAGGGCATGTTTTTCTGTCTTCCACTTCATATTGGAATCTAACAAGGTAGAGGAGCAACCTGTTGAAAACACTGCCCAAATGAGAGGATATCAATACGTCTGCCGACGGGTCCAGACTGTCTTATCCTATGGAGTTCTGAAAATCCTTGCTTAGGTTGAGGTCATGTACTTATCCAAAGATAAAAGAAAACATCTAGAATCAATCAAAAAATAACTAAACTTAATAATTCACTAGCAAAGAGTCTACATTCTAAAGCAATTTTTGAACAATTCTGCAAGACAAGAAAAGAAATTTTCTAAAACTGCTACAGGAATATTGTCTTCACAAGAATGAAAACAGCTGATACAGAAAATATTTTTTTTTGTCTGAAAAGAGTCAAGAACAAAACAAGTGAAAAGACATTAAAGTATTATGTGCTTGCTCCAGTTTACTTTTTTTTTCCTGTGCTTTACTGCTGTCTGATTTTGCCACTGATTTTTGTGGACATACTCAAATGTTAAGTTATCTTAAGTAATAGAGCTAAAAACNGATGCAAACTCCATATATAAGCCAAGTATATAATTCTAAGCACATGAAACATCACTCCATGCCTAAATGTTTGGTTATTCATAGCCCAAATATCCAAATAATTTTTTTCAAATTTGGCCTTGAAAGAACTTGTTAACAAGAATTATTTACATAACAAGGTTCAAAGCTATGGTGCTTTGTTTTTTGTTTTGTTTTGGTTTGTTGGGGTTTGAGGGTTTTGGGGTTTTTTTGTTCATTTGTCTGTTCTGAGCTACCTGCCAACCAAAATGTTGCAATTCTTTAGAACTGTAAAACAGTTGGGAAGATTTTGACCAAAGTGTAAAAGAATATACTGAAAACCCATAAAACAAACCCCACATATTTAATGGAGGTGTATGCATGAAAAAAATCATGCATGAAAAAAATCATGCATAAAAGTGATGAGAAGTCACTGATTTTATTTCTTTTTTTTAATTCAAAATAGTTATGACTGCCATATGAGAGTATGGTGTATAAAGACTGGACTTAAAGCTCTGTAAAGAACTCTACAACTGGCAATATTCAGTTCTGTATCTTCAAGCCTTTTTTTTCTTTTGACAAACTTTTCTTGATTTGGTAAGCACATCATCCTTAAATGATATCTCAAGACACATTAAGAAAGAATTCTCAAAATGGCAGTTTAAACTTTCTTATTATTATACATGAAGAATCTTTCTAGAGTAAATAAATATAAATCATCACTTTTCAAGATCTGTCTTTATTAGGAGTGTTATATCAAAATGTATTTCTTTATCTAAAAATGGATCCAGTTATGATAGTCCAGAACCCTAACGTAGATAGATTTAAACAAGTTCTACCTATGTTCACACAGATCTAATTTTGCACTCAGACACACTATTGAATTACCATGGTTTAGAAAATTGTTGCATATCAGCCTAACTACAGTACCTGAATGCATGTGCATTTATCATCCACTGAAAACCTGAGATAAAATGTGGACAACTGAAGTTCTGTGAGAGATTCCTCTGCACACACTTCTACCTCAAATCTNTATATATGATGAGTATATACGCATGTATACATAAATGACCATACAGGTATGTATAGATATACGCATATGTAGGTGTGTGTACGTATATGTATGCACCTCAACATAATTTGTGGTTTATTGTTTTGGTAAAGACTCAGCTACTGGAGGCATCGAAGTAAAATACAGTGTTAGTTTCTGATTTATATTTGCAAACTGAAATACAAACGTTCAAAGTCAGAGGTATCCAAATTATCAAAAGGAGAAACAAATTCATGTTAAATGTATTACTTTAAATGTCTTTATCTTTACACCAGCCTCAATGTTTTGTGAAATCCAAAAGATGCTTAGCAATGAATGCTCCATATTCTCTGAAATTCCTGGCCATTGTGAAGTGGACACTATTGTCTTTTCAAGATAACAGTAAAACAAACAAAAAAATTGATTCTGTACCATTTGGCATCATGAGAAAGCTGACTGCAAAATATATGAAATGCTAGTTCTGATTTGAGTGGAAAATCCAGAATTAGTTTACTTGCACATTAATATGCAACAGTTGTCGTCTATTTGGACTTACATAA
This sequence comes from Galbula dea, assembly GCA_013399015.1. Lineage (NCBI taxonomy): Eukaryota > Metazoa > Chordata > Aves > Piciformes > Galbulidae > Galbula > Galbula dea. The sequence continues at coordinate 25,570 of VWZX01010544.1, forward strand.
GGCCTTTGTAAGGCCCCACATCCTTCTGTAACAATTGGAAGATATGGATTTGATGGGTGGACTGTTCAGTAGATAAGGAATTGGTTTGATGGTGGCATCCAGAGGGTAGTGGTCAATATCTCGATGTCCACATGAAGATCAGCGAGAAGTGGTGTCCCGCAGGGGTACATACTGGGACCAGTGCTGTTTAACATCTTCAGCAATGACATGTACAAGGGGATTGAGTGTACCCTTAGCAAGTCTGCTGATGACACCAAGATGAGTGGTGCAGCTGACATGCCTGAGGGATGGGATGCCATTCAGAAGGACCTGGACAAGCTTGAGCAGTGAGCCTGTGTGAACTTTATGAGGTTCAACAAAGCCAAGTGCAAGGTACTACACCTTGGTCAGAACAATCCTCAGTATCAATACAGGTTGGGAGATGATGTGATTGAGAGCACCTTTGTGGAGAGGGACCTGGGGGTACTGGTAGATGAAAAGCTGGACATGACCTCACAATTTGTGCTCGGAGCCCAGAGGCTATCTGAATCCTGGGTTACTTCAACAGAAGTATGGCCAGAAGGCTGAGGCAGGTGATTGTGCCCCTCTACTCCACTCTGGTGAGACCCCACACTCAGTACTATGTTCAGCTCTGGAGTCCTCAGCACAAGAAGGGCATGAACCTGTTGGAGTCAGTCCAAAGGAGGCCACACAAATCATCAGTGGGCTGGAACACCTCTGCTATGAGGACAGGCTAAGAGAGTTGAAAGGAGTTCAGCATGGAGAAGAGAAAGCTCTGGGGAGACCTTATTGCAGCCTATCAGTACTTAAAGGGTGCCTATGAGAAAGATGATAACAGTCTTTTTTAGCAAGGACTGATGCAATAGGACAAGGGGTAATGGTTTTAAACTAAAGGAAGGAAGATTTAGACTCAACATAAGGAGGATGTTTTTTACAATAAACATGGTGAAGCACTGGAACAAGTTGCCCAGAGAGGTGGTGGATGCCCCATCCCTGGAAACATTTGAGGTCAGGTTGGACAGGGCTCTAAGCAACTTGATCTAGTTATAGGTGTCCCTGCTGGCAGCAGAGGGGGTGGACTAGACGACCTCNAGTACCTGAATGCATGTGCATTTATCATCCACTGAAAACCTGAGATAAAATGTGGACAACTGAAGTTCTGTGAGAGATTCCTCTGCACACACTTCTACCTCAAATCTATTGTTGTTAGTGGATGGAGCTAATTATCACAGCTCAACTGACTTACAAAACCAGATTATATTTTGAGGCATCATTCAGTGAATTACTGGTTTAGTGCAGCACAGTTATACCAAAATTTTAACTGGTTTAAAAAAGTCTGCATTAGAGCTTATAGTAGCATATGAGTATATATGATGTG